>JAHGAU010000019.1:600000-1071140 GCA_019925105.1 Niebla homalea
CATTGCTTGGCAGCCGCACACTGTACATAGCTCACCACCATGCACCTAGATAGATCATCATTCATATATTATATTATTTATACTTTTACTAGGGCTCTCACAACCCTAAAGCTTTTAATACGGCTTATAATTACTAAATAATCAACTCTTAATAAGGTATTCTAGTCGCGAAGAAAGGGATAGCAGCGAACAAAGAACCCAGTACAGTTCAGGCGGAAACCTCTATAAGTAGCTTATATAATATTGAATTAAATACGATGAGTACGATAAGTAAAAGTAAAGTAATAATAAAAAAAGAAAAGATTCTTAATCAAACGGTAACGGAATCGAAAAACATAATAAAAAAATGATCAATATTTAATAAAATAAATAGAAAAAAAGTTTAAAATATATAGAATAAATAAAAAGTCTATATAACGCGGACTAAAACGCGTTAAATTCCTAATAAAATAACAGTAATAAAGAGTAGAAGAAAGGTAGCAATAAAAGTATCAAAAATATTCTTGAAAGTAGATTAAATAATAACTAGGTTTATAATATAATCGATAATATACATAAGACTTTATGGGGTATAAAAGTATTATCAATAAATAAATCAAACGGGACAAAAAAACGAAGAAATTAAAAGGAAAAACATAACCTTAAACCTGCTGGAAAAACAGTTATAATGATAATTTATCCGGTAAGAAAAGCGTTAAGATTATGAAGAGAAAAAACAAAAAGCTTTATGGGGGAGCCGGCAAAGACAGATGTAGAATAAAAGGTTAAACAATAATAAAGAAGGCGGAAATATTAAAACGGATAAAAATATTAATAATAAAGATAAATAACGGAAAGAAGAGGGGTGTTGCGGATCCTAGGTTCATAAGTTACGATTATATTCGTATATCTTAAAAGGCCGGTAAATTTTCAAGGAGAAAGAATATATAAACGTGACGTAAAATAAGTATTAATCTTGATTTATAATGTTGTCTTTAATGCTTTTAATTTAAACGTATTATTAAATATAGAAAGCTTGTTTTAAGGGTAAAGATAATAGCTTATCTAGTTCTCTTCACTTAATATATTTATTCATTTATTATTTTCGCTTTAAGTATATAAGCTCCTGAATAATCGTTTATTCATCCGGCTTATTTTGATTATTTAGTCTTATAAGTTAACTTTATTTATTTACTCATCCGTACTTAATAAAAGCTTACAAATCATTATTAACTCTACTCCTTTTCATCCTTAACGTTATATTACTATTTTTACGTTAATAACCCGGTTTTATATATTTAGTTTTTATATTAGCTATAATATTTTTTTTATATTGAAGTTTCATCGATGATATCGTTTTTTTCTTTTACTATATCTACCGTAGTATATTGAGTTATCGTTAAGAAAACCGTTTACCTTTAATAATTTAACTTATTAATAAGTAAGTATTATAATCCCTCTGCATGTAAAGTATCTTTAATTTCATAAAAAGTATTAAGTCCTCTTTAACTTTTAATTTTATAATTATTATATTTATAAGAGATATTCCGGGTATAAAGTTAAAAGCGTTATAAATAATGATTTTAGTTATATTAATAGAAAACGTAAATAGCTAAATCTAAAAATTCTTTTTATAAAGAAAATGAAAGAATAATATATATATTTGAAAATGAACGTTACTAATTTAAAATTAAATACTTAAAGTAACAAAAGGTTTTCTTATATAATAATGAGCAAACTTTAATCTAATATCATTCTAATAGTATCGAAAATTTAAAAAAGGTTGAAACGTAATAGGAATTCAAAATTTTCAATGTTTTTAATTCTTTTATTCATAATAAAGTTTTAATTCAAATTCTTCTTTTTATTTCTTAGAATCTTAGTTTTTCAACTTTTTTTTAGTTGATAATATTATTGGAAGATTCTCAATAATTTTATAAAGCTAAATATAGTTTAATGTTTTAATTCTTGAATGTTTTTTATATCTAAATAACCTTTTCATTTAATTAAATATAATTTTTTGCATTTAAAATCCAATCAACTCTGAATAGATTATTTTCTTTATTTCATATTAAAGTATAGTTATTGTGGTTATTTAATCTACCATTTTCTTTAATAATACTATATAAAATATAAAATATTACTTATATTTTTAAATAATTTTCGTTTATAGTTTATTGATGGTTTAATTATCTTAATTACCAAGAAGCCGACCTTTATATAAGCTTTTTACTTCACCTTTTTTTAAACAACTTTTTATATATAAATATATTTTGTTTCTAACCCCTTATCATCTTCACCCTCCTCATCATCTTCACCCTCCTTATTATTTTTACCCTCCTTATTATCTTCACCCTCCTTATCATCTTTACCTTCCTTATTATCTTTACCCTCCTTATTATTTTTACGCTCCTTATTATCTTTATCCTCCTTATTATCTTTACCTTTTTTATTATCTTTATCCTTATTTATAGTAAATTCTTATACCGTAAGGAACGCAATACCTTATAATATATAAGGTTATATTTATATTAACGTAAATAAGTAATTTTACCGGCAATAACAAACGGGAAAACGCGGTAAAAATACGTAGTAACGTATCCTTATACTTTCCTTAACGGTTTAAGTTTATTTATATAATTATTGATTAAAAACCGGATAAAAAATACGTATCAAAAAAGCTTAAAATATATAAAAACCTTATATTAATTAATATAGGAACCCTATATTAAATAGATTTGGGGACTTTACTTTAAGGTTAAGTATAATTCTTAATAATTTAAGTTTATTTTAATAGTTGATAATTAAAAATCTTTAACGATTTAAGTCCGTTTCTATAATTATTAATTGAATTATAGTTATACCCGGAAATAAGTGATTTTTTAATTCGGTTAAATAAGTTATTTTAATAAAAATAAAATAAGTAACCTTTATAAATTATTTATTAATATAAGTTACTTAAAGGCCTTATTGATATTAACTTTAAAGACCTTATTAATATTAATTCCTACCTAATAAGCTTTTTAATTAATGTAAGTTACTTTTAATTTTAATACGAGTTACCCTTAAGGGGTTAAAAGGTTATAAATCATAAACTACGATTTAAGCGTATAAATTACGCCCGATAAATAGAAAAAAGTAATTATAAAATTTATCCGATTGGTAGTTATTATAAGTTAATATTGTAAAATAAAGTTCATCTTTACCGGTAAATACGTTAATTTATTAACTATTAAATAAGATAACTTTAAGGTTCATAAACTATTAAATACAAAAAAGCGTATTGAATTAAAGCTATAGATTTCAATATAAATATAATTAAATACTTAATATAATATTCCTTAATTAATAAAACGGAAATATTATATAATTTTATTTAATAGAAAGGTTAATAGGGTAAACCGTATAAAATATAATTAACCGTTTTAAGAAAAATGCTTTACGGTAACATAAAATAAATAAACCTTATAAAACGTAATATATAATAATAATTACCGTTAACTATACGATTAAAGGAAACTATTTATGTAGCTTAAAAGGATAATATATATATACTAATATAGAAGTAATTAAGAGTCTTATTTTATTTATAATAAGGGCTTATAGTGAAGTAAAGTTAAAGTAACAATATTTAAAATTACTTATAATATATACTTAAAGAATTAATTAAAATTAACTTAAATATTAATAATCTGATTTTCCGGAAATATAAATCCTTACTTACCGCTAAAGAGTCCGGAGCCTATGGTAAAAGTTAACGGTAATAAGGTAGGAGCAAACCAATGGGAGGACCTGAAGAGCAGGGTACCCGCCTCTTAAATCGACCTTAGCCGAACGCTGGCGTAAGTACAGAGGGTCAATCCCTTAAAGGCGGCGGTACCCGGCCCTGGATAGCGAAGAGATTATGGATAGGTACCTCCGCCGTTACGAGATTATAAGGAAGGGAAACAATATATTAATAATCCAACTCCGGACGGGAAAGAACGGCTTAGCTTATTTCCTTTTTATTATATACGCCGGTAACCGGGCAGATACCGGCTATAAATATAAGTAAAGGAAGTAAAACGCCGCGGACATAATTATCTTTTACTTATTATTTATAGAGATTAAAAATAGATTAATTAAAAAACGGGAATTAACGATTATTGTTAAATATCAATTAAAAAAAGTATTAAGGCGGCCGTTAAATTTATAATAATTACGGACTTATTATTATAATTTAACTTAATTAAGAAGATAAAAAAGGTTATTGAAAACTTTATTAAAAAGTTTTATCGTTAATCCCGGAATTACAAAACGTAACGGAAAAACTATATTTAATAAAGGTTAAAGGTTATTATTAATATTAAGGTAATATAAAAAAGGTTAATCTAAGTAATAACAGCGTATGTTATAAAGGATATTATATATAAATAAAATAACAACTAAATATATACCGAGAAGGGTTTTAAAGGTATTAATTAAGGTATAATATAAAACGGATTTATAAAGAGACGGAAAGATAATAGGTTTAAAAGTATCCCTTAAAAAAACTTAATCGTAATATTATAGGTTTTCTTGGAAAAGCGTATAAATAGATTATTATTCTTTAAACGGTTATAAACGTTTTTTATCCTTTAAAATAAAAGTAAAAGCTAGGTAAATACCGGTTTTTAATTTTAAAGTTATAAAATTCAGGTTTTTACGGTTATTAATAAGGCTTAGTAGCCCATATTTCATGAACGCCGGAATTAGCTTAATTAGATTCGTAGTATAAATCAATATAATATTTTGTTTCTCTTTTTTAATTGTTTTTTTCGAGCGGTATTAATTCTTATTTTTAATTATTTTTATTTATACCTTCTTAAACTAATTTCAAATATTCCGGTAAACTTACTTTAAATTATATATATATATCTAAGTACCTTAATTCTTCCAGGATAGTTCTAAAATTATTTTTAACATCTTCGGGGTCCTTCCGCGATCAAACAAAAATAGGTTTTAATTATAAAGATTAATTATTTATAACTAATTTTATTTTAAATAATAATATTGTTTAATTGTTCTATTGATTATTTAGGTAATATTAATATTATTACGGTGTGAGGGCTGAGGTATGAGGGCTGCGATGCTAATAGCCAAGAGCTGAGTAAGCGCGCTAGGCCTAATGGGGCCTAGCGTATGCCCTCCGCACACTTACACGTATGCTATACCATAGATTTCTCTACATAGTCGAAATTCAGTCATATTCACACTTACCCCTACTGAGTCCCTAATAAATATATTATTAACGTTTAATTCATTTTTCGGTTTCAACATTTCTTTATAAGCAATAAACTATTGATAGTTAAATTTAAGGCTTGATTCCTTAATAATCCTGTTTTAATACGTTAATATAAATAGTTTAATTCTTTTTAAATGATTTCTTTTATAAATTCTTCAATCTTAATAACTTCAATTTACTAAAAACTAAGTTTTTTAATTATGTTTTATTATATTTCTCTTTAAATAATACCAAAACAAAACGTTTTATATATTTATCAATCATTATTAATATAAGGTTATAAATCGCTTTTATTATAAGTTTCTATAATGACGGTACCTTTATGAGAACTTTATACCTAATAACCTTTACGGAAACTTTAACAATTATAAACATTTATGTTATAGTAATATTTTTTTCTTTATTCCTTTAATGTAATAAGTATTCTTTAATATAGTCTTTAATAATTATTTTTATTTAAGGTAATACTTAAGCTTTTAAAACAATTTTATATGTCTTTATTAGTTTTAGATATCCGTAATTTAAGTCGTTATCATTAATTTTATAAGGGTTTTAAGCTTTTTATTAACTATATATATCCTTTATTATACCTTAAAGGTATATTTTTACGCTTTATATTTGTTGTTTTGCGTTTTTGTTTTTTTAATTAATTTTTAACAATTTTGTTTAATATTCTCTTTTTAATGAAATATCTTAATTACGTTGAGATTATTAAATTTTGATATTTTATCGTCATTTATTTCTGATCTCATTATATTGTTATTATTCTTCGTTTTATATAAGTTTAATCTTTAACTTATGTTTATTTCATTTTTTTTTTAATGGAATTTTTCATTTTGATCGGAACTTAACTTACCATTGATTTAATTATTTACTTATAGTAAAATGTATTGCGCTTCCTAATTTATTAATACTTTAATATCCTTTATTTTTCGGCGTATACTCTTTATTATTAAAATATTAATATTACACTTTATGATTCTTTAATATATATATTTATAGTTCTATTTAATATTTCCTAATTTTTCAATATAATATATAAACGGCTTTTATGTTTTATTATATTTTTATCGTAAATAATCTTTTACTTTTATTTTCAACGCGTCTATTTTAGTTCTAATAAGTTATTATAAGTAAAGAATTCATAGTACCGGTATCTTTATATACGTTTTCTTGGAGTAAATTAAATAATATATTAAATAAGATAAAACGATTGAAATAAAGATTGTTACAATTAATTAAAGTAAGAGTTGTAATTAATAGAAGTAATGAAATAGTTCTTTTACTAATACAATATATATATAATTCTTAATATTATTATTAATGTAAAACTTTAATTACAAATAAATCGATAAAACGAGATTTTAATATATTTCTTAGTAATTCAACTATTAAAAAAACTTTATATAATATAATTAAAATAAGTTTCTTAAGGAAAATAGTTTAAATAGAGGTTTAAATAATAAAACTTAAATAAGAATTTAGTTTTTATATAATGTACATTATATGTAAATAATATGTAAATAATAGTATTATAATATTGTAAATATAGTAAGTTTTACAGATTTAATCTATTTTAATATTCTAATACTTATACTTTTATTTTTTGAAATTAATGATCTTAATAATAAATTTTATATTTGTTTTTACTTATATTCATTAAATTTATATTTATATCAGGAATCGAGTGATGTTAATTCTGATATTCCTTAACGTATAACCTATTAACCTTATCAATAACCCCAACATTTAACCTTTTAAGATTAAAACGCCATTAAAAGATTTCTGTTATTCTTTTATCAGGCGGGAAATACTATGGGTTTCCCGATAAATAATTACGTTATTATTTTAATTTATTTACATTCTTACAATTAAGTTTTTTATAAATAATATACTTTATTCTTTCTTTTCACGGAAGCCGCAGGATTCTCCATGAAAATAAAAAACATCTCTTTAAGAAATACATACGATTATTAAACCCTTATATTGCCTTGAGAAATTGCGACGAACAACGGGACCCCAGAGGTTTAAAACGATGCACTCGTATATAGCTTAAGTAATAATAAGGTAAGTACCTTAAGTACGATAAGCGGAAGCGGAGTAATAATGGAAATAAAAAAGGTAAAAGGGTAAACGGCCTTTATTAACGGAAATAATAATAATTTATATAAACGGCGTAATAACTATATAATAAAAAACTCTTAAATCGAATAAGGAGTTTATGATTAATAAAATACGCGTAAAAAAACGCGTATAACGTATAAAGGTAACGTAGATATAAAAGGTAAATAAAGAATAAAAAGGACGGAAATAACGCGTAACGATAAATAGAAAATAAGCGGGGGCGGAAAAAGCCTTATTAAATATATATAAACTGGGAGAAAACCGGGTAGAAATAAAAAAGTATTAAGTAACTAAGGATAAATTATAAAAAAGGGTAATTATTAAACGTATAGAAAGAAAATAATAAAAGAAGAAACAATAAAAACGTTAAAGGACCTCTTTATAATTAAATGGAAAAATATTATGTTAAAAATTTAACCGATATTATAAATTAAGTTACGGGGAATAAAAAACTTTTACGTAAAAACGGGGGCGGAATTAAATGATTTAAAAAGGTTATATAAAGTTTAAAAAACGGTAATAAAAATACCAGTAAAAAAAGGCAAAAAGAATTAAGGAAACTATATATAAAATAAAAAAGTAACGGGAGAAACTTTACGGATAAAGGTAAAAGTAAATTAAATAATAAAAGCTATAAAAATAACATTTATATTAATAATAAAAAAAATAAAGATTAAAAAGAGAACGGCGGTATTAAAGAAAATAAGAATAATAATTATATAACTATTAAATAAAAAAGAAAGGAACATAATTATAAAAACGAGCTTTTTATAATTAATAAAAACGTTTAAAGTAACGTAAAAATTATTGATAAAGTAAATTATCGCAATACGTAAATTATAAAGTAAGGATATCCTCCTTAATATAATTTTATTAAAGGCGAAAAAAAGGCTTAAGAAGTTAAAAGGATAAACCAATAAAAGGGAATATAAAACAGTAAAGGTATTAAGGTAATCGTTTATTATTGCGGTAAACGGGATATATTTAATAAGGTTCATAAAGAAGGAAAAGGAGGCTACCTTAAAACGGATAAAAAAAGAAAATACGGTTTTTTATCCTAGATTAAAGATTATTAATTATAATCTTCCCCCCGTAATAAAAGGCTAAATACCCTTAACCGGATAAAGAGGTACTTTACGGTTATCTTAAGCGTAACGTTAATAAGGATATATAATAATATCCTTAATAAAAGGGTAATAAAGGGTAAATCTTTTAAATTAATAAAGCTATAGGATTAAGCGGTAAATATTTATTAATATTTTAAATATTAAAAATATAAATATATTACTACGAGGTACCTTAATAATATAAAGTATACAATATATATTAAAGGATATACTATATATAAATACGCAAGCCTAATAATAAAGGGCCTAATAAAAAACGTATTAAAATACGTAACGTATAGGAATAATAATTACTTAACGTAAAACTTACGGTATATAATAAGGGCTAAAAAGACTTAATATAGAAAAATTAAAATAATAATTAAGGTATAGCGTTATAATTTATATAAATTTAAACCGATAAAATAATTAAAAATAAGTTTAAGATATAAACGGAACCCGTTAAATAAAAAAAATTTAAAACGTAATAATTAATAACGTAAAAAAAAGGAAGCTTATAACGATATTAACCCTTAAGGCCGGCCGCTTAATCAAAATAATTATTATAATAAAAAAATTAAAATAAATAATACTTAGCCTTAAGGAAAGATTATTTATATAAATAAAAGTTAACGGGGAGAACTTAATAAAAACTAATATATAATACGTTTATATTTTTAAGGATAATATAATAAACGTATATAAAGAAATAATTAAAGCTATAATATTAATATTTAAATTTAAAAAAATAAAAGATATTAATATTATAGTAATATAAAAATCGTTATATAATCCGTATATATATTCTTTAATTAATTTAAAAAATAATTTTTACTTAACCCTTAAAAAAACGAAATATTATAGATATATTTCTTTATAAAAAAAAGGTTAAATATAAACAATTAAGATATTATTCATTATAAAAGGAATTTATATACGTTTTAAATAATATAAGAAAAAAATATTAAAAGAAACTTAAATATTTATAACGTATATAATCTATTACCGGTTAATAGAAAAAGGCCTTTTATAATCCCGCTACTTAAGGATATTATAACTATATTTAATAAATACCTTTTAATAAAAGAGTTTAATTTTTATTATATTAAATAAAACAAAAAAGGCCATATAATTAATTACGTTAAGTCTAAAGAATTATTAATAATTATTACCCGGTATAATTTTACGTTATTAACGTTAAAAGGGACTATAATATAAAAAGGCTAAAGATTTAAGACTATAATTAATTTAACGTTTAACTTAAAAGGTATTATTAATATAATTATTATATACGGGCTATAAAAGGACTTAAAATATAATTCGGACTATATATTAATATAGATAATCTTAAATTAAACCATTAATATAACCTTATTATTATTAATAAAAAGGGCGTAGAAAACGATTAAGGAAATAAAGGTTTATAGAAAAAGGGAAGAAACGGTAATATAATTCGCAGATTTCCCTTAATTAAATAATAAAGATTAAATTAACCTTTTTATAAAGTAAATAATAAAAATATTAAATAAAATAATCAATAAAATAATCCCATTAATAAAGTTTTCTTAAAAAATTAAAATTTATTAAAATAAAAAGTATATAACCGCAATTATAAAGGCGAAAAGGCTAGTTAAGTGAATTTTTAAATATCAAAATTAAAAAATATTTAATTAATTAAAAGTTATTTAAGAAAAAAAAGAAAGAATTATTAAGAAGGTTAAGTAAATATATTTTCAGTTTATAATATATAACTTAACGGTTTTATATTATAGTATTTAAAAGCTAACGAAGTATAATAAAGAATAAAATAAAAAATTAAAGTTTATTTTTAAATTCCCGCTTTTTAAGAAACCCGATAATATATTAATTAATACCTTTAACGGTAAAATTAAGACCTTTAAAGGAGTATTTTTCCCCCCTCCGTTAAAAGTTAATTTAAACGATATTAACGGTATTACGTACCCCGACCCTATATTAATAAATAGAATAATAATTTAAAATATAATAATTAAAGCGATTAATAGATTAAAAAAAAATAAAGCTCCGGGATTAAATAAAATTCCCAATAAGTTCCTATTAATAATAATTTTACCGTTTAAAAAAGTCTTTACTTACCTTTTTTTAAATATATTTTAACCTTAATTATTATTTATATAAGTTTAAGGAAATAAAGACGATTATCCTTAAAAAGTTTATTAAGCCGGATTACTTTAAGGTAAAGTTTTATAAACTTATTATATTCCTTTATACGTTAAAGAAGGCCTTAAAAATAATAATAATAAAGATCTTTAATAACTATATAAAGAATTACGGACTTCTCCTTAATTAATAAAAATAATCTTTAAAAGATTAATCGACGGTATATATATAATATAAGGTTACGGAAAGAAGTATGTTATGAGTTTTCTTTCTCTTAATATTATAAGTATTTTTAATAAGGTAAATTATTAAAAGTTACTATATAACTTAAAAAAGAAGGGGATACTACTTTTTTTAATTAAATAAACGAAAAGTTTCTTAAATAATTAAGTTATATCGATTAACCTAAAATAAAAAATAAGTTTAATAAAGTCCATTATAATGGGGATTCCTTAAGGATCGCTTATTTCTTTTATATTATTTTTATTTTTTAACAGTTTATTAATTAAAAAGTTTATTAAGTTAAAATAAGAAATTTCAGTTAAAAACGTTATTAATAATATTTACCTTTTAATTTATAATATTTTTATATATATAAATTATTTAAAATTAAAATAAATCTATAAAGTTTATTTTTAATAAGCGAAAACTTACGGGGTTTAATTTACATTATATAAATATAAGCTTATTCATATAATTAAGAGTTTAAAGTTATACGATATTATAATTATAATAAACTTAACAAAAATTATAATAAAATTAGATATTAATATTAAAGTCCTTAACCTTTAAGTAAATAAAAAGCTTAATTAAAAGGACTATATAAGAAAAGTTTAAAAGAAAATAACTTTATAGAAAAAAGGCCTTATTTATTTTATTATATTGATATAAAAAGTTACGTTATAAAAAGCCCGGATTATTTATTAAGCCGTAATAAAGTTAACTATAATAATATTATAGTTATTTAATATATATTTAAAAATATTCCGGGATATAAGAAAAAGTTTATTTAAATATTATAGAAAGTCTAAAACCGGTATTTAAGAATAATTAACGGTACTTATAAAGTAACTTTTATTTTAATATTAAAGTTTAAAGTTTTTATATTATTAATTAAAATCTTATTAAATTAAATAATGGCTTCAATAAAGCTAAAAAAATATATATATTTAATTATAATAATAAAAAACGGGCGGATCCGCCAGAATTTTAATAAGTTTTAAGTTAAAGGAAGTAAATTAAAAATATTTATCCTTCCTCCTATTAAGATAAAGTAAGAATAAGCTGAAAAAAAATTAATTTTATTAATATTGTGAAGATTAATCTAAATATATATAAATTTTTATTAAACGTAAAAAAGATTAAAATTAAAAGGATTTAAAAAATAAAAACTATAACGATTAATTTATAAGTTACGATAAAATAAATTAAGCGTTAACGGAAATAGAAAGACTTTATACCTTAAAGTTATCTTTATCTAATTTTTAACGATAAAAAGATTATTAATAAGTATTTCCGCCGCTATAATATTATAAAGAAAAATAATAATATATTAATAATTTAATTCTAAACGGATAAAAACGATTTAACTTATTTCTTATTTAATATATATATTAAAGGTTAAATGAACGTTAAATATAAGTATAAATAAAGAAAATAAAACGTTATATATGTTTTTATTTCTTATTTTTTATTTACGGAAATTAAGTTAAAATTTATAATAAAAGTTAATACTTATACTTATTATTAAATATTATTTATAAAGCGAAATATTTAAGTAACCGTTAAATTTATAATATCCACCGGATTATTATTATAATTTAACTTTATTATAAAGATAAATAAGGTTATTAAAGACTTTACGGAGAAAATCCGTTATTAATTAAAAAGGAAAAAAGAAGCAGAAACCGGTTATATTAATTATATAAACCGGAAAATATTTTTTATAATTATAAAAATATAATAATAAACGCTTATTAAAAATCTTTAAAAAAGTTAACAATAATAATAATATAAAAAAAATATATATTAAACGTATAAGTATTAATAAAAATATTTAAAAATATTACGTAAAGTTAAAACAATATAAATATATAAAGGAACGGAAAAGCAATAAGCTTAAAGGTAACTTTTATAAGGATATAATCGTAATATTATAAATTTTCTTAAGGGAGTTAAAATATAAAAAGTATATAAATAAATTATTATTTTTTAAACGGTTATTAATATCCTTTACCTTAAAGGATAAAAGATAAAAACCTGGTAAACGCCGGTTTTTACCTTAACGTTATAAGTATCAGGTTTTTACGGTTATTAATAAGGCTAAAAGGCCGCGTATTAAGGAACGCCGGAATTAGCTTAGCTAGACCCGTAGTATAAATCAATCAATCAATCAATTAAACCCCTATTAAAGAATCTTATTTTCGTTATGTATATCGTTGAATTATACGGTTTAATTATTCCGATACCTATTAAAGACCCTTATATATTTATAATATAAACCGTTTACTTAAAATAGGTTATTAAAAGTTACTTTATATTAGCTCAAAGTGTATATAATACTCCTTTAATAATCGTAATTATATAAATTATTCAGTTGAAAGAAAACATTAAAAATAATAATTAATCGCTTATAACATTTTATTAAGATTTCTAGTTTAGTCGCTGAAAATAGATATTGAAACTTGTATGTTCGGTTGTTTAGAATAGGTTATTAAGCCTTGAAGTTCGATCGCTCATGATTTATATAATTAAATAATATCATAACTTAAAGATATACTTTAAATAAACCCTTAAATTTATTGTTCCGGTATAATAAACACCATATATAATTAACTTTAATAATTAAATAATAATTAAATAATAATTAAATAATAATTAAATCGTAAATATTAAAAAGAAAAGGAATATAATTATTTATGGATAAAATACAATTAAAAAAGAAAAAAACATTACTAAAATTATAAAAAAAAAGTGTCAGCCTGGGTGCAGGCATGGTGGTGGTATTGCATGGAATGTCACTGAGCCGTCATGCGACGGTGTTAAGACACTATTATAGCGCGTGTAGATATTATTACCTAGCCGTATATCTTATATTACTTAGGTATTTTATGCAGATAGTACTATGCTTTTTAGATAGATTATATATAATATATATATATATTATCCACTCTTATACGTCCTTACGTTTAATAGTTATAAGCCCGGTATTATATACCACTATAGCCACTTATTTATTAATCAATTTAAAAACGTAATTAATTATCCAGAAAAGCTTAGATTAAGTCCTTAAGGTTAACATATTATATATAAATTAAAAACAGAAAAGGAATTAAAGAGCATAGTAAGCTTATTATTTATTATTCCTTTACAGCCTTAAGATAAGCTTATATGAAATTAAGCTTATTACCTTAAAAGATTAAGATTTATAGCTTGCCGTTATTAAAGGTAAGGTTATTAAGTATTACGTTTAAGAGCTTATTAACCCTGCTCTTATAATAAAATTAATAAACTTAAATAAGCCATTAAAACTAATATAACCCGTCCTTATAACGGATAAAGTTATTAACTTAAGGGTATTAATAGCCTATAAAAATAATTTACAGGCATAGAAGCTAGAATTATAAGAATAAAAAGAATAATATGCGTCTTTCATTAAAATTAACGATTATATATACTTAATAGTTAATAAGGTGAATTTCATTTACCTTAAGGACGTAAATTGCTACTTATAAAACTATTTACGTACTCTTAAAACTAAGCTTATACCTTTAGATTCCGCTCGCTCTTTAACGGTGGAGAAAGAATATTATAAAATTATAATAGGACCTAATTCTTATTAAAATGCTAAATTATAACTCAATAAGTATACTTAAGTACTCGTAAAAGCTAAAAGTAATAATATCCTTAAAGCATTAAATAAAAAACGGATATACCGTAATTTTATTAATGTAATTAAGAAATAGGCTCCTATATTAATATAGCTTTACGAATTCGGTATAAATAACTTAACCGACTTCTTAATAGTTCTTATTAATCTCGAAGAGTAATTTCGAAATTATATACGGTATAGTAATGTAAAGAAATCGATTCCGTTTTACTTAGCCTTTACTATTAACGAAAATCAAGATAATATTAAGAAAAATAATAAGTTTATATTTAAGGGTAAAAGCATTAAGTTAAAAGAATACCTTTACGGCATTAAACACTGGTTCAGTAAGTACGATTATTTACGTATAGACCGACCTAATCGACCTATTAACTTTAAACCCGATTTTATACTCAGAAGACGAGTAAATAATAAGCTTAAGGATATAAAGATGAAAAAGAGAGTTAATTAAACTTTCAAGAAATCCAGAAACTTTAAGTTTAAATAAAATAATTTATTTATACCGGGTCGAAATAATAATAATAATTTTAATATATTTAGTATAGGATAAGAGTCTTATATATTACAATTATTATAGATTTTAGACTATAACTTAAGCTTTTATATTTATAATAAAACGATAAAAGACCGGTTTATTAAAGAAACAGATAAAAAGAACAATATTATTATCGCTGGCAATAACAATCTTAAAGTCACTACTTATAAAAAAATCGAAATAAATATTAATACCCTTAAAAGTAATAGTTTTATTATACTTTATAACGTTACGTATATACCTGACTTCATAATTAACGTCGTATCTAATATTATCTTTATAAATAAGGGTATTCACTTTAATACTAAACGTTATTACTTTTATAGTAATAAATAGATAAGAATACTGGTTAAAAAGATTGATAAATACTACGTACTTAAAGATAACATTAAATAACTCGATATAACATTTATAACCGGTAAACCTATTATTAAATTAATAACTATAAATTAGTAACATTAACTCCTTATATACGTTATTAACGAAATAATATAGTACCTTTAATAAGTAGTTAAAAGGGTAAAGATTATTAACGATATTAAAGCCTTAAATATAAGTAATTATAAGAATTATATTTTATTAAAAGCTTACCGGATCGTATCGAGATCCTTATATAAAGCAGAAACATTAATAAAGCCTTTCTTTTAAATCACTTATAACCTTATATAGATAAGTATAACGATAAACCGGGATTAATAAATATTATATATTGCTTACTCTAAATACGATTTCCAAATAATATATACTTATAAATATAAGTTTAAAGTAATAAACATCCTACGGAAGGTTATTAAAACGATTAAAATACGATATTATTATAATATAGCCTTTATTCAATTAAACGGAAAGAGATCCTTGGGATCTGAATTTAATAACCTTATCGATAAGCTTAATATTATTTTTAAGTTGTTAATATTATATACCGCCGTATAAAACGGTTATTTAGAATAAAAAGGTGGTCTATTAATTATAAAAGTAAGGGCCATAAGGCTATAAGTAAAACTTCCTTAGTTCCTATAGTTATAAATCGTATAAATAACCGGTTTCCTTATAAATCGGATATTAATAAGAAAACATTTATAGGCTATATTATTCAAGAAAGCCACTAATATAAAGTTAAACCTTTAATACCTTAAATAGTACGGCTATAAAGCCTACTTACTTAATAAATCGATCCTTAAGAAAGAGAAATTGGCAATAAAAATATATATTGGTTTCCTTATTGGTTACGATAATACCAATATTTATAATATATAAATATTTAGCCAGAAGAAAGTAATTCATATAAGGGACGTCTTCTTTAAAGAGAATAAGTTCTATAAGGCCGATAAAATCGACTTAACTTAACTTAAAAAAGAACCGTTCCTTTATCTAATTAATATCCCAGAAATAAATATATTTTATATTATTATTAAGCTATTATTAGATAACGAAGAAAAGGAGGAATTTATAAATAATACTGTTAACCTTATATAAAAGGGAAAAGAAAAAGAATAATAAAAGGATTATTTATCCTTACCGACTTTAGTATTAATAAATTATAATACGGCATTTAAGGATAATAACGGAGGAAATAAAGGAGACGGTAACGGTAACGATGGCGGTGATAAACCATTAACTTTATTATTAAATCTATTATTAGCTTTATTAGCTTTATTAGCTTTAAAGTAGAAAAAGAAAGATAATAATAAATCCGACTTTGATATAAGTAATATTATTAAAGGAAAAAGAGCTATAAGAAGTATAAAGAAAGTGAGTTATACTATAACCTTTACTTTAATTATAAATGGATTAAAACTATTATATTATATAATTTTTATTACGTTTTTATTATCCTATAAGCTATATAAAAAGGACGAAAAGTTATCTCTTTCTTTATTAAAAGCAAGTATACTTTACCGTAATACCTTACTTATTAAGTTAAAATACTATCGTTATATACTTAAATACTTATACGTTACGGGTTTTAAGTTAATAATTAAAATAAAGCTTAAAGCTCTTAAAGAAAAGGGTATATAGGAAGAGGTCTTACTTAAGCATATAGAAAAAGCGGACAAAATACCAATACCTACCATTTAAGTATTCAAATATAAATTTAACGATAAAGGGTATTTCACCAAGTATAAAGCGAAACTTTATATAAAAAATAATTTATAAAAGACCGATTAAGATATATTTACCGTTACCCTAGTAATCAGGGTTCTTAGGGTATTTATGGTTATAGTAGCCGTATTCGATTTGGACATAAGATAATAAGACGCTATTAATACGTTTATAAATAGCGAGATAAATAAACCTATATATATTAAATTATTAAAAGGGTATAAGAATAAAGGTTTACTCTTCCTGCTTCGAGCTCTATATAAACTTAAATAATTACCAGCTTTATAATTCAAAAATCTCTTAAAAACCCTAACGGATTTAGGCTTAAAATAAGTCCCGGAAATCGAATATCTTTTTACTAATAATTATATAATGGTTTTCTTCTTTATAAATAATATCGTCGTTATTTACGATCGTAAACATAATTAAAAAGTAAATAACTTCCAAAGTAAATTCTTTAAGGTCTATAAAATAAGAAACCTAGGTAAAATAAAATAGTTTTTAGGTATAAGGATAATACGAGATCGATTAAGTCGAATAATCCGTTTATGTTAGGATAGTTATATCGATAAGTTTACGGTAAAATTCAATATTATAACAGGTCGTACTCCTAAAGTACCTCTACGGAATACCGAACTTTTCATTAAAAACACCGGGTAAACCTTATTTTAAGAGATTTATATATATTAATAATTTATCGGCTTTATTAACTTCGTAACCGTTATTACGAGGACGGATATTGTATACTTAACGTCTAAGTTATTTAAGTTCCTTATAAATCCGTTAAAATAATACTTAGAAGCAGCCATAAGGGTATTATAATATTTTATATATATTAAGTACTATATTATCGTATATAACGGGAAAATCATTAATCCGTATATTATTTTTATAGTATCTTTAAATGCGTTATTTATTAATAATCTTGAGATACGATATAGCTTATAAGGCTATATTTTCAAGCTCTTTAAAAACTTAATTAATTAAAAAGCAATAAAGTAAAAAACGGTAATAATAAGCTTTATTAAAGTTAAGCTCCTTAATTTTACTTTTATAGTAAAAGAGTTAATATAATAAAACCATTTTTTTAAATTAATTATATTAAACCTATCTTACTTATTAAAGATCGAGTATAATAATACTTAAATAATCCGTATAGTTTAAGGGATAAACTCTTAGTTTATTATAAAACTCCGCTATATAAATATATATTACTACTAATTACGATAAGAATATTAAAAGAAAACGATTAATATTAAGTATATACTTATAGTAAAGATATTAGCGGACGGCCTTATAAAAGCCTTACCGTTATAAAAATATAAAGAATTCATAAAACTCCTAGGTCTTAAAGACGATAAATCCTGAAACCCTGCATTATAATACGACTCGGTAAAACCCCGGAAACGTCGTTTTTAAGAGATTTAGCTCTTAAAAAAATTACGATTATAAACCGGGTATACGATAATCTTTCCGGGTTTATTTATTTTTACGATTTTATTAATTTCAACTTTTCTCAGCGTATACCCAGTAATAACCACTTAAGAAGATTACTTAAGTTAATGCCCGGAGCTTAATCGAATATATATAAAGTTCCGGAGTAACTTAAAATATAAAGGTTTTATTGTTATTATTGCTCTTAAGGTTACCGATTTTTCTTAACTTTTTAATTTCTTAAATATTAAATTTAAGCCGTATCTTTTACTTATAATAATTACGGTATATTAATAATTAAGAGGTAATTATAATAAGAGTATCCAGGATCTATATTATTACCATAATAATATTACGATCTTAAGGGGGTATATCAGTTTGGGTATAGGTATAGTAATAATATTACATAAAGTATCATTAAGTTATTATACGACGGTATTAAGATACTATTATAGCGCGTATAGATATTATTACCTGGCCGTATATCTTATACTACCTAGGTATTTCATATAGATAACACCATGCTTCCTAGATAGATCATATATAATATACATATATATCATCCACTCTCATGCGTCCTTACGTTTGACAAAAAGATTATATATACAGCCGGTTTTCTTAATAAAGATAATAATAAAAAAAATAATGTTAAAATTAAAAGTCGTTTCGGACTTTATTATTATTAAAAATAACGTAATTATATTTTAATGACTTATTTAAATAAAAAGAAAGTAAAAGTAAATAAAATTTAAAAAACGAATACCGGTTTAAAAAACTAATTACCTTTATTATCGACGTATTTAAGGAGAAGAAAATTTAAATATTATTATTAATTATTTTAATTAATAATTATCTTATAGATGACGCTTTTATAATATTATATATTTTAATTATAAATCAAAAAAGTTAAACTTATTTTATATCTATCAATAGAGGAGCTATAGGTTATTTTTTTATGAATATTATTTTTATATATTCCCTTTATGATAATCCTAATATTAATAAAATACCTTTATTAAAAAAGAAAACGGTAAGCGCTTTTAATAATAATATATATTGGATTATCTTTTATATAATTCATTTAGTAATAAAAATAAATTTAAATATTTAATTTAGTGCTTTTATATTTATTATGAAGTTAATTTTTTAATATATCATCTTAAATAAACTTTACTTCCAACCATTTCAAATTAATATTAAAAAAGGATACTTTATTTTAAAGGATAATCTCCTTAAGTTACTTATTATTTTTTCCCTTTTTTATTACTAACTTTTAATAAATTATATAAACTTATAAAAAAAGCTTATTATATTAATCCTTACAGATCCTCCGTAAATCCCGATCCGTTATTTTCCTAGAAACCTTTCAAAGGTTGATTAAAAAAAACTTACTTAAGACGGTTATTTTATAAAAGTTATTTAAGGAAATTAAAAGTTTTATTAATTTTTTTAAATCGGAGCCGCTTTATTTAAATTATTTATAAGAGATAAAAAAATTTTTTTAGTTTTTTAATTTTGATAAAAAAGTTAATTTATTACAGTGAAAACCTTAAATAATAAAAAGGTTAAGAAAGAATTTAATTAAATAAAATTAAAATAAAATCTTTTAAAGATATTAAATATAAATTATTTAAAAAATATTATAAATTTTTTAACGTCTTTAATTATATAAAAACAATATAATTATTATTTAGTTACGATATGAACTATAAAATTAAACTTATTAATAGCTTTAAGGAGCTATTAAAAAGTTAAATATATTTATTATCTTTATTTAAGCTCCGAATATATAAAGATTATTTTATTAAAAATCTAAAAAAAGATTATATAGTTTTAAATTAAATATTTTTATTTTGTTTATTTTATTAATATTTAAATAGGATAATAACTTACGATTCTATATAAATTATAAGAAAGGTAATACGTTAATGGAGAAGGACCGATGTTTATTATTATTAATAAAGAAAACTTTTAGACGGATTATTAATTATAAATATTTAATTAAAATTGATATTATTATAACATTTAATTTATTATATATAATTTTAAATATAAAATCTTTAATAGTATTTGTTATTAATATAAATATATATAAATATAAAATAATACCGTTCGGATTAATGAATAGTTTTATAATATAAAAATATTATATAAATGATATCTGTTACGTGCAAGCAGTACAATAGTCATAGCGCAAGGGCATAGGGCTATGAATGCTTGGCGCGCACCCACATAATTAGCAATACCATTCATAGTTGTAATCCAGGCAGTTACTACTTTACCCTTAATATTTATACTTCGTCTTTTTCCCTGATAAATAAAAATAATAGCTAAGTTCCGATCTTACTTATATCGTTATATATAAGAGGGATTATAAATATACCCTTACCGATACCGTCTTACCGATACAAGCGGTAAACTATAATACGTAGAGTATTAAATACGACTTCTTAGTACCCCTTAACTTAATAGACCGTAATTATACCTGGCGTAATAAACCAATAGATAAAATACTCTCCTTTTAATAGCGGCTCTTTACTTTCAAAGTTCGGTGGATACGGTAATCGAGTTATTAACCTTACCTCCGGACCATAATACTCATAATAAGTAATAAAGACTTTATATTGAAGGTCAATAAGGACGTAAGCTAAACATAATAGGAAGAAAAGGATATTCTACTATATATTATAAAGTCGGTATAAAGACCTTAAAACTATATATTAAAGGGTCGGCTTAAAGACTTTACTATACTTATATACCTTATGGTCGGCATAAAGATTATACAGGGAGTATACCCTATCGTAACGATAATTATTAAGTTATTATTTAATTTATAGTATATAATAATTACGGCTTTAATTAATTAAGCTATAAAAGCACAAGTACAATATAAATAAGGGAAAAAACCAGGACGTATACTTACTTAATAAAACCACGGAGATTACGTTTTTAAACGATTTAGCTCAAATTTAATCGCTTAAAATCCACGATTATTTCCCGGGTTACAGTCCCGTTTAATTCTCGTTAATACTTTACCTTATTGCTTATTAACCACATATTTAGATAATGTTATTTATACGCTTAAAGTTTGCTTTTAATCACCTTTATTATTGAGTTAATTAATATCTACAGTATTTTATAATGGATATTACGACGTAAGCGTCGCTTTTTTCTTTTTTATGGGTACTTATTACGTATAAGCAGTAGAATAGGCATAGCGCAAGGGTATAGGGCTATAAATGCTTGGCGCGTACCCATATAACTAGCAATACCCTTCATAGTTGCAATCCAGGCAGTTACCACTCCACCCTCAATACCTGCACTTCGTCTTTTTCCCTGACAAAATCCTTTTTAAGTATCCAAATAAAGTATTTGAGTATATATAAATAATATTTTTATTTATAATAGCTCTTTAAGAGAAAATATATATAAAATATATTATTAAAATTATAAGAAATTAACTTATTTACAATTATTAATAAATATAAAGTTTTCGTATACAAAAATTATTTTCCTTAATATTCTTATCTTTGTTAAAACTATTAAAATAAACTTATAAAGAATATAAACCCTATAAAATTAAACTTAACTTATAATATTAAAGTAAATATAGTTTTTTTTATTTAAATTCTATAACTTTTATAAACGGTTTATTGAGAATTTTTTATATATTATAAAGTTATTACGTTAATTAACTTAAAAAGATTTTGAATTTAAATAAAAATCTTATTTAACGGTTTTTAATAAGTTAAAAACAACAATTGTATTAGTATTAATATTAAAATATTTTAATGAAGAAAAAAAGTGATTTTTAAACCGGATTCCTTAAATCACGTTAATATAAAAATATCCTCTTAATATAATAATAATAATATACTTTACTTTATTATATTTTATAATAAGAATTTTATATTAATATAATATAATTATAAGATTTATAACAAGGAACTCCTAATTATTATTGACGGGCTTAAATCTTAAAAAATAAACTCTAAAAATAGAAATATTCTTATTAAAATCTTTATAAATTATAAAAGTCTAAGATATTTTATAGAAATAAAGTAGTTAATAAGAAAATAAATATAATAAATAAACCTTTTTATTAATTATAACTCTAAGACTATTTATATTATCGTAAAAAAAATTAGAAAATAAACGCTTTAATAAAAATAATAAACTTAAAAATTTATATTTTTATTAATAATAATTATAAGAAGTATATATATTAAATAATATTATTATTAAAATAAAAATAATTAAAATTAATTAAGGACCCCGGAAAGTCCGAAATTAAAAAGTCAAAAGAAAACTTCCTTATAGAGATTAAATATATAAACTTTATTAATAAAGAATATATAAGAATCCGGATTAAAATAATTAGTAATAATTATCTTAATAAATACTTTACTAAAAACGGAATCCTATGTTATTAGAATAGAATATATATATTAATAAATATAATAATTAAAGTTCTTAAAGAGGTTTACTTCTAATTATATTCTATTTGTTTAAGAATTAAATAAATTATAGAATTTATTTAATAATATTATTATATCTTCTAACTGCGTATCATAATTAAAAAATATCTTTATCATTATTAAATCTATAAACGGATTAAAGCCTTAAGGGATAAGAAGAATAATTTACTCTATTTATTATTAATACCAAATTAATAACAAAAAGATTTATGTATAAATTTAATTACTGGATTATAAAAATTTAAGGAATATAACGTTATTTTTATAATTTATTATAATTTATTTAAATATCGTTTTTATATACTTATTTTAAATAAGAATAAAAGAAAATTAATAAAATTACTTACGGACGTTTTCCTATAAAAGGTATATTAATATTACGGGCTTTTTATTTTGATTATTTTAAATTAAGGGTGTAAATATATTGTTACGTGCAAGCAGTGCAGGCACATACCATGATAGGCATAGCGCAAGGGTTAGGGCCATAGATGCTTGGCGCACCCATATAATTAGTAATACCGTCCATAGTTGTAATCCAGGCAGTTACCACTTTACCCTCAATACCTATACTTCGTTTTTTTCCCTGATAAATGGTAGCAATAGCTGTTTTTCAATTTTACTTATATCATTATACATAAGAGGGACCATGGATATACCCTTATTAATACTGTTTTACCGATATTAGCGGCAGACAGTAATACGTAAAGTACCTAGCTTAATAAATTACCGACTTCCAGGCTCCCTTTAAATAAGGGACTATATACTGTACGTAATACCTATACCTGGAGTAATAACCTAGTAAATAATTCGCTCTCCTATAGTAACTCCTTACTTTCAAAGACCTATAGACACGGCCGTTAGCTATTAACCTACTTCCGGAATCAGTGCTTATAACGTTAGTGCTTATAACGAGCAATAAAGACTTTATATTCGAAGGTCGACAAGGACGTAAGTCAGGCATAACGGGCAGAGCAGGATACTTTAAACCACATACTACAGGGTCGGCACAAAGACCTTACTACACTACACGCCACAAGGTCGGCACAAAGACCTCACACCCACATGCCTTACGGTCGGCATAAAGGCTATATAGGGAGTATATATTATCGTAACGGCAAGAATAAGTCATTATTTAGTCTATAATACATAATAATTACGGCTTTAATTGATTAACTAATAAAAGCAAAAACAAAGGATATAAGCAAGGGTAATAAGGACGTATATTTACTCGGTAAAACCACGGAGATCTCGTTTTTAAACGATTTAGCTTAAATCCAATCGCTTAATTTATAACTATTTCCCGGGTTATAGTCCCATTCGGTTCTCGTTAATATTACTATTTATTTTACTTTACTTGTTAATAATTATATATTTAGACAATATTATTTATATATTTAAAACTTACTTTTAATTACCTTTATTATTAATATATATATATATATTATTTTATAATGAATAGTTTAACGTAGGCGTTAACTTTTTCTTTTTTATAGGTACTTATTACGTATAAGCAGTATAAACATATATTATAATAGGCATAACGTAAGGGTTAAGGCCATAGATACTTAGCGCACCCATATAACTAGCAATACCGTCCATAGTTGCAATCCAGGCAGTTACCACTCCACCCTCAATACCTGCACTTCGTCTTTTTCCCTGATATATATATTTACCTTATAAAAGTATCTTTATAAAAGACTAGATATTATAGCTATATATTTAACAATTTATTATCTAAAAAATAAATAGATAAACCGAATAAACTATTTAACATATTAAGATAAAGTCTAAAGATATTATAGTAAATAATAAGATAATTAAATAGACTATATTAATATAATAGAATTTATTGATAATAATTAAGAATTAACCTTTATAAAAATATTTTTTTTCTTTTTGAATTACGGTTATTATCCTTATATGAATTTTACTCCGGATAATATCGTTTATATTATAATACAAAAGCAAATTATAAGCCGTATTATTAAAAATATTATTAACTATATATAGAAAGTATTTAAGTACGAAAAGAATAATTTAAGAGCGGTATAAATATTTATAATAACTTAAGTCAACCGTTATTAAAAGGATATTATTTATAAAATCAATAATTAAGTTTATTTATTTATTAAAAATATTAAGATTATTAAACTATATAAAAATTTAAACTATAAAATAATTAATCCCTATAAGATTATGAATAAAAAAAGGATATTTATATAAATTTAAATTTTTTAAAAGCTCTTATTAAAAAACGTATTTTATACCGGTCTTTTAAAGATAATAATAAAAAACGTATTATTTAAATAAGAATTTATTTTAATAATTATTATTATTATCAACGATTAAAAGGATTAAACAGTAAATAATATCTTGAATTCTTAATTCTTAAACGGACGTTTATAATATAAAGTTAATTAAGCCGCATATAATTTAAATCCTAAATAATATAATACCGATAAAAACGAATTTAAGTATATAGTTAACGTAATTATTAAATTATACCGTTATTATTTATATAAGCCGGGTCCTTATAATCGATTATAAAGGTAAAAATGACTTAAGCGTTAAATTATTAAGGGAAAAAGTATACGATCTAACTGTTTATCGGATATTACGTTAATCTTTTAATTCTTATAACCTTATGTCTTTTTTTACTCGTTACTTATAACGGTATTCTTTTACCTATATTCCTTAGCTTTTATAATATTTAACATATATTTATATATCACGGCTAATTTTTAGGAAAAAAAGGGGATAATATTATAAGTATATTAACTTACAAAGGCTATTAAGTAACATACCTGGTAGTTAAGTTATAAGTATTACGGTAATAATATATAAGCGAGATATTCAAGTTATCTATCCCGGTTATTAATTATAAGGGGTAAGGTAACTTAACGTATATTAATAAAAGGCCTTTTTAATCAATATTTATACTTTTACTCTTTATAGTTATTCTTTCGATTAATACATACCCTTGTAATCTCATTCTAAGCACGGCCCTTATCAATTATAATATCTATAATAAAGAAATTTTCACGATTATCCGGTATCCTAAAAATTAACGGCTTAAATTAAAAACAATAAAGATTTCTTTTAAATTTTCAAGAATAATTAAGCTTTAAAGTACCTTATTAAGAATTAAAAGCTTATAAAACGTTAAATAAAAACCTTAAATATCTTTCTTAAATTTTTTTTCAAGGTCTACTACCGGTTAAATTAAAAGAACTAGAAAATTAATATCCTTACTACAATATTAAACTATTAATTATAAAACGATAATAATAATAAGCTTAAAGATTAAATTTAATCAGCGATTAAGGTAATATAATAATTATTATTTATATTGAATATTGATAAAAATTTAAAACATTGATATTATAATAAAAAGAAAGTTAATATATAATTAATATACTCATCCCTTACTTAGTTCAAAGAAAGGCTTTTACTTAACGTATAAGAATAATAAAACAATTAAGATATAGTCTTATATAAATATCTAATTGAATATTAATAATTAAGATATAATATATTACGGAAAATTTATATACGTTATGAATTAAAAGAAAAGTAAGACCGGATAAAACCTTAAAAATATATAATAGATATAACTTACCGCCGGTAAATAAAAATAAACCTTTTATGTTATTTTCATTAAAAGAATAATTATTGTTAAAGGATTTTAATTTATACTATAAAAAATAAAAAAATGTCGAAACAAGGAGTATACATTATACGGAGGTAAAACAGTTATTTAAGGTAATAACTTAAGCTACAGACGAACCACAGTTATGACCGCGCCTAATTTCGATAGGCAAATTGAGCAACTCCTCAGTCCTTTCTCACCCAAATCTCTACCAGTGACAAAGAAGACTCTGCGAGTCAGCTTTGATCCCGCAAAGACGAAGGTTCTCTTCCTCATCTCACTTCTTTAATCACCGGCAACATCGTCCCGGAACAGATCCATCAATACCTTCAAAGCATAATCGTCGATTTAGAATATACGAGCTTGCGAGAAGTAGAGAGAGTGGGTATCAGCACCAGGACAGATCCCTGGCCATATGCGCTTGAGAAACGGTCCAAGCAAGAAATAGTTGGGAAAGCCTTTGTCCAACGATAAACGAATTCATCATGACAATGACAAGGGTTTGCCCGGGGAAGTGGTGAGCCTGTGCAGCGGGTCTCGACCGTCATCGCTTTGCCCGAACTTCCAATATCGACGTTGCTTTGGTCAGTCCAACCTCTACACAAGGAAAGGATGGTCGTCGGCGGAGACTGGGAGAGGGTATGAAGCCCATCGGCCACGGTCTAGAGAGGTTGGCAGCGAACATGATGGTCATCTTATGCCGAGATTGCCATGGGACTGCTGGAGATAATCTGTACATGTAATTTGACAAGCTGGTATTGTCTCTTGTCTCTTGTTTCTTATCTTTTGGGAGAATTGATTACGAAGAATTGCCGAGGTGCCGCCGTAAGCGCAATGTACGGAATCTCAGCGTCCCTCGGTCCCTCATCTTTTTGTCTTTTTGTGGAGGCGCTGTAATTCCGGCATTTCCGCGGCATTTCCACGGCATTTCCGCGGCATGCCCGCCACCCTTTGTCCTCAACTCCTTCACCTCAGCACAACACCATATCCTCTTATCCTCTCTCCTTGACCTGGGCTCCTCTTCCAACTCTGGATTTTCTTCCGACTTACCTGCCATGGATTTTGCGGCCAACAGCGATGCTGCAAAGGAAATACTGGAGAAGAAGGTGGCCGAGCTGCAAAAGGCTCTGGACGATCGGGACCGTAGACCCTCCCTCGTCGAAGTGTTCAAGTATTATGATGACACTGCTCCCAAATTGTTCGAGGTTGAACCGGAGCCCGCTCGTCGGACTACCGGATCGATCCAGGATCCAGCCAACAAGCTGCATCCCAAGGAATTGAAAGAATGGGACGATTGC
The DNA here is from genome assembly GCA_019925105.1 of Niebla homalea. Classification (NCBI taxonomy): domain Eukaryota; kingdom Fungi; phylum Ascomycota; class Lecanoromycetes; order Lecanorales; family Ramalinaceae; genus Niebla; species Niebla homalea. The sequence continues at coordinate 627,998 of JAHGAU010000019.1, forward strand.
CCGTCTGAGTTACGAAACATCTATGGAGAGCTTCAAGCATTGTTAGATGAGCCGGACTGTGACCCACAATTCGAAAGCTTCGAATACATGTGGGGTCTTGCGGAACATGCCAGCCCTGGTCGCATTGGGACGGAAGCAGACTTCGCAACCTTTCAAGGGCGTTTCTTCGAAATGATATTAATGGCTCTTTACAGAAGTATGGCGGCCGTCCCCAAGTTGAAGGACCACTTCAGGCTGAAAGATCGGCTCTCCATTGACAGCAGCGGGAACTCGCATCTAGCGGATCAGAGGGCAACGCGACCAGACTCGGGCAATGAGGCGCGTTCAGAGAAAGTGTGCGCGGATCGCTTTTACTACGAGGCGGAAGGCAACCAGAAGCGGCTCATTCTCACTACGGAGCTCAAACCACCACACAAGATGCCAATGTCGGTCTGGAGCCACGGCCTTGGGGAGATGGAGCTTGACCCGATCATTCACGTGTCCACATCACCGACGGATCCCCAGCTTCGAGAGCAACAGTCAGCGTTTCGGAAAGTTGCCTCGGTACTTACGCAGGAATTCGATTATATGATCAGAGGTGGCATGCTATACGGTTGTGTTGACTCTGGAGAAGCCGCCGTCTTTCTCAAGATTACGTCTGATAACCCAGCAACTCTATATTACCACTTCTTAGGAGGAATAGAGAAGAATGCCCCAACCGAGTCTTTTGATCCTTACAGGAGTGATTTGGCAAGGCGCTTTCTCTTTACTCTTCTTGCTGCTCGGGGTGAAAGAATGGACAGGGATTGGATTGCGAACCAAGGAAAGGCATTGCCCGAATGGCGTTTTGATCCCTGGATGGACCATGGGCCATGGCCAGACCGGATGGATCATCCGGATAATATCAGGCCCTTTACGCCTTCGATTTCGATTTCGAAAATACAAGATAAACAGCATCAAACACGCAGTCCCACCAAGGGCGGCTCAAAATCATGTAAACCTGATCAACAGAGACCCAATCCTGACGATGAAGAGGACCCGGATGACAAACCTCCTTCCACTTTCGGACCTCCGAACCCATCAAGCCAGAATCTCCAGACAGCCAATAAGCAGCGTACGATAGGAGGAGGAGGCAATACTTCGGTGGAGGGTTCTTACTCCAAGAACAATACGCTAAATCTTGCATATTGTACCCAGGAATGCTTAAAGGGACTTCGGAATGGTACGGCTTTGCATGAAAGCTGTCCTAATGTTGAGTTACATTGTCCCAGCACGCAGAAATCGAGATCCCATCCCTTTCCGGCTCAACAACTGCCTTCACGCGTCCAAACGCAGCTCGCCGAGAGTCTTGTCCAAGGTGTTACTGACTTAGGCCTTCAGGGCGCCCGTGGTAAGATATTCAAGATATCCCTCGTTTCACATGGTTATACCTTCATCGCTAAAGGGACTAGTCTGGCCTATAAGCCAGATCTAGAGCATGAAGCTCGAGTCTACCAGCGCCTTAAACAACTTCAAGGCGAGATCATCCCCTTCTGGCTCGGAAGCATTAACTTAGTCCGTCCATGGATAGACTTGAACGCTTGGATCACCTACATGCTTTTACTCTCCTATGGCGGGGAGGAGATCGGGTCCGGCGGACTGCGAGAGCGGGACAGACAGGAACAAGAGTCGATTGTCAGCCAGCTCACAAAGTGGGGTGTAAAGCACAAAGACCTGAGCGTTTACAATCTTCTGCGGAATATGGATACTGGCCACCTGATGATTGTCGACTTTGAGCGCTCCGAGTTGGATCCTCTGCCTTCTGGATGGCCCCCGGAGGGCCCCTCGAGGGGAAAGCTGCGGGGTACCATGCCCTTGAGTGAGATGTCAGGGAACGCGTCACCATCCAGACAGCCATCACAGGAGCGATCGATGCATTACTTGCCCACCAAAGCTTCTAAAAGAAGTAAAAATCGATCCGGTCCTAAGGATGATCCGCTTCATTTCGTGCAATGAGGCATCAGGATCCATACGTAAGAATGGAACACAGGAATACGACGGAATTCTGGGCAAGCGGAAGGAAGTGACAAGCCGGAGCAAGCGGCTTGATTGAATGCGCACCGAATACTGAATACCAATTTCTTACTGCTGGGCGGCATCTGCATGCGGCTTCAGGTCATGAGCCATTGTAGCTCTCTCTGCGAGAATTGTTATCAGCAATGCGTTGGGTTAAAGAAGGCATTCTTAGTGATAGAAACCTGAAGCACAATCGCACATGCTCTACTAGGCTTACGTTGACGAATTACTTTCTTATGCAATTGATTCTTGTTTACTTGTTTCACAGTAGAATCCTACACAAGCGCTTTGAAGCGCTCAACGAAGATGCGCAAGCTACCTATGCGGAGGCTGAAAGCACTACACCGTAACAAGACAGCCGTAAAGAAGAAGAAAATTGAGGTTCATTTTAATATGATATCGAACAATATCAAGTGTTTGTTTGATAAGTGGGGAAACAATTAAAAGCATCAGCAGCCATCGAGTATCCTCGCCTTTGAACAGAAATCCAATGACAGCTTTTTCAGAGCTCCGTCTACCAACTTTCTTGAGCCCAGGTAGATGCTGCGAAAACAGTCCTCGTCGCGGGCAAGGTCGCCAATCTTAAAGAGAACCTTAGAGACCAACCCCACAGAAGACAGCGACAGCTTGTCAGACTGGTACGCTATCCCAAACGTGCTTTGGCGAACCTGGACGTTGTCTTGCCGTAGGGATTCGGAACAAACCGCAGAGGAAGATCGGATGAAAAGTCTAGCTTCACTTTGTACCTGCATCCGAGCGCCGCTGGTCTGTCGTTAGTATGAGGGTGACAAAGTGTCTACCCGTACATTGCTGCTGCCGCACTGCATCACGAGGGCAAGTCGCAGCTGGTCTGGTTGCTGGCGCTGTAAAGCAAGTCCATTCCAGGCAGGCGGGCTTTCTTCTCCGAGTTAATCGATTTATTCCAGTGCCCGTCCAAACTGCCCCTCACAGCTGGGCGTCGGGGGAAGGTCCATAGAACGCCCTCTTCATTCTTCGTCGGGCCTCTTTCCTCCTGTAATACTGGGCATTCTGCTTCTGTGATTCCAATGCTATACTCTTTCACTCTCTTTCTCTCACTCCAATACCGACTTCACATTGACCTGACTCTCAACATTTAACTAGATCATTACACTCAATACACTCAATCCATCCCTAACCCATCCACACTCATGCATCCTCACGTCTGACAGCTTCTGATAGAGCTTCACCTTCAAAGATGCTCCTCTTAACGAGGCGATCAGAGAGTGAGACTGACGATGCCTTCCAAGAGAGCAATTACAGTTCTGAAGACCAGGAGCAAGAGCAACCTCCCTCATCGCCCTGCACCGTACGTTTATAACGCGGCCGTGGCGCACACATTGCAATGGCCCCTCTCTGGCTTTTGATGGATAGCATCCATCGTTGTGGGCGCCACGGCATCTGTCATGGGCAGGTCATCAGTATCGGTGCGAAATAGCAGCAATATGTCTAACAGGCATGTCATTGTGCGGTGCCTGCCAAGAGAATGATGAAAGCATCAGAGTATTGACGGCTGAGCGTGAGAAGGATGTTCTGCAGCTCATGCACACGATTGGCCATGACAATACAGCGCAGCAGCCACAGCCACGGCCACGGAAAAAGATCAGTAAGAAGGGCAACAAGGCTCCCGGATCGAGCAGGGTGTCTCTTCATCGATGGCATTTCGGCAAGGCCAGGGAAAAGACTATCGCACCTGTCTCATCACCAGCGCCGACTGAATCTGGCGCTGGAGCACGCCGCTCCCCTCGCCTTGTTACTGACAACCTTGAAAATGACACGGGTCCGATGGAGGAGGCTACTGGCTTGGAACCAAAGCACAAGGCCCAACACCCTCCCATTGTTGGAGCCGGCCGCGCTCTTTCCTCCAAAGAGTCTGACAAGACATCCTATTCCGCGATTCAGTCTTGCGAGCCTCCTATTCCTGCCGCCATCGGACCGACTCATGTCGCTCCCACTCCTTTCTTCAGCGACGCCATTGCTATCCCTACTGCTGAACCTGGCAAGCTCGACGGTGGTCAGTTCAAACCCCGACCCAAAGCAGCATCCGCCACGCCCTTCTCCACCGATGACGGCGCAGCTTCTTGTCCCTCTCAGACTCAAGAGCCGGACAATGGCGGACTTCTCAATTTCAAAACCCTCGCCCCGAAAGGATCCGAGACCTCCTCGCCACCGTCGTCGCCGGCAATCGAGATACCCACTAAAGCCGCTGCTGTCACGGAAAGAAGAGGAAGAAGAAGAAGAAGAAGAAGAAGAAGAAGAAGAAGAAGAAAAGGGAGGAGGAGGAGGAGAAGGTGAAGGCAGTCGAGGCCACGCCTTATGATGAGGAGTTGCAGTAGGTCCTCGCGCAGGTGGCGGCATGTCAGCGTTGGATGGAGATGTACAGTATTGGTCCCGCTGCTGTCGCGAATGATGGTGGGAGAAGGCAAGGAAGGGGAGAGATTTTGGCAGGAATGTAAATGAGACTAAGAAGAGCCGAGGGAAGAGGAGCAAGGCTTGCGTTGGTGATGATGATGAGTCGTCCAATAATGCGCCAGAGGCGAGTGAGTGGGCAGAGGACGATGGAGGTTGTTGCTTGTGACATGCTGTCAACGGTGAGAGGGATGACTCTTGCGAAATGATGAAAATAATAATGAGGATGTTGCAGATAGGATAGATTATGTTTGGATGATGGTTATTAAGCGTTAACGCTAAATGGTCTGACTGATGCTTAGACTTATAAATGCCTTTGAGTATTATACCTTCGGTGCCTCGTCGTTATTTCTCAGCCTGGGAGCGATCGGATACGTATTATTCTAAGCGATAAAAGATATCGTTAAGTATATAGGAAGTAAAAAATATATTTAATAACTTTAATACCTGGACGCTTCTTTAGCTGCTTATTAATCTAATTCCTTTATATTATATACCGTTAATAAAAGATCCACCCTTTATAAATTGTAAGCCATAATTTATGGAGTATATTAATTGGATTTATACTTATACCATGAACTTAACTATATTAATTTTAATATTCTTTAACGTATAACTTATTAAAAGTATTAATAACCGTAAAACCTAACTTCATAAAATAAAATAATATTTATAATTTTCATTATTCTTTGATCCTTTTGTCGGGGAGTAAGTATTACAAGTTACCTTATAAATAATTATGCTGTTGTTATAATATTAATTTGTATTTTATATATCATTATAATTTAGTTTCCTATAGAACTTTATCCTGGAATTTTTTTGAATAAGTTTACTTTATCCGGTTTCCTTAATTACGGGGAAAAATACGTTATTAATCTGTTATTATTAAATACTATAAGAGTATTTAAAAAGTAAATCAACTAAAATTTTCATATAACCTTGAGTTTAAAGGCGTACCAATTTTTATCGTAAAATAAACGAATAGCTTTTTAAAAAATAGAGTAATAATAATTAACTTCGGTTGAACGGATAATAATAGAAGAGTAGTTATAATAAGTATAATCTAAAGATTATTTGTTTCACCGGCATTATTCTTATTTTTTAACGGACCCTTAATAAAAGAATTAATGGTATTAAAGTAAAAGAATTTAAACTAAAACTTTATAAACGATATGTATTTGAATGTATATAATTAACTTATCAAAATTAATTACTTAAAGCTTAAATAAATATATTAAGTTTTTTAAAATAAATAAGAATTTACGGAATAAAATTTATATTTCATAAAGAACAATCAATATACATAATAAAATACCCGAAATATTACAATATATCGGTTACGAAAAACCTTAATAACGTTATTATAAAGCCGGAAGTAAATGTTAAAGTCCTAAAGTTTTAAATAAATAATCAGTTAAATTAAAAAGTATATATAATAAAAATCGAAAAAAAATGGTTTTATTAAAAAACTTAATAGAAATAATAATATTTATTTAAAATATGATCTTCCTGGCAATGGAAAATAATACATTAAGTAATTATAAAACTTATAATAATGTATATTATTAGTATTTAATATTCCCCGAAGGAATATTCTAAGGTTAATTAAATTAAGATTGAATAATTAAAAAAGGTTTAAATTAATATTTATATATAGTTTCCGGGGTATATAAGTTTATACCGATTTTAATTTTAAAGTCGGAAGTAGATCTCCCGTTAACTAATTATACTTTAAATTAAATAATTTTATACTTTAGATTAATTGAAAACTTATCAAAGAAAATAATCGGAAAATCAAGGTTAATTTAAACATGTAAAAGAAGTAAAACCGTTCCCGTCATTTTTTATAGAATTAAAGATAAAATAAATTATAAATAAATTATTAAAATTAATTAAATAGATGTATACAGTTAAAGAAAAAACTAAAATTCAGATAAAAAGGATTTAATTTTTATATTAATATTGTTAAAACGGGTAAAACGCCCTAGTACCCGGTAATTATCCGCCCTAGTACCCCGTAAAAACAGAAATAAAAATAAATTCAAGATTAAATGATAAAATGCCTTCCGCAATTCTATTTTAAAACACCGGGAATGATTTATAATAACAAAAAAGATGTTATGGCAGTACCTACCCTGGAGCAAGGGCTCCGGGGTAGGGCCTACCCCTGGGGGTGATCCCCGGGTAGACTACCTTCTCATATATATATGGTAATAGCGGCTTACCCCTAAGCGCTATTACCTACCCCAGATAGCTACTTTTGTCCATGAGATGGCCGAGTGGTTATTACCCTAACAAAAGATATCTCCGTTAAGAACTCTTTATAAAATAAAAATATAAGGAGAAAGGATAATATTATTACAATTTAATTTTAGATAAAAGGAATGACTTGATATATCTCTTTTATATCGTAAAACCGTCAGAACTAATAAATATAAATCATAGGTAAAAGTAATTAAAATAAAAAGTTTATTATATATTTTTATTATGATGAAACTATTTAAATATTAAGATAATTATAATTCAAAAAACCGGTTTATTTAACTTTAAAAAGATCCTATTCGATTAGAAAGGTATCCGGGTAACCGTTTAATTATAATAAGTATAAATTTCTATAACAATTTAACGTTATAATTAGAAAAAAGGGGATTATTAAACTTAAAAAGATTAAAATTATAACGTTATTATCCTCAGAATAATAAAGCTAAAAAAAAAAAAGAAAAAAGATCTACGCTTGATAGAATCCGGAAAGGAGCATTTTTATATAAGTAACGGCCTTCATTAAAGATAAGGGATTAAGAATTAACGAATTATAATTAGGGTTAAAGGAATACATACGTTAAATAAAAAGCGCATAAAATAAAAGATAAAATAAATATGATAACGGTTATAATAATAAAAATAACCGATTATTTATAGAACATATAAAATATGTCCGTTAAGGCACCGGTAAAAAAGGTATAAAATGATTTTCCCTTGAGTCAGGTTTTATGTTGGTGTATGGACCAAAAAGTGTTATAAGGTATGAATTATGATTCTACTTGCAAGATTGGGATCCTAAGGATCCGCTGTCCTCTACGTACAAAAGGGTGTCCTACACCTATCAATGCTCCCGCGTATCCCCCATGCACATAACATTTTATAACACCCGGTAAACCCAAGAATAAAGAATAGCCATATAATACCGAAATAGCCTAGCTAAATTCATAGTATAAATATAAATATATAATTATATATTTATATATTCTTTATATAGTTTAACGTATAAAGTATTTAATATAACCTTAAAGGATTGAACTTATTTAATGTTTAAGTCTTTATTTATTATTTAAGTATTATATATAAGATTTGGTTATTCCTACTATTTATAAGTATAAACCTATGGATAGTTTCAGAACATATATAACTATAAGTAGGCTTTGATTCTAAAAGCGCGACTTTATATGTGGTTAGAATTCTCTATCTATTTATTAATAGTTTATTAATGGCCTATTAATACTCTATTAACGGCTTTTTAATAACTAGTAAATATATCGTTATAATCTGTTCGTATTGAATTATTATACGATTCTATTACTAGCTTTATAGTAACTATTTATATAATGAGATATTGTTAAAAAGTTAAAGAGTTTTTTAAAAAATAATTATTGATTGATCGATTTATTTATATACGAGTCTAGCTACTTTAAGCTAATTTCAGCGTTCCATAATACTGGTGGCTAAGCTACGGTTATTTTAATATTTATATTTATTTTAAACTTATCGCTTTAATTTAAAAGGGAAAAGGAAACCGTAATCGGTTAACTTAGCCTTAACTTACCTTAAATATTAACCTGATTTAAATAAAAACCTCTTTTCCGTAATTACTTACCTTAATATTACGACCGAGTTTTTATAATAACTTAATTAAGATTAATAATTACTTTAAATCCTTAATTTATTATTTTTATTAAGAATCCTTTATTTTTTAACGTTATAATCCGTAATAAAGATTTAATAATAATATTAAATTTAATCGGAAGGAAACGACCTTAATTATATAAATTTTTTTTTTAATATTAAGATTTCGTTTTAAGTATTTTATTACGTAACTTTTCGGATTAACCTTATTTATTTTTAACTTTAACTTTTTAACGTTAAATCTTTATAATTTTTTTTACCGGTTTTACGTAGTAATTAAGCTTATTTAAGGTTAACTACGGGTATCGGCGAATCGTTAAATATTTATTATTATTTTATTTATATTAATTATATAATTTACCGGATAGGGCTTAAGGGCTTTTAATAAAATCGTCCCCCACCCTTAAAATATTCGATTATTCTATAATTTATCTTCTATACGTAAAGATACCATTTCGCCGCGCTCGCCCTATTATTAAAATAATTATATTTATTAATAAACTAACGTATATCTAAAATTATATACGTTTTCTAGAAAGCTATTAAACATAAGGTAGAGGTATACGTCATAGGCAGTTCTTAAAGCTTTTCTATTAATATACTTTAAATGGTTTTTTTAAAGCTTGTTAATATACATTTAATATTAATAAAATGCTTAGTTTAGTGATAATAAGGGCCGTGCCTGGAATAAGATCACAAGGGTATATATAGATCGAAAGAATAACTATAAAGAGTAAAAGTATAACTATCAGTCAAAAAGGCCTTCTATTAATATATGTTAAGCCACTTTACCCCTTATAGTTAATAACCGGGATAGACGACCTGGATAACTTACTTATATATTATTACCGTAATACTTATAGTCTATCCACCAGGTATATTACTTAACAGCCCTTATAAGTTAATATACTTATAATAATAACCCCCCTTTTTTTTAAGATATTAACCGTAACATATAAAAGTATAATAACCGTTATGAGAACTAAAGAATATAAGCGAAATAATACCATTATAATTAACGAATAAAAATAAACATGGGATTATAGAAATCAAGAATATTAATATAATATTTAATAAACTATCAAGTTATATTTTTTCTTTTTATCGTTTACGTCTAAATTATTTACGCCTTTATAATCGGTTATAAACATTTAACTTATATAGGTATTATTAATAAAATTTAGTGATTACGTTAATTATATATTTAAATTCGTTTTAATTAATATTATATTATTCAAAATTTAAATTGTATTTAACTTAATTTACTTTATAGTATAAGCGTTTATTTAAGAATTAACAATTTAGAATATTATTTATTGTTTTTTGCTTTTAATTATCAATAATAATTATATTTATTAAAATAACTTCTTGTTTAAATAATAAATCCTTTATTATTATCTTTAAGAAACTGGTATAAAATAGGTTCTTAATATAAGAGCTTTCGGGTAACTTTAATCTATATAAATATCCTTTTTTACTTATAATTTTGTAAAGGTTAATTATCTTAGAATTTAATTTCTTACATAATTTAATAATCCCAATACTTTTAATAAATAAATAAATTTAATTATTGATTTTATAAATAATATCCTTCCGGTAACGGTTTATTTAAATTATGATAAATATTTATATTACTTTTAAGTTATTTTTTCCGCATTTAAGAGTTTTCTATCTAGAATTAATAATATCCTTAATAATACGGCTTGTAAGTCGCTTTTTTATTATAATATGAATAATATTATCCGGGGTAAAATTTATATAAAAATAATAGTTAAAGTTAAAAAAGAAAAATAATATTTTTATAAAAGTTAATTCTTAATTATTATTTAAGAAATTCCATTATGTTAATATAGTCCGATTAGTTATTTTATTATCTATTATAGTATACCTTAAGTTTAATCTTAATATTTTAATTAATTTATTTAACTATCCGTTTATTTTTAAATAATAAATTATTAAGTATATAAATTTAATATTTAGTCTTCTAAAGAAATACTTCTATAAAATAATTATAAAATAAAGTCCTTAATCTAAAAAAATCAAAGTAAAAACACCGCGATATTTATATATTTCTTATAAAAAGATATTCATAAATCATTTTATTAATAATTTTCCATTTTTATTTCAAATGAATATATAGAAGTAATACTTGAATAATTCATAGTAAATTATAAAAATAAAATTGAATTCTTTAGATTTTAATAACCCGGTAATTAGATCTATAAATACATCGTTTTACTGTTAATTCGGTATATATAATATATAAAGTAAATTATTCTTTTTATTTTTTAAAGCTTTAATCCGGTTATAGATTTAATAATTACGGGAATATTTTTTAATTATAGTATAAAGTCAAAAGATATAATAATAACGTTAAGTAAGTTTTATAGTTTATTTAATACTTTAATAAATAAATAGTAATTAAAAGTAAACTCTTTTTAAAACTTCGGTAATTATATTTATTAACATATAGATTTTATTATAATAATATAGCATTCCGTTTTTATTAGAAATATTTATTAAAATAATTACCGTTAGTTATTTTTCTCTAGATTCTTATATATTTTTGATTAATAAAGTTTATTTATTTGATATTTATAAAAAAGGTTTATTTTACCTTTTTAATCTCGGGTCCTTTAAGGTTTTTAATTAATTTTAATTATATAAGTTTTAATAATAATATTACTTAATATATATGTATTTTACCATTGGTATTAATTAAAGTAATTATTAAAATTAATTTTTTTTTCTATATTTTTTTACGGTAATATAAATAATTCTTACGTTATAAATAAGAAAAAAGTTTACTTATCAGATTTAATTTTCTATTAATTTCTTCGATTTTATAAAACACTTAAGACTTTTATAATTTAGAAAGACTTTAATAAAAATATCTTTACTTCCAAGGTACGTTTTTTTAGCGTTTTAAACCTATTAATAATAATTAAGAGCTTCTTATTAAAAAACCTTATAATTATATTTTCTTAATATAAGATTTTTACTATAGGATATATTGGAATAAAATATATTATTATGATTATATTAAGAGAATATTTTTATGTTAACGTAATTTAAGGAGTTTATTTTAAGGATAACCTTTCTTTCCCTATTAAAATAATCTAATATTATTATTAATATAATTTTTTTAATATTTTAAAAGCCATTTAATAAGCTTTATTTTATTTAATGTTAAAATCTTTTTAAATTAATTAATATTGATTGATTGATTGATTTATACACGAATTTAGCTAAGCTAATTTCGGCGTTCTATATCGTTAATAGCTTGGCCACCGTATTCACTCCCGCGTAGGAGCGAGACTTAATTTACTTTTAATATTATTATATTTACGGGAAGGGGAAACCGTAACCGGGCTAATTTTAACTTACCTTAATATATATTAACCCGATTTAGATGAAAACCTTACCTTATAGTTACTTACTATATTATTATAACCGAAATCCGTTTTATTTTTAACTATTAATTATTTTAATTCATTATCTTGAACCGGAAATTCACTATTAAAATAACGTAACTTTTAAGTATGGAGAACTTATTAAACCTAATCGGAGGATGAGTCCGACCACGGATCTACTCCTTTTAACGGTGGTAAAGTAACGTAATTACGTTACCTTTTTACCTTAATTACCCCCTTAAATTTTCTTTTATAACTAATTTAATTACTTAAATAAAAGAAATTATTTACTTTTAACGTTAAAATCCCGTAACCCCTTTCTACCGGCCTTAAGACGGCAATTAGGCTTAAATAAGTTAACTATTTAATATTAATAAATTATCGGCTCTTATTACTATGTTATATGTTATCTATATTAATTATATAATTTACCGGATAGGGTTTAGGGGCTTTTAACGAAAGTCGTCCCTTACCCTTAAAATATTCAATTATTCTATAGTTTATCTTCTGTACGTAAAAATGCCATTTCATCACGCTCGCCCCTAATTAATTAATATAATAGCTAATAATATAGGATAAGATCTTAGAATGCAGGCATGGCGGACAGCCAAAACAGGCTTTATGGGTAGGACATAATATATATACGTATAGGACATAGCTTACATAGCCGTTTGTCCTTCGGGACAGACGATTATTCATCTTATATACCGTATACCTATTACTCAGAACGTGCAGTTCTTATCATTATATAAGAAGTTCGTAATAAATTACTTATAAAAGTTATAAAATTTAATAAAGGATTTTTTTTTTAATATTATAAGTTAAGCTTATTTTTATACGGTTTAAACGTTACGTAAATCCATTTTAATACCCTTAATAAAGACGATAATATTAAGGAAAGTAAATTTTTATATATGAAATATATATTGATTAATATTTATAAACAAGTAATTTCTTACAACTTTAATTTTTTTTTTTTAATATATATTCTTAATATTCTCTAAGGAAATTATTATAAATAAGAATATTATTTAAATATACTTAAGTAAATTTATTTAAATATATAAAAAGGATATTATTAATATAATACTATTATATGATAAATTATTTATTGATTAAACGATATAACTTTATGTTTATATATATTTATATTAAGAAAAAACGTTTTTGAAGATTTATTCTTTAAAGATATATATAATAAGTTAAAAGCTATAATAATATTAACCTTAATTCAATATTTATACTTAATAATCCATATAAAAGTCTTTCTATTGATAATGATAAGTATCCGTTTTCTTTATTAATATATTAAGACTTTTTTTAATTTATATAGAATTATAAACTATTATCTTTTTTAAATATAAATAAAATAAATAAAGAAAAAAATATCTAACTTATGATTATATAGTTTTTCTTTAAATTCTTAATAAGTACTCCGGGAAGCGGGACGGAATATATCCCATGGGATAGGGATAAGATAGGGATGGGATAGGGATAGGATGGGATAAAGTCGTTTCCATCCTATCCCGTATTAACTTAAAATAAAATAAAATGGGATCGGGATGTATTAAGATTCCAGTAACGGATTAAATAAAATATATCGTAAATAAAGTAAGAAGTTCTCGAGTTAATAATTATAAAAATAATTATAAAAATAATTATAAAAATAATTATAAAAATAATTATAAAAATAATTATAAAAATAATTATAAAAATAATTATAAAAATAATTATAAAAATAATTATAAAAATAATTATAAAAATAATTATAAAAATAATTATAAAAATAATTATAAAAATAATTATAAAAATAATTATAAAAATAATTATAAAAATAATTATAAAAATAATTATAAAAATAATTATAAAAATAATTATAAAAATAATTATAAAAATAATTATAAAAACAATTATAAAAATAATTATAAAAATAATTATAAAAATAATTATAAAAATAATTATAAAAATACTTTAAATTTCTTTACCTTTAATTTTTCGTTAATACTTAATTTATATATTTTATTCCTTAAACTTATTACTTTAAATTATACTTAAAGAGGTTAATAAAAATAAATCCGCTTTAAAATTAAATATATCTTAAATCTGAAAAAGGATACCGTCTTAAAGTTAAATTATTTAAATTAATAAAAATATTATTCTTTTATTAATTTAAAGAGTTATAAACTAAAATATTAACGTTACTTAAAGTAAAATATAATATTATATATATTAATAAGATATCCTTTAAATTATTATTATTATTATTATTGTTATTATTATTATTATCGTTATCGTTAATATATTTTATAATTATATTTACGTTATATATTCGTTTCTTTTATTTTTTATCCTTTTAATCCTTAACATTTTTATTATTAACGTTTAATTCTGTATTTAATTAACCTAACTCGTTTTCTCTTTATTTATAATAATAAATTAATATTTTTACGCAAAAATTAAAAAAAATAAAGTATTTTTAATTCCTATAATAACGCTTAATAATAAAAAAGCAATATTTATATTTAACGCCGGCGGAAGCGTTATAAAAGATATATTAAATTACTTATAATAAAATAGATAACATATAAAATAAGTACTTTTATGAAGTTAAGATTTTATTATTTATTTTAAATAATAACGTTATTTTATTTTAATAAGTTTAATAAGTATAAAGATAAATATAAATTTATTATTATTCTTATATTATTAAAGTTTATTAATAATAGGATTATTTAATAAGCTTTTTTCATTTAATAAAGTATTTAAGTCCTTTATAGTTTACGTTTATTTATTTAATTTTTAATTCGTTAATAAGTTGAAATAAAAGCGTAAAACGTACTTATTAAAGGTTTCATAAAAGGTAACCTAATAAACTTCCGTTTATAAAGTCTTACTTATTATTATATATTAATTTTAACCTTTAAAAACCTTATTATTACCTTATAAAAATAATAGAGCCGTTTATTTATAGAGCGAGTTAATTTAAGCTTTAGGTTTTATTATAGTATTTAATTAACTTAATATACGTTATATTTAACCCTTAAATAAACTCCTTCTTTTAAGTAACTTATTTATATTATAGATAATTATTTTACTTTTTAATATAATTAAAAAGCTTACTATATATTATAAAAATAAAATAAAAAGTTAACAATTTAATAATATTTATTACTTTAATAACTTTATAAAATAATTAAATTAATTCCATTAAGTATTTAATATGGCTTTATTCTTTAAAGTTAAGTTTTAAAAACTTATTTTTTCCCTTATTTTTCTTAAAAACGTATTAATATCTTTATAAAGTATTAAGGTATAGGTTATTATATAAAAAGATAAGTCTTAATAAATCGTTATATCTTAAAATAACTTTAAAAATATTTCTTTACGCTTTTTACTTTAATTTAAAATCAAGGGATTTATAATATTATAAGTATTAATTCTTCTTTATTTAAACGATTATAAAGGTTTCTTTATGCTTTTTATTAACGTTAATATAAACTGTAGTTTTTTGAATATATAATTTATTAAATAAATATAAAGACTATTAAAAGTTTATCTTATTTTTATTGATATCTTAAAGATATTTATAGCTTAACCGTTAATTAATTCAATTTATTCTTTATTAAATCAATATTTTGTATTATTATTTATTATATTACCTTTAAGGTAACTTAAGAAAGCTTTAAGTAAAAGCTAAATAATATAAATTAAATATAATAAATATTCTGTTTTCTATTACATTTTTATAATAATAATAAACGAATTTTAATACGTTTTAGTTTTTTCACGTAATATAGCCGTTATAATATTATCATTATTTATATTATTAATAATAACGGTTAAAATACGATCCTTTAACTTATAGTTCTTAATTATTTTTATTATCATAAATATAAGCCGTTTATTATTATAAATACTTTTTATATATTTAAAGTTAAATAATGTATTATAATACTCTGAATTTTAATTAATTTAATATATTATAATCGTTATATAAGACTATTTATTATTAGCGGATTAATTATTCATGGCTAATAAAACCTTATTACCGTTATTAAAAAGATTTTTTAATAAGAATAACTTAATCTCTTTTAGTCGTTTTATTATATAATTCTTAATCGTTATTAAGGATAATAATATACGGTTTTAATTAAGATAAATAAAAAGTTAATACGTCTTAATATTGATTGATTGATTTATTTATACTACGGATTTAGCTAAGCTAGTTCCGGCGTTCCTTAATACGCGGCCTTTTAACCTTTTTAATAACCGTAAAAACCTGATACTTATAACGTTAAGGTGAAAAAACAGTATCCATTAAACCTTTACTTATTACCCCTTAAAGTAGAAAACATTAACGGTTATTTAAGGGGTAACGATTAATTTATATAACTCTTACGTTTTAACTTTATTAAGGAAATCCATAATATTACGACCTTATTATTATAGGGGTTGCCCCCGGACCTATAGCTCTTCCGTATTTTCACCAATTTACCCAATACCAACATCAGGTTGCACCCTCGAATGCCCTCACCGGTATGTGTGCCTTCTACCCCTCCGCCATCATCGCTGCACGTCTTAATATACTTAATAATAATAAATAATAAAGGAATAATAATAATTTATTATTGTAATTATTTTAAGAAATCTTCTTATATTAAAATTTTTATTATGAAGTAAAAGTTTTACTTATTAATTAATAAAATTCTATAAAATTAATTAAAAAAAGATTTATAATTATTTTTATAATAATTTGATTAAAAAAGAGATTTAATTACCTTATTAATTATATTAATTTAAGTTAATATTTATCTTAAGTTCTTAATATGATCAACTTTTTTATAGTTTTTAATCTTTATATAATTTTTTTTTTAATATTTGATTTTTTTCGGGTATTATAAACCTTTATTACATCTCTTATATATAAGACAAGGTAATCCTATATTATTATTGATACGTATAGTATTTTCTTTAAAGTACTTTTAAGCGTCGGACTTCTTTTTAATACCCTATATTAGGTATTCGGTTAAATATATTTATACTTATAAAGTATTTCCTTACTATATTAGAAACTTATTTTTAATAATTACTTTATATATATAATATTTAGACTTACGCTTTAATCCTAATATTAAAAGGTTTATATAGATTAAGCTTATATTATTAAGCATATTAAAAGATATAATAATATAAGAAAATTAATTATAAATAAGGTCTTTAAATAAAGTAAAATAATAATTAAATTAAATATTTTTTTAATAATAATTAATTAATAAATATAATATTCTATTTACTATAATTAAGGTAACTATAGAAACAATATAAATATATAGGCTTATAATAAAATTAATAATTATCCTTTATATAAACCCTTTTGAAGAAAATAATAGGATTTAATTTAAAATCTTTATAAATAAAAAAAACCTTAAAATATAGTAAAACTATATAGGTCCCAGAAAAGTATTTTATAATTAAAAGGTAAATAAGAATACTTTATATAATTTTTATAAAGTAACCTTTAAAAGCTTATCTTAAAAGGTTATTCTTAAAGAATTATTTTTTCTTTATTAAATTAAAGTAATTTTTATATTATATATAATAAAGGTTTATCCTTTATTTTTATTATAATGTTTATATTACTAAGCTCCTTAATATTTATATAAAAAAATAACCTTAAAGAAAATAATTTATATTTTAAAAAGTATAATATTAAGAAATTAAAAAAGTTATAACGGGATTACGTAAAAAATCTTTTTAAAAAATAATTTTAATATAAAGTATTATTTATAAATTAAAAATTAAATGTACGTTTTATTAATAATCCTTAACGTTTTAATAATTAATAAAAGGTAAATACCGTATTGAATAAAATTTATTAATTTTAAAAATCTATAATATTAATAATATTAAAATTAAGCCTTAAAAAATTACTTAAGGAAATAATCGGGAAAATAAAGGGTAAAAAAATATATAAGTTTTATTTTATAGGCTTTAAAGCGTTATAAGAAACTATAAAAACTTATCTTATTAATAAATTTTAACATAAAATAATTTATAATAAGCCTTTAATATATAATTAATCTATATATTTTAATAACCTTATTTACTTATATATATATAAAATGAGTTATATTAATATAAAAGGATATAAAATTAATTTAAATACTTAAAAAATAAGTAACTTTTATTCGGAATTTAAATATTATTCTAAAATTTCAATTTTAATTAATAAATTAAATTTAATAACCTTTTAAATTTATTAAATAATGAAAGATTTAACTTCTACTATAATATTACAAAAAGAAATTTTATTGAATATATTAAGATTAATTATAATAATCTTTTTATTAATCTTAATTTTAATTTAAAAAAATTAAATTCCGCTATATTCTTTAATTAAATTTCTAGTTAAATTATAAGTTTTTTAATTAAAAAAAAGTAATTTTATAAAAATAACATTATATTTAATTATATTCCTTAAATTAAGGATTCTTTATTAAGTTAAATATATCCTTTTTAATTAAGGTTATAATAGAAATTATTACTTTTAAGAATTATAATTAATTTATTAATAACCATAATAATACGTTAATAATTAATAAAAATCTTATCCTTAAAGCCGTTTATAATTAATGTTTAAACTTCTTTTATCTTTATTACGTTTATTATAAGGTCTTAATTCCACTTTTTAAAGTTATAATTTTCCTATTAAGATATATATTTAAATAATATTACTTATTTATTTTTTTTATAATCCTTATTATATAAAAATAGCTTATAAATATAAATAACTTTATTACGTTAAACTATTTACTTTTACTTAAAGAAATATTTATATAATAACGGTAAATCCTTATATAAACGGTTAATGTTATATTTAATTAATATAATAATAATTATAAAACTTTAATTCTAATATATTTCCTTAAAAATGCGTATAAAAGTTAAAAAATCAGGTATTTAATTTATTTATAATCTTTATATCTTATATTATATAGATTTAATAAAGTTATATTATAAACGTTTAATTCCTTCAAATTAAATTATTTTATAGTTATATAATTAAGTATTTTATACTTTAATTACGTTTATTTAAAGCTTTTTAATATTAAGCTTATTTAAATTAATTTTCTTAATTTCCGTTTATATTAAAGCGTTATAAATCTTAAGTTTACTAAAATTAAATTAATTTTATATATATTATAATAAAGGCTTATATTTATTTTTACTTATTATGACTCAAATCCTCTTATAAAGGAAGATTTTTTTTTTAACTTTAACTTTCGCGTTTTATTTAATTTAAAACCGTTATTTAAGGTAAAAACGTTAATGAATTAATTATTAAGAATATTAAGAATTATAAACGTAATAAATATAAAGATAATTATATTAATATACCGGTTATTTATAATATTCTTCCTGGTTTATACCTTTAATAGAATCCGGTCTTTAATAATAACCTTTTTTTATTTATTAATTTTCTTTAATTTAAATAAATAATAACTTAAAGCGGTCTAATTTATATACTTTACCTTTTTTAATTATTATTTTAAAGGATAAAATTGGGTAATATAATTACGTAATTTTATTATATTTAAGTTTTATAAACATTTTTCTTCTATTTTACGTTTCTTTTACGGATTAAGCTTTTTATTACGTAACTTATAAAGTAAGTTATCTTAAAGAATAATATCGTTAATTACAAAAGATTTATCCTTTAAATAATTAATATATACAAAAAAAAAAAGCGTTTAAGCTTTAAACTTTTAAAGCTTTTTATTTATAATAGTTATTTTCTTTAAATCTTATTTTAAGTAAGAAATCTATAAAAAAGTTCTTAAGGTTCTTAATATAATTTATAATTATAAGGCTTAAAACGATAATATTATAAGAATATTAAAATAAAAGATTACTTAATAAGTTACTTAATAATAGAAAAAGAAAATAAAAAATTAAGAATTTAAAATTAAGAATCTTAATAAGTATATTAATAAATAAAATATACGTTAAACTTAATTTCTTAAAATTTCTGAGGTTAAATTTTAAGGTTAAGAATTTATAAAAAATTATATTTTGATTATTATAGAGATTAATATAAATAATCCGGTTATAAATTAAAATATTAATATTATTAAAATAATATATATTACGTATATTGTTGAATTTTTAAAGTATTTTAAAACCTTTTTTTTAAGTTGATTAAAATTAAGGTTAACGTTATATAAGCCCCGTAAGAATTAAATAATATTATATTTAATAGCTTTAATTATTAAAAAAATGGATAAAAAGGTTATTAATTAAAATATTAAGTAATAACGAGATAATACTTATTACTTTATATTATCTGACTTTTTTTTTTAAGTGAATTTAAAGTATTTACTTTTTTAACCTTAGGCTTAAATAAATATTAATCTTAACGGTATTAAGATTCACTATAAATCTATATTAATTAATAGTTTTACCTTAAGAATCTTTTACTTTATACTTAATTATATTTATATTTTATACTTGTTTAATATCTATTTTTTATATCCTTTTCATGAGTAAATAATTAATAAATATTACTTTTATATTATTATATAGATTAAATTAAATTAGGAAAAATTTTTGGGATGGCGACGAACAAAGGGACCCCAGAGGTCCAAAACGATACGTATACGTATAGCTCTCGTAATAATAAAGAAAGTATATTAAGTACGATAAGTAGAAGTAATATAATGGTTAAGAATAAGGTAATAAACGGGTAACTAACCTATATTAATAAAAACGGCAACGACGTATACGGGTAATATAATAATAATAAGCCGGATAACGCTTAAAATTAATAAGGAAATTAAGGTTAATAAAATATATATATTAAAGCGTATAAAATATATAATAATAATACGGAAATAATAAGTAAATAAAGGGGTAAAAAGGCCGGTACGATATTAATAACGAAAAATACGGGCGGGAGGAAAAAATAAAAAGACTATAATAAAAGTATTATTAAGGATATATAAAGGAAATAAAATTAATAAAAAGGATAAAACTTTAAGGGATTAAAGATAAAAACCGGAAACGGTATATTGCTTAATAAATAAGGGTAAAAAAGTGGTAAAGGAGGCAATAAAGGCTTTAAAAGGATTCTTTACGATAAAGTAAAAAAATATTACGTTAAAGACTTAATTAATACTATAGATTAAATTAAAAAGCATAAAGGACTTTTATATAAAGATAAAAGTAAAGTTAAAGGAAACGGAGTATTTATAAAGCTTTTAAAAAACGGGAATAAGGACGTTAATAAAAAATAAAAACGGCAGCTTAAGGTTAAAAGTATAAAGTAAGGATATAAAAACAATAACCTTTTAAGTAAAAAAGAGCTAGGCGATAAAAGTAATAAAGGGGGCATTTATAATAGAAAATAAAGGGATAATAAAGAAAAAAGCAACCGTATTAAAAAAGGCGAAAATAATAATAATCCGCTTATTTAATAATGAGAAAAACGTAATTACGGAAATAAACCCGTTATAATTAATAAAGGATTTTAAGGTAACGACGGAATTATTAATAAAATAAATTATTATAATATATAAACTATAAAATAAAAATATCCTTTTTAATATAGTATTTTTAAAAATAAAAAAAAACTTAAAAAAATTTAAAGCTTAAATTAATAAAAAGAATATAAATTAATAAAAATTTTAAAATAATTATTTACCATTATAATAAATAAGATATATTTATTATATTTTATAAAAGTTAAAAAAGAAACCACGTTAAAAATTATAAAAAAAAAAAAGAATACGGTTCTTTATTTAAAACTTAAAATCATTAACTATAAACTTCCTCCAATAATAAGGAGATTTAATTCCTTAAAATACGTAAAAAAATACTTTATTATTATATTAAATATAACGTTAATAAAGATATATAATAACGTTTTAAATAAAAGGATTATTAAAAAAGATTTCTTAAAATAACCTAATTATAAAATAAAACGGCGGATATTTATTAATATTTTAAGTATTAAAATTATAAATATATTATTATAAAATACTTTAATATTATAAAATATACGGTTTACGTTAAGGATTATAATACTTATAAGTATATAAAGTTAATAATTAAAAAACTTATAAAAAATACGTTTAAATACGTTATATATAATAAGGAAGAATATTTAATATAGGATTTTAAATATATAATAAAAATTAAAGAGATTAAACGTAAAAAGACCCGGATAATTATGAAAATTTAACGGTATAATATATATAAAACTGGTTTAACGGGTTAATTAAAGGTAACTTTAAAACGTAAATTTAATTAATTAAATAATAAAAAATAAATAATAATAATAAATAAAATAAAGAAAAGGAAGCTCTTTATAATTTTAACTTTAAAGGCCGGCCGTTTTACGTCTTTAATAATAATTAAGAAGGTATTAAGTTAAAAAACGTTTAACTTTAATAAAAAGTCCGTAATTTAAACGGGTATAAATAAAGGAGCTTTTATTGATTGATTGATTGATTGATTTATACTACGGGTCTAGTTAAGTTAATTCCGGCGTTCCTTAATACGCGGCCTTTTAACCTTATTAATAACCGTAAAAACCTGATACTTATAACGTTAAGGCAAAAACCGGCATTTATTAGGCCTCCACCCTTTATCCTTTAAGGTAAAGGATATTAACGGCCGTCCAGAAAGTAATAATTTATTTATATACTTTTTATATTTTAATTCTTTTAAGAAAATCCGTAATATTATAACCGTATCCTTATAAAGGTTATTTTTAAGCTCGTTATTCTTCCGCTCCTTTATATATTTATATTACTTTAATTTTATATAATATTTTTAAATATCTTTATTAATATTTATACGCTTAATATATATTTTTCTTATATTATTATCGTTATTAATTTTTTAAGGATTTTTAGTAAGCGTTTATTATTATATTTTTATAGTTATAAAAGATACTTTCCGGTTTATATAATTAACGTAACCGGTTTCCGCTCCTCCTTTTCTTCCTTAGCCGGTAATAAGCCTTCTTTATAAGGTCTTTAATAACCTTATTTATTTTTATAACGAAGTTAAACTATAATAATAATCCGGTAAATATTATAAATTTAATAGTTACCCGGATACCCCGCTTTATAAATAATATTTAACGATAATTATAAATATTAATTTTTACGATAAATTTTAACTTAATTTTTATAAATAAGGGATAAGAAATAAGGACGTATATAGTATTTTACTTTTTTATCCGTATTTATATCCGGCGTTTATCCAACCCCGGTATATATAGTAAATAAAAAGTAAGTTAAACCGTTTTTATCCATCCGGAGTTAAATCGTTAATACGCTATTATTTTTCCTTATAATATTATAATAACGGAAATACTTATTAATAATCTTTTTATTATTAAGGGTTAAATAATAATAACTTTAAGGTATAAAGTCTTTATACCTCCGTTAATGCTTAATTTACTTTATTGTAACTTATAAGGTAATTATTATAGCTTTTATTTTTTAAATCCCCTTAATCTCAGTCTTTCTTACGTTTAGCGGGAATTCGTACCCGCTTAAGCTAGTTTCCGGGATACTGATAAGGTTAACCTTTTTCTCCGTTTATTTTTACTTTATCTTAATAAAAAAGGAGATAAATATTTTTAATTTATTCTTTTTAACTTTAAGCTTATTAAGATTCTGGCGGATCCGCTTATTTCTTATTATTATAATTAAGTATATATATCTTTTCAGTTTTATTTAAATAACTATTTAATTTAATAAAACCTCGATTGGCGGTAGAAAGATTTTAAACTTTAATACCGGGATAAAGGTTACTTTATAGATATTATTAATTACTTTTAAATACCGATTCTAGACTTTCTATAATATTTAAATAAACTTTTTTTATATCCCAGAGTACTTTTAAGTATATATTAAATAACCGTAATATATATTATAATTAACTTTATTATAACTTAATAAATAGTCCGGGCCTTTTATAACGTAGTTTTCCATATTAATACGGCGAAATAAGTAAAACTTTTTTCCTATAAAGTTATTTTCTTTTAAATTTTTCTTATATAGTCTTTTTAATTGAATTTCTTATTTATTTAAAAATTAAAAACTTTAATATTAATACCCGGCTTTATTATAACTTTATTTAAATTTATTATAACTATTATATTATATAACCTTAAGCTCTTAATTATATAGATAAGTTTATATTTATACGGTATAAATTGGGCCCCATAAGTTCTTATTTATTAAAGATAAACTTTATAAACTTATTTTAATTTTAAATAGTTTATACGTATAAAAGTATTATAAGTTAAAAAGTAAATATTATTAATAAAGTTTTTAATTTAGACCTTTTATTTTAATTTAATGAGCTCTTTAATTAATAAACCGTTAAAGAATAGGAATAATATAGAAGAAATAAATAATCTTTAAGGAATCCCCGTTATAGTAAGCTTTATTAAGTTTATCTTTTATCCTAAGTTAATTAATATGGCTTAATTACTTAAAAAACTCTTTATTTACTTAATTAAAAAGGGTAATATCCTTTTTTTCTTTAAGTTATATAATAACCTTTAATAATTTACTTTATTAAAAGTACCTATAATATCGAGAAAAAGAAAATTTATAATATATTTCTTCCCGTAACCTTATACCGTATATATGCCGTCGATTAATTTTTTAAGGGCTATTTCTATTAACCGATTTCTTTTTATTTTTATTTATTAATCGGAAAAAAAGTCCATAATTCTTTATATAATTATTAAGGATCCTCGTTATTATTATCTTTAAGGCCTTCTTTAACGTATATAGGAGTATAATAAATTTATAAGACTTTATTTTAGAGTAATCCGGCTTAATAAACTTTTTAAGGATAATTATCTTTATTTCCTTAAATTTACGTAGGTAATAATTAAAGTTAAGATATACTTAAAAAAGGTAAATAAAGACCTTTTTAAAAGGCAAGATTACTATTATTAAGAATTTATTAAGAATCTTATTTAATTTTAAGGCTTTATCCTTCTTCGGTCTATTAATTACTTTAATTATTATATCTTATATTATTACCTTATTTATTAATATAAGGTCAGGATATAAAGTACCGTTAATATTATTTAAATTAGTTTTTAATGGAAAGGGGAAAAATGCTTTTTTAAGGACCTTAATTTTACCGTTAAAGGTATTAATTAATATATTATTGGGTCTTTTAAGGGGCGGGAATTTAAGGATAAACTTTAATTTCCTATTTTATTCTTTATTATACTTCGTTAACTTCTAAATATTATAAAATAAAATTATTAAGTTATATATTATAAATTAAAAATATATTTACTTAATTTTCTTAATAATCCTCTTTTTTTCCTTTTAAATAACTTTTAATTAATTAAGTATTTCTTAATTCCTATACTTAAAGGTTTATTTAATTAACCTTTTCACTTTTATAATATCGGTTATATATTTTTTATTTTAATAGGTTTTAATTTTTTAAGAAAGTTTTATTATTAGGATAATCTTATTAATTACTTTATTTAATACCTTTATTATTCACTTTATAAAGAAATCGATCCGGTTTTTATTATCCAATTAAAGGAAGTCCGTAAATTATATTATTATTTCCCCCGTTTTTATATAAATCTTTATTTCCTTAACCGTCTTTTACGTCCTTTTTACCGGTAATAATATAGACGTATTAATAATTTAATTTAAAGTTATTTATATTAATATATAATCCGAATTATATTTTAAGTCCTTTTATAGTTTATATATTATAACCGTATTAATAATCCTTTCCGTATTAAAGGTTAAATTAATCGTTATTTTAAACTTATGACTTTCTTACGTAATAATCCCTTATAATATTAATAATAAGAAATTAACTTAAGCGGTAATTAATAATAGATTATTTAATTTAGCGTAATTTATTATATACTTTTCTTTATTTTATATATAATAATATAAGTTAAAGTCTTTAAATAATATATATTTACTTAAAGTAATTAAGACCTCTTTAAGTAATAATATTATAAAAGGTCCTTTTTTATTAACCGGTAGCGGATTATATACGTTATAAATATTAAAATCGTTTTTAAGTCCTTTTTTTTTTATAATATAGAATATATAAAGATTTCTATTATAATAAATAATATCTTAATTATTTACGTTAAGCCACTTATTTATAAAAAGTATATTCTAATTATCTTATTTCCCTTAAAGGTTAAATAAAATCTTTTTCTTAGGTTAATAAATAAATATATATATAAGTTATATAATAATTCTTATATTATTATAACGTCGACGTCTTTAACTTCTTTAAACTTAAATATTAATATTATAATTTTAATTCTTTTATTACGGACGTTATATTATATTATTCTTAAAAACGTTAATATATTATATATTAACCTTTATAAAGGCTCCCTTTTTTATATTTATTTAAATTACGGACTTCTTATTAAAGCCGAACGTTTTTTAACTTAATACCTTCCCGGCTATTATTAAAGACGTAAAACGGCCGGCCTTTAAGGTTGGGATTATAAGGAGCTTTCTCTTTTTTACCGTTATTTATTTTTTATTGTTTAATTAATTAAGCTTACGTTTTAAGGCTACTTTTAATTAACTTATTAAATTAATTTCGTATATATTATACTATTAGATTTTCACGGTTATCCGGGTTTTCTTACGTTTAATTTCCCTAATTTTTATTATATACCTGGAATCTTATACTAGGTATCCTTCCTTATTATACGTAATATATTTAAACGTACCCTTTATAAGCCCCTTAATTACCAGCTTTATATATTTATAGGTATTATAGCCTTTAATATAAACTATATATTTTATAATATTAAAATATTTTATAATAATATATTTATAGCTTTAATATTTAAAATATTAATAAATATTAGCCGCCTTATTTTATAGCCAAGTTATCTTAAGAGATCCCTTTTTAGTAATCTTTTTATTTAAGACGTTATTATATATCTTTATTAACGTTACGCTTAATATAACGGTAAAGTATTTCTTTATACGTTTTAAGGAGTTAAATCTTTTTATTATTAACAGAAACTTTAATTAACGATTTTAAGCCTTAAATAAAAAACCATATTCTCTTTTTTTATATTCCTTAACGTAGTTTTTTTCTTAATTTCCTTAAAACGTAATAAGTATATTTTATTTATTATAACGATAAATAATTACTTTAAAACCTTAATTGATTTATATTTTCTTTTATTAATTTAAGCCTTAAACCTCTTTAAGTTTTCTTTCGTTTTTAAAGACGTTATATTAAGGAAAATATCTTTACTTTATAGCTTACGTATCGTAATAATTTATTTTATTAATAGTTTTATTATTACCTTAAAAGTTTTTATTAATTATAATAAGTTTATTTTTACCGCCGTATTCCTTTTTTTATTATTAAATAAGCGGATTATTATTATTTTTATTTTCCTTAATACGGCCGCTTTTTCCTCCGTTATTTTTTTATTCTTTACCGCGGGTACCCTTTTTATTATTTTTATCGCTTAACTTTCTTTCGTTTAAGGGGCCGCCGTTTTTATATTTTCGCTTTATATATTTAATTTTAAACCGCCGTTTTTACCTTTTATTAACGTTTTTACTTTTACCTTTTAAGAGCCCTATAGGCGCTCCGCCTCCCTTAATTTTACCTTTATTTTTATATAGAAGTTTTTACGTTTTTTAATCCAATTTATAATATCGGTTAGGTCTTTAACGTAATATCCTTCCACTCTACCGTAAAAAGTCCTTTTAAAGCCTTTACTATTTCCCCTACCGCCCTTTCGCCCTCTTTTATTTCGCGACGTATTATCTTTGCCTTTTATTTTTAATCCTTTAAGGTCCCGTCCTTTTTATTAATTTTATTTCCTTTTTATATACCCTTAATAGTACTTTTATTATAATCTTTTTACCTTTTCCCCCCGTTTATACCCTTTATTATTAATACCGTACCGGCCTTTTTACCCCCTTATTTACCTATTACCTCCATATTATTATTATGTATTTTACGTGCTTTAATACGTATATTCTATTAACCTTAATTCCCTTATTTATTTTAAGCGTTATCCGGCTTATTATTATTATATTATCCGTACGCGTCGCTACCGTTTCTATTAATATAAGCTACTTACCCGTTTATTACCTTATTTTTAACCATTACGTTATTTCTACTTATCGCACTTAATATACTCCCCTTATTGTCGTTAAAGCTATGCATATACGCATCGTTTTGGATCTCTGGGGTCCCTTTGTTCGTCGCCATCTTATTCCATTTAATATATTAAGGAGCTTTTATAAAAATTAATATATAATATATTAATACTTTTAAAAATAATATAATATAACGTTTATAATAAGGGAATTAAAGTAATAATACCGATATTTAAGTTTAAAGAAATTAAAAATTTTAATATTATAATAATATAAAAATTATCATATAATTTATATATATATTTATTTATTAACCCGGAAAAGGGGTTTTATTTAACCTTTAAGGGGGATAAGATAATTAAAATATATTTTTTTATAAATAAATAACTTAATATAAATAATTAAGATATAACTTATTACGGTAAAAATCTTTATATATTCCATATTATAAAGGAAAAGGACTTAAAAGACGACCTTAATATTTATAACGTATATAATCCGCCGCTAATTAATAAAAAAAGACCGTTTATAATATTATTATTTAAAGAGGTTTTAATTACCTTAAGTAAATATATATTACTTAAAGACTTTAATTTATATTATTAAATATAAAACGAAGAAAAACGTATAATAAATTAAATTAAATTGGATGACCTATTAATAGTTACCGCTTAAGTTAATTTTTTATTATTAATATTATAAAAAATTATTATATAAAAAAGTTATAAATTTAAAATAATAATTAATTTAATTTTTAATATGGAAAAGGTTATTAACGCGGTTATAATATATAAGCTATAAAAGGACTTAAAATATAACTTAAACTATATATTAATATAAATAACTTTAAATTAAACCGTTAATATAACCTTATTGTTATTAATAAAGAAAACGTAAAAAACGGTTAAGGAAATAAAAATTTATATAAACGCGGAGGAGATAATAATATAATTTATAGACCTCTTTTAATTAAATAATAAAAACCGGATCGATTTTTTTATAAAATAAATAATAAAGGTATTAAATAAAATAATTAATAAAATAATCTTAATAATCAAACCTTCTTAAAGAGTTAAAATTTATTAAAATAAAAAATATATAACTACGATTATAAAAATAAAAAAATTAATAAAGTAAACTTTTAAATATAGAAATTAAGAAATACTTAATTAATTGAGGGCTATTTAAGAAAAAAAGGAAAAAATTATTAAGAAAGTTAAATAAATATATTTTTAGTTTATAATATATAATTTAACGGTTTTATTTTATAATATTTAAAAGTTAATAAAGTATAATAAGAAATAAAGAAAAAAATCAAAGTTTATCCTTAAATTCCTGTTTTTAAAAGACTTAATAATATATTAATTAATACCTTAATAATAAGATTAAAACTTTTAAAAAGTATTTTTCCCCCTTCCGTTAAAGGTTAATTTAAATAATATTGATAATATTATATATTTTAACCTTATATTAATAAATAAAGTGGTAATATAAGATATAATAATTAAGGCGATTAATAAATTAAAGAAGGATAAAGCCCCGGGATTGAATAACATCTTTAATAGATTCCTATTAATAATAAGATTATTATTTAAGAAAGTCTTTATTTACCTTTTTTAAGTATATTTTAACGTTAATTATTATTTATATAAATTTAAAAAAACGAAAACGATTATCCTTAAGAAGTTTATTAAGCCGGATTATTTTAAGGTAAAGTCTTATAAATTTATTATACTTTTTTATACGTTAAAAAATCCTTAAAAACGGTAATAATAAAGATTCTTAATAATTATATAAAGAATTACGGACTTCTCCCCGATTAATAAATAAAAATAAAGAAAAATTAATTAATAAAAATAGCTTTTAAAAGATTAATTAACGACGTATATATAATATAAAGTTACGGGAAAAAGTATATTATAATTTTTTTTTTCTTTTAATATTATAAACATCTTTAATAAAATAAATTATTAAAAATTATTATATAATTTAAGGAAGAAAAAAATTTTTTTTTAATTAAATAAATAAACAATTTCTTAAACAATTAAATTACGTTAATTAACCTAGGATAAAAAATAAGCTTAATAAAGTTCATTATAACGGGGATTCTTTAAGGATTGTTTATTTTTTTCATATTATTTTTATTCTTTAACGGTTTATTAATCAAAAAGCTTATTCAGTTAAAATAAAAAAATTTAAGTTAAAAACTTTATTAATAACGTTTACCTTTTAACTTATAATACTTTTATATGTATAAATTATTTAGAGTTAAAATAGGCCTATAAAGTTTATTTTTAATAAGTGAAAACTTATAAGGTTTAATATATATTATAATTGTATAAATATAAGTTTATTTATATAATTAAAAGCTTAAAACTATATAATATAATAATTATAGTAAATTTAAGTAAAATTATAATAAAACCGGATACCAATATTAAAGTCCTTAACCTTTAAGTAAATGAGAAACTTAATTAAAAAAATTATATAAAAAAAGTTTAAAAAATATAACTTTATAGGAAAAAAACCTTATTTATTTTATTACGTTAATATAAGGAATTACGTTATAAAAAACCCGGACTATTTACCAAGTTATAATAAAGTTAACTATAATATACATTATAGCCATTTAATATATACTTAAAGGTATTCCGGGATATAAAAAAAAGCTTATTTAAATATTATAGAAAGTTTAAAACCGGTATTTAAGAATAATAAATAGTATTTATAAAGTAATCCTTATCCCGGTATTAAAGTTTAAGGTTTTTATATTATTAATTAAGGTTTTATTAAATTAAATAATCGTTTAAATAAAATTAAAAAGATATATATACTTAATTACGATAATAGGAAACGGGCGGATCCGCTAGAATCTTAATAAGCCTTAAATTAAAAGGAATAAATTAAAAATATTTATCCTTTTTTTTATTAAGATAAAATAGGAATAAATTAAAAGGAAAATTAATTTTATTAATATCCTAAAGGTTAATTTAAGTATATATAAACTTCCGTTAAATATAAAAAAATTAAGATTAAAAAAATTTAAAGAATAAAAATTATAACGATTACTTTATAGGTTATAATAAAATAAATTAAGCGCTAACGGAGGTATAAAGACTTTATACCTTAAGGTTATCGTTATTTAATTCTTAACGATAAAAAAATTATTAATAAATATCTTTATTATTATAACGTTATAAAGAAAAGTAATAATATATTAATAATTTAACTCCGGACGGATAAGAATAATATAACTTACTTTTTATTTATTATATATACCGGAAATCGGATAAACGCCGGATATAAATATAAATAAAGAAAATAGGACGCCGTATATATCTTTATTTTTAATTCCTTATTTATAAAGGTTAAGTTAAAACTTATTATAAAAGTTAATATTTATAATTACCGTTAAATATTATTTATAAAGTGAAACATTTAAATAATTATTAAATTTATAATATTTATTAGATTATTATTATAATTTAATTTTATTATAAAAATAAATAAGGTTATTAAAAACCTTACGGAAAAGGCCCGTTATTAATTAAGGAAGAAAAAGAGAAACGGAAACTGGTTATATTAATTATATAAACCGGAAAGTATCTTTTATAACTGTAAAAATATAATAATAAACGTTTATTAAAAATCCTTAAAAAAGTTAACGGCGATAATAATATAAAAGGAATATATATTAAGTACGTAAATATTAATAAGGATATTTAAAGGTATTACGTAAAATTAAGGTAATATAAATATATAAAAGAGCGGAAGAGTAATAAATTTAAAAATAATCCTTATAAGGATATAATCGTAATATTATGGATATTCTTAAGGGAATTAAAATACAGGAAGTATACGAATAAATTATTATTTTTTAAACGGTTATTAATATCCTTTACCTTAAGGGATAAAGGGTAAAAACTTAATAAATACCGGTTTTTACTTTAATATTATAAGTATTAAGTTTTTACGGTTATTAATAAAGCTAAAAAACCGCGTATTAAAGAACGCCGGAATTAACTTAACTAGATCCGTAGTATAAATCAACCAACCAACCATATTATTATATATATATTAAACCGCGTATAATAACTTATATTAAATAAATTATAAAGAAATTAATTAAAAAGAAAGCTTAATTATTATTACGATAAGTATATAATATAAAGACTTTAAAAGGTTAAGCAATATTAATTGTTAAAAAGAAATATAAAGTATAATTAAGGAGTAAATCCTTATTATAATTATTATTATAATTATTAAGATTAATATAATTAATTTAATAAGAATATTACGTAAAATTAAACGTTATTAAAAGTTAATTAACCCTTAATTCCCCTTTACGTTAATTATATATTTATATAAAATGATTATTTATAATTAAATTAATAAAAATTATTTCCGGTTTTAATAAGTAATTATTTATATAATTTAAAAAACAATAAAAATATTTTTTATTTTTTATTTTAAAAATAAAATTATTAATATAATTCTTTATACTTTATTAATTTTACGTTAAAAGTATATAATTTTATTTATATTTATATTAAGCGCGTTATTATTTAGGTTAAAGATAATTAATTAATTAAGGCAATAATATAAACCGGTAAAACTTTCTTTTTCCTTATGTTTTTAAGTTAATTAAGCTTTACGTTATTATCTATAAATATATGGCCGTTAAGCGGTTTAACTTATTAATTTAAACGCGGTAATAAATCCCGGGGTGGTAAATCCAGGGGTGGTAATACCCGGGGTATTCTGCGTGGTGGTGGTGGTGGTGGTGGTAAACCTTATTATGGTAATGGCGGTAATAATAATAACGATAATAAGAACGGTAATAACGGGGGTAATAAAGATATTAATAACGATAATAATAATACTTATACGGATATTATAGATACTTAAAGGGAAGGTATTAATGCTTAAAAAATATAAATACTTAAAGGGATATAAATACTTAAAGGGAGAATAATATTAATATTAATATAAATATAAATATAAATATATAAATAATTAAGATTATTATTATAAGAATTATTATAATTATTATTATATTTATCGTAATCTTTAAAGAATATAATTAATAAATAGTTTTTTCCTTAATTTTAATTAATTAATCTTTATTAAATAATTCTTTAGTAATAAATATAAAAATTTTAATATATCTTTATTTTATCTTAACGGGATAAGGATAAGATAGGATAGGATATAGCTTTATTTTATCCTATACGGGATAGGATATATATTGCCAAATCCCGTCCTATCCCGTCCCGCTTCCCGGAGTATTAATAAGATGCTCCATATATAACCGGAGCTTAAGTAAGAATAATAAATATATCTAACTCTTTAATAAATCCTTAAAGTTATTAATAAGTTTAATCTTAAAATTTATATCGCAATAAAGTAATAAATATATTACCTTTATATAATTAAAAAAGTCGAGAAATTTATACTAATTTTTAAATAATTTATATTTAATATTTTAAGGGATTTTACTTTAATTCTTTTAATCAAATATCTTCATAACCTTATTATCGTTTAAGGTTTTTGATTTAATTGATTAACTTTTTTATTGTAGTTAAAAATGTAATAATTTTTTATCCTTTCTAAATAATTTAAATAAAAAAAATTCCCAGTCAAAAATAGATTAATAAAGCTTTTAACTTTTTTAAATGATTTTTATAATATAGTTATTTTAGGTAATTTCTTTTTTTTTTTTTTTCGGTTAACCATTTATTAAGTTTCTAAGGAATCTATTTAAAATCTACGGAGGATCCGTGTTGGGCTCATTTAATAAGCTTTAACAACTTATTAAAGAACAACTTTTTTTTAAGTTTGTATAATTTATCGGGAATAAATAAAAAAAATTAAAAAACGTAAAAAAATTATCCTTTAAAATAAAACGTTTTTCTTTAATCTTGATTTAAAATTAATTTAAGTAATGCATATTCAAAATAATTTACTAGAAGTTTGGCTTAATAATAAGTATAAAAATATTAAATTAAATATTTAAACTTACTTTTATTATTAAGTAAATCATATGAAAAATAACCCACTATATATTAATATTAAAACCGTTTACGTTTTCTTTCCTGTAAAGGGTATTATATTAACATGATTATGCAGGGAATATATAGAAATAATATTAATAAAGGGATAACCTATAGTTTCTATATCGATAAAAGTAAAGTAAATTTAACTTTTTTTATTTATGATTAAAGTGTATAATATTATAAAAGCTTTCCTTATAAAACAATTCTTAATTAAGTTAATTAATATTAATAATTATACGTTTTTCTTTTTAAAAACGTTAATAATAAAAGGAATTAAATTTTTAATTTAATATCCATTTCTGAAATCTTATTAACTTATGTTTTATCTTTACTGAAATAATTATTAAGATTTAATTAAGTTATTTATAATGATAATAAAGTTTAAACCGATATTTATTCTTAAAACGTTTTACTTTCTTATTATCTTTATTAAAGAAATAAACCATATATATATATTTTTTTTTTGCTTTATAACTTTAATAAAAAAATTTATTTTATTAATAAGTAATTATTTTCTTTTTGTTTTTAATATTTATAATTGAATTATTATTTAATTATTTAAAGTTAATTATTAAAATTAATTATCAAAGTTAATTATTAAAGTTAATTATATATAGTTTTTATTATATTAAAATAATATATTTAAAGGTTTATTTAAAATATCTTTTTTAAGTTATGATACTATTTAATTATATAGATTATTTTATACCTAATTATTACGGTATTTAAGGATATTAATAAGTCGGAACTGGTATTAGTACGAGTAAAGAGCTATGGATATAAGAGCTTGAGAAACGGTTCAAAAAAGAGACAGCTGGGAAGGCCCCTGTCCAACGACAAATCCATCATAACGACAAGCGTGTCTCCACCCATGATACACCAAAACCATCACCAGGATCACTGAAGCAATGCCGAATCTGTAAGGACAAATTCCCATCCAGCAACAAGCTTCACGATCACCTCAAAATCTCTCATCACTTCCGTGATGTTACCACCACGAAGAACAACTCTTCACAACTACCAGCCACGAAGAGCTACTCTTCAAGACCACCACCCGCTCGGGGAGCAACTCTCCGACCAAACCCCAGCCCAATCACCCGCACAAGCCTTGAAGCAATGCAACGTCTGTCAAGCACGTTTTGCGTCTGGGAACCAGCTGTATAATCATCTACGGACCCGTCATTTCAGCAAGACCAAACAAGAGCAGATACTCCAGTGATCTCTCAACCAAAACCACCCTTACCAGCTTTGATAGCGCTGCCGCAGCTGTTAAAGCGGACTTCAGCTTCCAACAATGAGCTTCACAGCCAACCTGCGCACCTACCACGAATTTGAGTGACTGCAGCGGCCTCACCCCTGGAGATCCACGTCCACAGTACACTTACCTTGCTCGGCCGTCACCCCGCAGCCTTCGTTTTTTTTTTTTTAATTCTCGCCTAGCTTACGGCACTCGACTCGGCAATACCTCGGAGATATCGTTTTTGGGGCAATTCAGAGCTCGAAAAACCCACGACTATCTCCCGGGTGCGATTGCGATAATTGCCCGGGTCGATTTTTTTTCGAATTTTCACCATGCGCTTCTCAGCAACAACCACCTTTACACCATCACCCCTTCACATGCTCGGCGCTGAGATGGGCCCATATGAGGCTCCGGAACCCCCTGGTATACACGCTTTTCGTGGTTGTTATTGGTTATGGGGTATGAGCCTTTTTTCATAAGTGGCAAATGGTTAAGGGCTGATCCTTACCGCGGAACGGGTTCCGTATTGCTTGGCGCCCGCACTCACTGTACATAGCTCACCACCATGCACCCAGATAGATCATCATTCATATACATTATCCATACTTTTACCAGGGCTCTCACACGGCCGGATTTAAACCTGTATCGTAAAAAAACCTATAGGTGGCTGCTTAGTATATATGTACTGTATTTTGACTGTATTTCAAGCTTATTTAATATACTTTTGAGTAAAATACACTGTCAATAAAATGCACGCAGCCTGTTCTCAATTCGGCTACCCCCTCTAAGGAAGCTACTCTGCCAGGCATCTCCTGGTACTTAAGCGCCTGGTGCTGCTGCTCTTCAGCACTTCATCCGCGCTCAGTCGTTAATTTCCAGGCGTACCGGGCGTACTACTGCTCTTTACCTTGGCCCACTCCAAGACTTCCTCGTCAAACCACTGCTTATACTCCGTTGTTCCCCAATCCAGAATCGCATCTATCTTGTACGCGATCTCCCATAGCCCCTTCTCATCCCGCGTGTGCCCCATGGGCATCGGCCCCATCATTAACTGTGTCCACGTTCCCACGGTCAGCTTTCGCTCTTCAATCGCTGTTCCCAAACGCAGCCATCGGTCCCCTGAGTTGCCAGAGAATCCATACACAAGCCACCCATCAGGGCAAGAAAAGGAAAGGACTTACCAAGGCATCCGCCCCAATGGGAAACGTGATGAAGAAATGCCACTCATGGCCATTGATAGTGATGCCCGGCATCGGCATATGCGTCCACCTGTGCATTCGACGCTTCTTGAACCCAGCCGCCTGCCAGATGGCCAGCTGCACCTCGGGCGCACGATCCGTGTGCTGTTTCTTGGCTTCGATGTCCAGGAATATTGGCACGATATCTTGGTAGGATAGCGCTTGGTTGAGGGACTTGGCGTTGTCGGGGAGGTTCTTGAAGGCGTTATGGATGGTGTCTTCGTCTGCCCAGGAGAGGTCAAGGCCGACGGCGTAGTCGATCATCCGGGACGAGGTGGGCTGCCTGTTCGTGTTGGCGGTATTTGCGGAGCCGCCTTCGGAGACTTGGGAGGCACTTTCGACGTCTTCGAGGGGTTGGCCGCCGAAGCGGGTGGGGCGGATCTCGACGGGTTGGATGGAGCAGGATTCGCTGAAATGGTGGTTAGTGTGCTTGGGGAGGGTTGTGATGCAAGATGGGGGGTTGGTGGGTGCGTACAGGTTCAGAAGCATGGTATTTTTGTCGCTGCGGAGTTGCCATATACTGTTGAGGAAGGGGTGGATGGTCGTCATGCCCCATTGTCGCTCATGGGCATGTTTGCGGTGGTTCCAGGCAGCGGTGTATAAGGCATGGTCGATCGCTTTCCTTACGGAGGTGGCGTCGCTGGCATCGATGGCGAAAGTGTCTTGGAAGGATTGATCGTACAGTTCGCCGCGACGCTTGTTTGGGGTGTCGAAAAGGGTCTCATAATGGCTCTAGATCTCATGCGAACAGCGATCAGAAATCTTTCTCACGACAACGCGGAGGGGGCATGGGGTGACGTGTGACTATACCTGAAGAGTGCGAGATATGTACCCTGGTTTGCCCACAAGTCTGTTGCGGAGCGCCGTCACAGACGCTGGCAGTTTGCCGAGTTTGTTGATGGCTGCGTTGAGATCGAGCTCTATGACGCTAGGACTGCAGCTTGCAAGGTCGTTCATAGAGAGAGCTGCCTCAGGCTTCTTCTTCTCCATCGTTCTCCCGCCTTTGACAGGAGAGCAAGAGCCAGACTGTCTGGCGGCAGTCCCTGACCGTATTGATAGCTTGGATTTGCCTCCCCCGCGCTTGGTCGGGGAGCCGAAGGGTGTGTAAATCTCATCTGCATTGGGCAAGTCGGCGATACTTGAGGGTTGATGTGAAGGCGGTCGCATTGTAAGATCAGGACGTAGCTCAATGTCGCTTGAAGTGGGGTGAATGCCGTACATAAGAGATCTCTCGTCTCTCGCGTCCGGTGAAGCAGGAGCAGGCTGACCTGGTCGATGGCTGATGTAGCCACCTCGGCCGCGAAAGGTGGGAGTTGTGGGAGGATAGCATGGTGCGGAGCTTCTCGCACGTTGTACCATCTCTCTCTCTCGCTCCATCTCTTGCTGTTCGCGTACTTTCTGTGAGGGTATCGGGGTGCGGCGCGTGTTCCTACGACCATATATCTCCTCTGGCTCTTGCGAATCCACGTTTCTGTCTGCCATGTTGATGTTGCTTCTCCTTCTCTGGGTAGATGTATGTTGGTACTGAGCAGATGCTTCTTCCTGTTTCTGTGCTTCGCTTGGAGGCTTAACGCTTTGCTGGAGAGGATCTGCAGAGGTGGAGGCGAGCGAGGAGAGCGAGGAGAGCGAGTGAAGCGGTGAGATGTTGATGGTTTGACTTCTGAGACCAGATCTTCTTTGTGGGAGGCTGAAGGCCCTGGGTCTACGTTTGAGAATTGATGGTGGCTGAGCTTGAAGTGAAGTGTCACGATTCAGTCTCTTCCTCTTCGATTTGGGGAACTCCTTCGGGTGAAGGAGAGGTTGTCGAATACGTGGTTGAGGTGTCTTTGCTTCCTCTTCGCATGTTATCTGACGCGTACTTGTACTTGCTCTGGCTTTAGCTGACGTGATAACGAGGGGGACGAGGGGTTCAGTGCTCGGCTTGCTCTTTCTCAAGCTTGCTGCACAAGCACGCTTTGACGATCCTTCTCCTGCCTTTGCTTTTTCCTCTTCGTCGAGATCACGCTTCGAGCTGAACTTCCGAGAGTTTGTTGAGGCCAGGGTGAGAGGCTGCCGCGAGGAAAGCTTCGGCTGTGGTGACTTGCTTTTGCTCGAATGCTGTTGTCGTTGCTGAGCTGAAGCGACTTCCTCTTTCCAGGATGTAATACGAAAGATGGGATCGGTATGTATATGGAATGACATGACAGGACCTGGGGGATTGTTGATTTGTGAAGCAAAGTGAAGATGAGACGTGAATGTTTACGCGACGCTCGGACGCTTTCAGGTCGACGTTGCCCGAGGTTATCCCGCCAAGCCCCTCGATATCTGAGGTATCAAGGGTATTTCCAGGCTTGGCCGGCCTTGGCGTCTTGATAACTTCAAGCAAGAGGTAACGCGCCATGCCCGCATGCCCCCACCGCAACAGACCCAAAAACACCGTGATGTGATGGAGAACCCGACAAAGCCCCTTACCTGCCACCCTCAACTGCACCATCAACTGCTGTCAGCCTAGGTGCAGGCATGGTGGTAGGTGGTATCTCATGACACTGTAGATATCATCACCTGGCCGTACATTCCAGACCACCTGTGTATTTCATGCAGACTGGACCTGCCTTCCTTCATATACTTAGATAGTCCACTCAATCAAGGCATATATATGCACCCACGTCCAGTCTCACAACTGCACCCTCAACTGCACCCTCAACTGCACCCTCAACTGCACCCTCAACTGCACCCTCAACTGGCACCCTTACTTGCACCCTTACTTGCACCCTTAGCAAGGCCTTCACTCAGTGTTAGGCTGGTCCGCGGGCTCACAGCTGGCGGGACATATCAAAGGGGTTTTGGGAAGACGTGGAGTGTACAGGGGTATCTGATAGATTCGATAGTATAATTCTTAAGGAATATAAAAAGGATTAGCCATTAAACTCTACTATATTGTCACGGACATGCATAAAGCATATGAAGTGAGTGGGTGTAATATGTATCAGAAATATGGGTATACGCGCCAAGCACCGGAACAAGGTAAGCCCGCTCCGTGCCAAGGGATCCTCCCCTGGTCCATACCGTGACAACATGTGTTGTCACGGATACGAGCCAGGCAAGCCATGCGCGGCCATGCACCAACCTTGAGACAGTGGTAATACCGACGAGGACGTCGCTTTTTCCTGTTCTTTGTGGGCATGTTGTCCCGGATACGAGCCAGGCAAGCCATGCGCGGCCATGCACCAGCCTTGAGACACGACTCGGGAATACCTCGGAGATCACGTTTTTGAGCGATTCAGCTCAATCGCAATCCTCAAATCCACGACTATTTCCCGGGTAGATCACGATAATTGCTCGGCTTGTACCCTTTTTCGGTTTTCGCTTTTTCAACATGCGCATTGCCCACGGCTTTATTTCTCAACAACCACACATCCAATCAACATCATTCATGCACTCGGAGCTTCCCTTCGATCACCTCTACCACCGAGTATGTCAAAATCCATGGTGTTTCGTGTGGGTATACAGCGACGTAGACGTCGCTTTTTTCTCTTTTTTGTGGGCATGTTGTCACGGTATGGATTGTTACGGTATGGACCATGGGAGGATTCCTTGGCACGGAGCGGGCTTACCTTCTTCCGTATGCTTGGCGCGTACACTTATATTGCGCACCTTCATAGCTAGATAGCTACTCAAATTCCTTTATAATACATTATTAAACTTTCTTTATTACCTGAAAAACTCTTAATCTTAAGTAATTTAAATTAAGTAATTTGTTTTTTATATTAATATATCGAAATACGTCCTTTACTTTAACGTTTTATATTGATTGATTGATTTATACTACGGATTTAACTAAGCTAATTCCGGCGTTCTTTAATACTTGGCCATTTAACCTTATTAATAACCGTAAAAAACCCGATATCTATAACGTTAAGAATAAAAACCGGTATTTACCCAGCCTTTACTTACGTCTTAAGGGTTAAAAGCATTTACGGTTATTTAAAGAATAAGAATTTATTTATATACTTTTTTTAAGAAAACCTATAATATTATAATTAAATTTATTTAAAGGTTAATTTTAAATTTATTATTTTTCCGTTACCTTATAAGTTTATTTAATATTAAAATTTCAAAATTTTAATTATATTATTAAATATCCTTACCGATATATATATTATTATTACCTTATTTATATAACTTTATTAACCGATATAATATCGTTTCTTATGCCGCTTTAATATTTATAGCCTTTTTAACCCTTTATTGGGTATAATTTTTCCGCCGTTACTTTTTATCCCCGGGTCGGCGGCGAAATTTTTTAGTTAAATCTTTAATTACTTTATTTATTTTTTTAATTAAGTTAAATTATAGTAATAAGCCTATAGTTATTATAAATCTAATAACCACTTTAATACTTTTTTTATTAATAAATATTTAATAATAATTGTTAATCCCTACTTTTTTAATTAGTTTT
Source organism: Niebla homalea (assembly GCA_019925105.1). NCBI lineage: Eukaryota > Fungi > Ascomycota > Lecanoromycetes > Lecanorales > Ramalinaceae > Niebla > Niebla homalea. The sequence continues at coordinate 668,916 of JAHGAU010000019.1, forward strand.
AATTTAAGCTCCTTAAATAATAAATAAGAAATTAATATATATATAGCGTTTTACTTTTATTATTTATATTTATAATTAACGTTAATCCGGTTATTAATATATATAATAAAAAGGAAATAAGTTAAGCCGTTTTTATTTATCCGGAGTTAAATTATTAACGCGTTATTACCTTTCTTTATAATCCCGTAATGCCGGAGATACTTATTAATAACCTCGTTATTATTTAACGTTAGATATTATTGCCCTTAAGGGATTAATTCTTTATATTTACGTTAACGCTTTATTTACCTTTTTATAATCCATAAAGTAATTATTATTAACTTCGCCTTTACGGCCTTTTTTTCCTCCGTTGCTTTTACTTTAAATAAAAGTTTATATACTTTTAAATTAACTTTTTAAACGTAAGTTAAATCGATTTCTTTTTTAACTTATTTTAGTTTGACTTCCGTAAGGGGAATAAATACCGTTTTTTTATATTTATTTATTTAAGGTTTTTTATAGTTCTAATAAATACGTTCGTTTTTTATTAATATAATTAAGTTTATATTTTTTTAAGCTTCGCTTAAGCGACTATTTAATTCAAGGCCAGCTTTATTAATAATATAAAGACTTTAAATTCTAATACCGGGACGGGAGTTACTTTATATACTTTACTTATTACTCTTAAATATTGGTTTTAAACTTTTTATAGTTACCGGACGGGCTTTTTCTTATATTTAAGTATACTTTTAAATACGTATTAAATAATTACCGCGTATATTATTATAAACTTTATAATTACCTAATAAACGGTTTTAACTTTTTATAAAATAGCTTTTTACGTCGACATTATAAGGTAAATAAGGCCTTTTTCCTATAAAACTATTTTCTTTTGGACCTTTTTTATATGGTTTTTCCAGTTTAATTTCTTATTAATTTATAGGTTAAGTACCTTAATATTAACTTCCGGTTTTACCGTTATATTATTTAAATTTATTATAATTATTATATTATATAGCTTTAAACTTTTTATTATATAAATAAGCTTATATTTATACGGGGTAAATTAAGCTTTATATATTTTTATTTATTATAGGTAGACTTTATAAGCTTATTTTAACTTTAAATAATTTATACGAATAAATATATTATAGGCTAAAAGGTAAATATCGTTAATAAAGCCTTTTATTTAAACTTTTTATTTTAACTTTATTAAATCTTTAATAAACGGGCCGTTAAAGAATAAGAATAAGATTAAGGAAATAAATAACCCTTAAGGAATCCCTATTATTGCGGGCTTTATCGTATTTATTTTTTATTTTAAGTTAATTAACGTTACTTAATTACTTAAGAAACTCTTTATTTAATTTATAAAAAAAAGTAAAACCCTTTTTTTTCCGTAAATTATATAGTAATTTTTAATAATTTATTTTATCGAACGCCTTTATAATACTTAAAGAAAAAAAACTTATAATATACTTTTTCTTATAGCTTTATACCGTATATACGTTATTAATTAAGCCTTTAAAAGCCGTCTCCGTTAACCGTCTTTTTCTTACCCTTATTTATTAATTAAAAAGCAGCCTATATTCTTCTATATAATTACTTAAGATCTTTACGATTACCGTTTTTAAAGCCTTTTTTAACGTATAGAAAAATATTATAAATTTATATAACTTTACCTTTAAGTAATTTAACTTAATTAACTTCTTAAGGATAATCGTTTTAATCTCCTTAAATTTATAAGGGTAATATCCTATATTAAAATAAACTTAAAATAAATAAGTAAAGACTTTTTTAAATAATAACGTTATTATAAATAAAAACTTATTTAATATACCGTTAAATTTAAAAACCTTATTTTTCTTTAATTTATTAATTGTTTTAATTATTATTTTTTAAGTTATTATTTTACTTATTATTATTAATTTAGGATATACTGTACCGTCGATATTTATTAAATTAACTTTTAATAATAAGGGAAAGAACGCCCCTTTAAAAGCCTTAATCTTATTATTAAAGGTATTTATTACCGTACTATCTGGTCTTTTTTAAAGGTAAAAATTTAAGAATAAGTTTAAGTTTTTTACTTTATTTTTTACCGTATTTTATTAACTTTTAAATATTATAAAAGGAAACCGTTAAGTTATATATTATAGCCCGGAAATACATTTATTTAGCCTTCCGGATAATTCTCTTTTTTTTTTAAGCTTCCTTTAATTATTAAAGCGTTTCCCGGTTCTTATATTTAATAGTTTACTTTATAAGCGCTTTTATTTTTATAATTACCTTTATATACTTTTTATTCTAGTAAATTTTAACTTTTTAAGACGGCTTTATTATTAAAATTATAACGTTAATTATTTTATTTAAAGTTTTTATTACCCGTTTTATAAAATAATTAATCTATTCCTTATTATTAAGTTAAGGGAGCTTTATTAATTAAAATATTATTTTTACCGTTTTTATAAATACCTTAACTTCCTTAACCGTTTTTTATATTCGTTTAAATAATAAAAACGGAGTTATATTAACGGATTAATTTAAGGTTATTTATATCGGGATATAATTTAAACCGTATTTTAGGTCCTCTTAAGATCCGTATACTATAACCGAGTTAATAATACCTTCTAAACTGAATATTAAGCCAATTATAGTTTTAAATTTACGGCTTTTTTATATAATAGTTTTTTTCGGCGTTAATAACGTAAAATTAAACTATATAATAATTATTAATAGCTTTTCAGATTCAATATAACTGGTTATATAACCGTTTTCGTTCTATTAAATATAATAAAGATTAAAGTCCTTTATTAAAAGGTATTTATTAAATACGGTTATAATATCCTTAAGTAACGGGATTATAAAGGATCCCTTTTTATTAACCAATAACGGATTATACGTATTATAAATATTTAAATTATTTTTAATATCCTTTTCTTATACGATCCGGAATATATATAAATTCTTTTTATAATAAATAACGTCTTAATTATTTATATTTAACCTCTTATTAATAAAGAAGTATATCCGTATTATTTTATTGTTTTTAAAGGTTAAATAAAAACTATTTCTTAAATTAATTAAAAAGTAAATATATAAATTATATAATAATTTTTATATCATTATAATATCGATATTTTTTATTTTTTATTTTTTATTTTTTTAAATTTAAATATTAATATTATAACTTTAATTATTTCCCCGCGTACGTTATATTATATTACTTTTAAAAGCGTAAATATATTAAATATTAACGTCCGTTAGGCTTTCTTTATTAACTTTTATTTATATAAACGGTTTCTTTTTAAAATTAAACTTTATTTATTTTAATCTTTTTATTATAATAATAATCCCGATTAAACGGCCGGCCTTAAAGGTTAATATTATTATAAGCTTCCTTTTCTTTACGTTATTAATTACCGCGTTTTATTTTTCTTTATTTAATAAACTTTATTTATATCTTAAGACCGTTTTTAATTATTTTACCAATTTAAGTTTATATAAATTATAACGTTAAATTTTAATTATTATCTTAATTTTTTTACGCTAGGTCTCCTTCGCTTTTATTATATATTATAAGTTTACCGTTAAATAATTATTATTACCGTACGTTATATATTTTAACGCGTTTTTTATTAAACCCTTTATTATTAAGTTAACGTATTTATACGTATTATACCCTTTAATATATATTATATACTTCGTATTATTAAGGTACCTCGTAATAATATATTTATACCTTTAATATTTAAAGTATTAATAAATATCCATTACCCGGTCTTAAAATCTCGTTAATTTAAAAGACTTACCCTTTATTACCCCTTTATTGAAAATATCATTATATATTTTTATTAACGTTACGCTTAAGATAATCGTAAAATATCTTTTTATATAATTAAAGGCGTTTAACCTTTTTATTATAAAGGGAAGACTATAATCGATAATCTTTAATTTAAAGTAAAAGACCGTATTCTTTTTCTTTATCCGCCTTAAGGTAATTTCCCTTTTTTCTTTTATAAACTTTATTAAATATATCCCGTTTACCGCGATAATAAAGGATTATCTTAATATCTTTACCGTTTTATATCCCTTTTTACTGGCTTATCTTTTTGACTTTTTTAACCCTTTTTTCGTTTTTAATAAGGCTATATTAAAAAGGATATTTCCGCTTTATAGTTTACGTATTATAATAATTTATTTTATTAATAACTTTCTTATTACCTTAAATACCTTTATTAATTATAATGGGTTTATTTTTACCATTATATTCCTTTCTTTTTTATTTATTAATTATACGGTTATTATTTTTATTTTCTTTAATACCGCTGTTTTCTCTTCTGCTTTTATTTCTTTTATTATTAACGTTAACGTTATCCTTATAGCTTTTATTATTTAATTTATCCCCGCTTTTTTTTAAAAAATTTCCCTTATTACTCTTTTATTTTATATATATTTTCTTTATTTTTTTTTATTTCCATCCGCCGGCGTTTTTATTACCGTTTTTTAAGCTCCGTATAGCTTCTTTAATTCCCTTAAATTTTTCCCCGTATTTACATAAAAATTTTTTACTCCCCGTAATTTAATTTATAATATTAATTAAGTTTTTAACGTAATATCCTTCTATATAATTATAAGGAAACCTTTTAACGTTTTTACCGTTTTCTCCTTTTTTACTTTTTCCCCGCGTATTTAACGATTATTTCTTTTTATAATTTATTTAATATCTTTTTATTTTTACTTAGCTTTTTCCCAGTTTATATATACTTAATAAGGCTTTTTACGCCTCCGCTTATTTTCTATCCGTCCTTATGTACCGTCCTTGTCCCCTCCGCCCTTTATTTATTATCCTTTATAATAATATCTTTATACGTATATGTATCCCTTTATACGTATCTTATTAATTATAAGCTCCTTATTCAATTTAAAGCCTTTTTATCTCGTATTTATTGCGTTATTTATATAACTTATTACCGTTCCTATTAATTTAAGCTATTTACTTTTCCTTCCCTTTTATTTTTATTATTATTCCGCTTCCGCTTATTATATTTAAAATATTATCCTTACTATTACTTAAGCTATACATATATATATCGTTTCTGACCTCTGGGGTCCCGTTGTTCGTCGCCATTTGCCTCTTAACGTTTTATATTTTAATTAAAATATTAAGCTTTATTATTATATTTAAAATACTAAACTTTCAATCATTAAGGTTTATTTGAAATAAAATAACGTAGCAATTAAAAGGTTTAACCTTTTAATCTATCGAAAATAGCTTAAGCGGTTGAATAATTAAGGAATTTTTCTCTTATAAAAAAACCGGTTATAAAAATTATTTAAAAATTATTAATTTAGTTATTTATATTAAAAAAATATTAAATATAATTCTTATAAATAATGTAATTAAATAAATAGAATTTTAATTAAAAGTAATCCGTTTATTCTCAAAATAAAGCTTTATTTATTGATTAATTGATTGATTAATTTCTACTACGGATTTAGCTAAGTTAATTCCGGCGTTCCTTAATAGTCGGTTATTAAGCCTTATTAATAACCGTAAAAACCTAATATTTATAATATTAAAATTAAAAACCGGTGTTTACCTAGCTTTTATTCTTATCCTAAAGGATAAAAATCGTCCCCGGCTATTTAAAAAATAATAATTTATTTATATGCTTCTTTAAAGAAAACCCATAATATTACGATTAAGTCCTTTTAAGGGTTATCCTTAAACTTATTATTCTTTTATTTCTTTACGGGTCCGCTTTATATTAACCTTTTGAATAATACCTTAAAATACCCTTACCGGTATACACGTTATTATTATCTTAATTATAATTACCTTTTTATTTTATTATCATAACCGTTTTCTTTAGGGACTTTTAATAAATATTTATTATTATATTTCTTTAATTATAAAAGATGCTTTCTGGTTTATATAATTATTATAGCCGGTATTTACTTTTCTTTTTCGCCTTTAATTAATAGCGGATCTTCTTAATAAGGTTTTCGGTAACTTTATTTGTTTTATTAATAAGGTTAAATTAAAATAATAAGTTTATAAATAGTAAAAACCTTACGGCCGTTTAAATAATTTATTTTATAAAAAGTATTTTACGGTAATCGCTTATCCCGGTTTTTCTGAATAATCCCGTCTTAAGCTCCATAAAAAATAAATATAAAATAAATACGTAAGTTAAGTTTTACTTTTTTTATCCGTATCCGTAATTAACGTCCGTCCGGTTATTAACGTATATAATAAAAAGGAAATAAATTAACCCGTTTTGGCCCGTTTAAAGTTAAATTATTAATATATTATTGTTTTTCCTTATAATCCCGTAACGGCGGAGGTACTTATTAATAATCTTTTTATTAATTTAAACCAGGTACCGTTACCCTTAAAAAATTAATCTTTTATATTTACGTTAATATTTAATTTATCGCGATATAATTTATAAGGTAATCGTTTCCGTTTTCGCTTTTATAATTTATTTAACTTCCGCCTTTTTCGTATTAAATATAAATTTAAAACAACCATTTAAATATAAGTTAAATTAACTTCTTTCTTAGCTTATTTTAATTTTATTCCAATAAAAAGGGTAAAAACTTTATTTTTACCCTTTTTTATTTGGGATTTTTTAAGGTTTAATCGGATTTATCCGTTCCCTATAATTATAAGTAAATATATACCTTTTTTAAGCTTTATTTGAATAATTATTTAATTAAGAAATGGTTTAATCAGAGGTATAAAAACTTCGGATTTGAGGACCGGGATAAAAGTTGCCTTGTATACGTGTTATGCACCAGGTGGTAATAAGTAAATGCACTGTAAAAGTGGGTGGTAAGTGTATGAATGATGATCTATGTAAGTGCTATGTAGGAGTAATAAGTAGGTACGCATGTTAAGCATTAAGCCCGCTATACCTTATTAAGCGTTAATGCCCGTAAATTGCTTAATAGTAGCCTTTATATATAATAAATATATTAAAAAAGGAAAAATGTTACGCTTACGTAACGACGGCGAGGTTAATAACCTTATGGATAAAAGCGGCTCCGGGGTTAAAGAATAAATATATCCAGCGTTAAGGAGGTTAAAGAAGTAGAAATAATACGTAATAACGGCGTATTAAAAGGGTATGGTAATAGCAAGTCGAAAAACCGAAAAACCGTAAGCCGGGTAGTTATTATAATCTTACTTAGGAAATAATCATAGATTTAAGTATTTTAAGAAAGCTAAATTACTTAAATCCGTAATATCCGTAATTTAACCGGGTAAATATCCTGATTTCTTAATGGCTATAATAATGGTATTATTCCAGTATAAATTATAAGAGGATTATATATTATTTTTCTTATTATAAAAATAAGCTTAATTATTTATTTAATATATATTAATATATTTATTTTATAGTAAAAGCTTAATTTTATTATCGGACTCAAAAGTAAGGTCCGTATTATTATTATTACTACGTAGGTAGTAAACCTTTAAGGGGTCCGGTACGGGGAGTACTTTATAAGTAGCTTTATTAACGGAGCGGTATTTATCGTTTTACTTAAACTTACTTTCGTTAACTTTATAACCGCCGGTAAATTAACGCGGTTAAACGTATTATAATAATATTTCTTTACTATATTAAGATTTCATTTTATTATAATATTATTACTGCTTATATTAACCGGGTTACCGTATATAGATATTATTAATAAGGTTTTTTAAGCTATTAATAGGCCGTTATAGTATATTTCTTAAAAACTTTTTAAAGCGGTTAAAAACCATTTATAAAGATTACTTTTAAGAGTATTAATTATTAATTCGGTAATAAAGTATTATTACTTATTTAATAAAGGCCGTTATATTAATTTAATTAATTACGTTTTTATGAATATACTTTATACGTATTAATTATTTTAAGAGCTAATTCTTTAAGGTCTTAAAGCGCTTTTTAAATTCTAAAATAAAAGGATTTAAACCCTTAACTTATTAAAGTATTTTCCGGGTAATAAAGTGGAGCTCGGACGTTTATTAATTATAGGTTTCCTTTAAGAAATCCTTATTATCCTTTAAAAAGTAAATAACGATATATTTTAATATTAAAGTTAATAACTTAATTAATTCAATAATAATAAGTTTATCGATAAATTTATAAACGTTATTAATATTATTAAAATATCCGACTTTATTAATATATTAACGGTTTATCTTAAAGGTATAAGAGGTTTAAGAGTTTTATTAAGGGCCGTAGGTTTTTAAGGTTTATAATATATCCCTTTTTCTTTTTAATATAGGTAACTCATTAATTAAATAAGGGTTACGTTATTATTATTATATTAATAACTTACGGCGAGTCTTAAATACGTTTATACGGTTTATTAAGGACTTAACGTTATTAATAAGGAATTATTAACTTATAATTAACCGCTTTGTTACTTCGTAAAAGAACGTAAAATCTTATTATTACGGTAAAGATGCCGGAGCTTAAGTTAAAGCTAAAGCTGAAGGAGAACCTCCTTTTCCGCGTATCTTTAATATAGTAACGATTAAGTAATAGGTGGATTTAATAATTTATCGAATAATTAATAAAGGGATTAACGTTAAATAAGCGATATTATACTTAATACTTTAGTAAAGTAATTAAAAGGCAAAGGTATAATAATTAAAAGCTTTATATTAATTATTAAGTAATAGAACTCGTACTATTATTACCATTTATTATGTACCAGGTGGTAATAAGTAAATGCACTGTAAAAATGGGTAATAAGTATATGAATAATAATCTATATAAGTGCTATACAGGAGTAATAAATAGGTGCGCATGCCAAGCACCAAGCCCGCTATACCTTATTAAGCGTTAGTGCCCGCAAATTGCTTGGCAGTGGCCTTTGCACATAATAAAACGTTATTAATTATTCTTAAATATTGGTTTTAAATCTTTTATAATTATTAAATAAACTTTTTCCTATACTTAAAAGTACTGCGGGAAGCGGGACGGGATGGGACGGTTTTTCGATTCACTTATCCCATCCCATCCCATCCTTATCCCGGCGGGATGGGATCGGGATATGCCAAGATCCCGCTAAGACGCGGGGTAAAAGTGAATTAATAAGGGTAATAATAAGGGTGCAGGTGAGGGTGCAGGTGAGGGTGCAGGTAAGGGTACAGGTGAGGGTGCAGGTGAGGGTGCAGGTGAGGGTGCAGGTGAGGGTGAATTAAGGGGTAGATTATCATAAAGATGGTCGCAAATTTTTTCTTGGTGGTTTATCGATAACCGGATTATGGGTTTTCCGGTTATCGATAAACCACCAAGAAAAGGTTTACGATTATCTTTCTGATAATTATTTTTTTTTACCCCTTAATTCACTGTTTTGGTTAGGTTTTTCCTTATCTTATCCGCCACTGGGATCTTGGTCTATCCCTATCCTATCCCGTCCCATCCCGTATTAATACGGGATGGGATTCTATTCACTTTATCCCGTCCTATCCCTATCCCATCCCTATCCTGTCCCTATCCCATGGGATATATCCCGTCCCGCTTCCCGGAGTATAAAGGGGGAATTAACTTTATAATAGCGGGAATAATTTATCGGAATCCGGACCCTTTAAAACCTCTTATTCTGGTAGGGGGTTTAAAGGAAATAATACGGGTTCTCGTGGTTTCCTTGGTTTCCTTAATAAGGGCCTTATTAAACTTGAAAGATTTTTATTAACGGTAATATTCCGAACGTTAAAAACGGTTTATCCTTTCTAAATATACCCGGGTCTTTTTTAGGCTATTTAGGTTATAGCTTCCTTAAAGAAGATTTTTATAAAACCGATTAAGAAATTAAGTAATTAATTTACGGATTATAATTCTTAGGTTCCTCTTAAGATCTATATTATGTATACTTAAGAATTTTAATCAAGTAATTAAAATTGAAATAAAAAATTATAAATTTATCCTTATTAAAATTTAAATATTCTTAAATCCTAGAGATTATTAATTTAATCTTTTTTTAATTAATATTTTTAAAGATTTAATCTAAAAAAGTTTAAAATTCCTTAAAAGTTTCAAAACTTAATAAGGTATTTTCGTTATATTTCATTTTCAATTATTTAAACACTTTTAAGCTTAATAATACCGAAATATAATCGATTTAAGCCTATATAATTGGATATTAATCTTTATTAATACGGAGTTTAACAATAATACGGTATTTAAAGAAACGATATTAATTATAGTCTTCCTTTATAAAGGGTTCTAGGTCCTTAATTTTAATAAACTTAAACTTTTTAAAGGGGATTAAAAAGACCGTAAATCGGTAAAATAAAAAAGTTAAATTATTCCGTTAAAGATTTTTAAGCTTGTTAATAAGGTTTATATTTTAACCTTTTAATTTATAATTATAGATTTTTAATACCTTAAAACGGATTATATCTTCTGGGAAAAAGGAACCTTTAAAGCTTTATTATTATAAACGGGTATTTTAATTAATTTCTAATTATAGGTCCCTTTTAATATCGTTTGATATTATTTAAAAAACTTATGTCTTATCGTTTACGTCCTTGAAATATTATATATTAACGTTAAGTTCTTAACGTAGAAAATCCAATTATTTTAAGAATTCCTTAAATTTCTTAAATATTATGGATTAAGAAATAAAATAGTTCAAAGTCTTTATAAGGTACGGAGTATATTCGATTAAGTTTTTTTTTAAAATAATACCTTTTGAAGTATAACGAAACCGGTAAATAACGTATTCTTTATATCTTCTATAATAATTATCGGATACTAGGTTCCCGGTTATTAAGTAATCTATTGGGTCTTTATCTTTTTTATTCAACCGGGAAAAAGCCTTATTTTCAATAGATTATATTGATTAATTAGGGTTACCTTGGGAACCGCTTTATAATTTATATTCAAAACCCGAAAAGGCCTTTAATTAAGAGGGTTATTAAGGTTTGTTATCAAGGTTTATTATCTATAATTACGGTAAATAAGGTATAAATAAAAGGTAAATTAAAATTAAAAAAAGGATCGAAATAAGTAAAAGAAAAGTAAGGAAAAAGGAAAAGGACGGGTTTATTAACCCTTCCGTTAAACGGCTTCAGTATTATAAAGGCAATGTTATAAGGTAAAATAATGAAATTTATATTATAATAAAGTTAATATTACTCCTTTATATTATAAAAAATTCCTTAAAGTGTTTTCCTTCCGGGTATTTAATACCCTATATTATAATAAAAGTACGAAACTAAATGTTTTAATTAAAGGTTCTAAGGAATAAAAGAGTAAATAATAAATAAGGACTCTATAGGCTTTTATAAATTTATTCTTAATTAAATTTATAATAGTTTTTTTAAGGTTTACTTTATTTATAGCCTTTAAATCACTTTATTGAAACTTAACTTTTAAATCGATTTTTATATAACCCAATAGAATCAGTATTTATTTGTTTAAAGTTATTATAACCTTCCGTTTTGATTATCGACGTTCTCCTACGGCCCGTCCGATACTAATTGACGTACGTTTTAATTATAGTTGCCGCCCGTTTAATACCGTTCTTTACTATCGGCTTACCGTCCACTATTAATAAGTATTATTAATAAAAGCCTTTACTTTACCTCGCTACTCCTTATAAAAACGTAAACAAGTTAATTTTAATATAATATTAAAGTATAAGCCCTTCTGGGGTGGTTGGAAGGTAAAGGATATATTACGTATAATTAAAGATATTAAAGTATTGATTGATTGATTGATTGATTCATACTACGGATCTAGCTAAACTAATTCCGGCGTTCCTTAATACGCGGCCTTTTAACCTTATTAATAACCATAAAAACCTGATACTTATAATATTAAAGCAAAAACCGGTATTTATTAAGTTTTTACCTTTTATCCTTTAAGGTAAAGGATATTAATAATTATTTAAAAAGTAATAATCTATTTATATACTTCCTATATTCTAATTCCCTTAAGAAAATCCATAATATTATAATTATATCCTTATAAAGGTTACTTTTAAACTTATTATTTTTTTGCTTTTTTATATATTTATATTTTTTTAATTTTATATTGTATTTTTAAATTTTTTTATTAATATTTACGCGCTTAATATATACCCCTTCTATACTATTATCGCTATTAATTCTTTTAAGGACTTTTAATAAGCGTTTATTATTATATCTTTATAATTATAAAAGATGTTTTCCGGTTTATATAATTAATATAATTAATTTCCGCTTCTCTTTTTCTTCCTTAACCGGTAATAAGCCTTCTTTATAAGGTTTTTAATAACCTTATTTATCTTTATAGTAAAGTTAAACTATAATAGTAATCCGGTAAATATTATAAATTTAATAATTACCCGGATACTTTACTTTATAAATAATATTTAACGATAATTATAAATATTAACTTTTATTATAAGTTTTAATTTAACTTCCGTAAATAAAAAATAAAAAATAAGGATATATATAGCGTCTTACTTTCTTTATTTAAATTTATATTTAATATTTATTTAATTTTTAATATATATAATAAATAAAAAATAAGCTAAACCGTTTTTATCCGTCCAGAATTAAATCGTTAATATATTATTACCCTTTTTTATAATATTGTAGTAATAAAAATACTTATTAATAATCTTTTTATTATTAAAAGTGAAATAATAATAACTTTAAAATATAAAGTTTTTATATTTCCGTTAACGTTTAATTTACTTTATTATAACTTATAAGGCGATCGTTATAGTTTTTATTCTTTGAATCCCCTTAATTTTAATTTTTTTTATATTTAATAGAAAAATTATATACGCTTAAATTAACCTCCGGGGTATTAATAAAATTATTTTTTTCTTAATTTATTTTTATTTTATCTTAATAAGAAAAAGGATAACTATCCTTAACTTACTTTTTTTAACTTAAAACTTATTAAAATTCTAGCGGATTTATCCGTTTTTTATTATCGTAATTAAATATATATATTTCTTTAATTTTATTTAAGTAATTATTTAATTTAATAAAACTTTAATTAACAATATAAAGATTTTAAACTTTAATACCGGGATAAAGGTTATTTTATAAATACCGTTAATTATTCTTAAATATTAATTTTGGACTTTTTATAATATTTAAATAAACTCTTTCTTATATCCCGAAATACTTTTAAATATATATTAAATAATTATAACGTATATTATAATTAATTTTATTACGGCTTAATAGATAGTCCGGGCCTTTTATAACGTAACTCTCTATATAAATATAACGAGATAAATAAGGTTTTTTTCCTATAAAGTTATTTTCTTTTAAACCTTTTTTATATAATCTTTTTAATTAAGTTTTTTATTTATTTAAAAATTAAGGATTTCAATATTAATATACGGTTTTATTATAGTTTTACTTAAGTTTATTATAATTATTATATTATATAACTTTAAGCTTTTAATTATATAAATAAACTTATATTTATATAATAAAAATTAAGCTTTATAGGTTTTTACTTATTAAAGATAAACTTTATAAGCTTATTTTAATTTTAAATAATTTATACGTATAAAAATATTATAAATTAAAAAGTAAATATTATTAATAAAGCTTTTAATTTAAACCTTTTATTTTAATTTAATAAATTCCTTAATTAATAAACCGTTAAAGAATAAAAATAATATAGGAAAAATAAGCAATCTTTAAAGAATCCTTATTATAGTAAGCTTTATTAAGCTTATTTTTTATCTTAAATTAATTAACGTAATTTAATTACTTAAAAAACTTTTTATTTATTTAATTAAGAAAAATAATATCCTTTTCTTCTTTAAGTTATATAGTAACCTTTAATAATTTACTTTATTGGAAATACTTATAATATTAAAAAAAAGAAAATTTATAATATACTTCTTCCCGTAATTTTATACCGTCTATATACCGTTAATTAATTTTTTAAGGGTTATTTTTGTTAATTAATTTTTATTTATTTTTATTTATTAATCGGGAAGAAGTCCGTAATTTTTTATATAGTTCTTAAGGATCTTCGTTATTATTATTTTTAAGGCTTTTTTTAACGTATAAAAAAGTATAATAACTTTATAAAACTTTACTTTAAAGTAATCCGGCTTAATAAACTTCTGAAAGATAATCGTTTTTATTTCTTTAAACTTATATAAATAATAACCGATATTAAAGTCTACTTAAAAGAAATAAATAAAGATTTTCTTAAACGGTAAAATTATTATTAATAGGAATCTATTAAGAATTTTATTTAGTTTTAAGGCTTTATTTTTCTTTAATTTATTAATTGCTTTAATTATTATATTTTATATTATTATTTTATTTATTAATACGGGGTTAAAATACGTAATGCCGTTAATATTATTTAAGTTAACTTTTAATAAAAAAGCGAAAAATACTTTTTTAAGGTCCTTAATCTTACCGTTAAAGATATTAATTAATATATTATTGGGTTTTTTAAAAAGTAAGAATTTAAGGATAAACTTTAATTTTTTATTTTATTCTTAATTATACTTTATTAACTTTTAAATATTATAAAGTAAAACCGTTAAGTTATATATTATAAATTAAAAGTATATTTACTTAACCTTTTTAATAATTTTCTCCTTTTCTTTTTAAATAACCCTTAATTAATTAAGCATCTCTTAATTTTTATATTTAAAAATTTACTTAATTAATTTTTTTACCTATATAATTACGGTTATATACTTTTTATTTTAATAGGTTTTAACTCTTTAAAAAGTTTTTATTAATAAGATTATCTTATTAATTACTTCGTTTAATACCTTTATTACTTATTTTATAAAAAAATCGATCTGGTTTTTATTATTTAATTAAGGGAGGTCTATGAATTATATAACCGTTTTTTCCGTTTTTATATAAACCTTTATTTCCTTAACTGTTTTTTACGCTTTTTTTACCGGTAATAATAAGGTCGTATTAACGGTCTAATTTAAGGTTATTTATATTAATATATAATACGAGCTATATTTTAAGTTTTTTTATAACCTATATATTATAACTACGCCGGTAATTCTTTTCGTATTAAAATTTAAATTAATTATCGTTTTAAATTTATAACTTTCTTATATAATAATTTTTTATAATATTAATAATAAAAAGTTACCTTAAACGGTAACTATTAATAAGTTATCCGATTTAATATAATTTATTATATACCCTTCTTTATTTTATATGTAGTAATATAGGTTAAAGTTTTTAATATATTTATTTAAAATAATTAAAACCTTTTTAAGTAACGGTATTATAAAAGGTTTTTCCTTATTAATTAATAATAAATTATATGTATTATAAATATTAAAGTTACCCTTTAAGTCCCCTTTTTTTATAATATAGAATATATAAAGGTTTCTATTATAATAAGTAATATCTTAATTATTTATATTAAGCCGTTTATTTATAAAGAAATATATTCTGGTTATCTTATCCCCCTTAAAGGCTAAATAAAACCCTTTTTTAAGTTAATAAATAAATATATATATAAGTTATACGGTAATTCCTATATTATTATAATATTAATATCCTTAATTTCTTTAAACTTAAATATTAATGTTATTTTTTTAATTCTTTTATTACGGATAATATATTATATTATTCTTAAAAGCGTTAATATATTATATATTAACCTTTATAAAAGCTTCCTTTTTTATATTTATTTAAATTACGGACTTCCCGTTAAAGCCGAATATTTCCTAGTTTAATATTTTCTTAATTATTATTAAAGACGTAAAACGGCCGGCTTTTAAGGTTAAGATTATAAAAAGCTTCCTTTTTTTTACTTTATTTATTATTATTATTTATCCCTTATTATTTAATTAATTAATTTTACGTTTTAAGGCTATTTTTAATTAACTTATTAAATTAATTTTATATATATTATACCGTTAGATTTTCGCGGTTATTTAAGTCTTCTTTTATTTAGTTTCTTTAACTTTTATTATATACTTAGAATCTTATATTAAGTATCTTTTTTTACTATATACGGCGTATTTAAATATATTCTTTATAAGCCCCTTAATTATTAACTTTATGTATTTATAAGTATTATAGCCTTTAACGTAAACTATATATTTTATAATATTAAAATATTTTATAAGGGAGAAAATGGCGACGAACAACGGGACCCCAGAGGTCAGAAACGATGCACGCGTATATAGCTTAAGTAACAGTAAGGATAGTACCTTAAATATAATAAGTAGAAGCGGAATAATAAGGATAAAAAAGGAGGAAGGGCAAGCGGCCCAGGTTGATAGGAACGGTAATAAGTCATATAAATAATATAATAAATATGAAATAAAAAGGCCTTAAATTAAACAGGGAGTTTATAATTAATAAGATACGCGTAAAGGGACGTGTATAACGCGTAAAGGTATTATTATAAAGGGTAATAAATAAAGGGCAAAAAGAATAAGGATAATACGCGGGGACGGATAGGGGGTAAACGGAGACGTAAAAGGCCTTATTAAATATATACGAATTAAGAGAAAGTTAAGTAAAGATAAAGAGATACCAAATAAATAAGAATAAACTATAAAAAAAATGGTTACCGGATATATAAAGGAAAAGTAAAAAGGGAGGAAGCAGTAAAGGCATTAAAAGGCTTCCTTATAATTATATAAAAGGATATTATATTAAAGACTTAATTAATACTATAAATCGGGCTACGGGGAATAAAAAACTTTTACGTAAAAGCAGGGAAAAATTTAAAGGAGTTAAAGAGGTTACGTAGAGCTTAAAAAACGGCAATAAAAGCGCCGGTAAATAGAGGCGAAAAAAGATAAAAAGAATACGTATAAAGTGAAAAAGCGACGGGGGAGGCTTTAAGGAAAGGAGCGGGAATAAGCTAGGTAATAAGGATTACGAGGGCGGCATTAACGTTAACGGTAAAAAAGGTAAAAACAGGGGAAAAAACAATAACGTTAAAGAAAATGAAGATAATAATTATATAATTATCGGGTAAAAAGGAAAAAAATATAATGGTAAAAATGAACCCGCTATAATTAATAAAGGCGTTTAAGGTAACGGGAAAGCTATTAATAAAATAGATTATTACAATATATAAACTATAAAACGGGAATATCCTTTTTAATATAATTTTATTAAAAATAAAAAAAAAGTTAAAGAAATTAAAAAGATAAACCGGTAAAAAAAGGTATAAAATGGCAAAGGTATTAAGGTAATTTTTTATTATTACGGTAAACAGGATATACCTAATAAAATTTACGGGGAAGGAAGGGGAAGTTACTTTAAGGCGGATAGAAAAAAAGAATATAATCTTTTACTTTAGGCTGGAAATTATCAATTATAGCCTCCCCGTTATAATAAAAAGGTTAAACGCCTTCAATTATATAAAGAAATACTTTATAATTATCCTAAATATAACGTTAATAAGGATATATAACGATATCCTCGATAAAAAGATAATAAAAGATGGGTCCCTTAAGTTAATAAAACCTTAAAACCGGATAACGGATATTTATTAATAGTTTAAATATTAAAGGTATAAATATATTATTATAAAATACCTTAATAATATAAAGTACGTAATATATATTAAAAAGCATAATACGTATAAATACGCTAGCTTAATAATAAAGGGCTTAACGAAGAATGCGTTAAAATATACGGTATACGGTAATAATAGTTATTTAACGTAGGACTTACGGTATACGGTAAGAACGAAAAAGACTTAACGTAAGGAAATTAAGATAACGGTTAAGGTTTAACGTTATAACTTATATAAACTTAAACCGGTAAAATAATTAAAGACGGTTTTAAGACGTAAATAAAGCCTATTAAATAAAAAAGGATAAAACGTAATAATTAATAACGTAAAGAAAAAGAAACTTATAACGATATTAACTTTTAAAGCCAGCCGCCTGACCGGGATTATTATTATAATAAAAAGATTAAAATAAATAACGTTTAACCTTAAAAAGAAACTATTTATATAAATAAAAGTTAATAAAAAAAGCTTAATAAACGTTAATATTTAATATATTTACGCTTTTAAAAGTAATATAATATAATGTACGTAAAGAAGTAATTAAAGCCGTAATATTAATATTTAAATTTAAAAAAATAAAGGATATTAATATTATAATGATATAAAAGTTATTATATAATCCGTATATTTATTCTTTAATTAACCCGGGAGATAATTTCTATTTAACCTTTAAGGGTAATAAAACGACGTAAATATACTTTTTTATTAATAAAAAATTAAATATAAATAATTGGGATATTATTTATTATAAAGGGAACTTATATATACTCCGGATTATATAAAAAGGGGATATTAAGGATACTTTAAATATTTATAATATATATAATCCGTTATTAATTAATAAGAAAAAATTTTTTACGATCCCGTTATTTAAGGATATTATAGTTATACTTAATAAATACTTCTTAATAAAAGACTTTAATTTTTATTACGTTTAATAAAATGAAAATAATTATATAATTAATTATATTAAATTTAAAGAACTATTAATAATTATTATATAATTTAACCTTACGTTATTAATGTTAAAAAAAACTATTATATAAGAAAGCCGTAAACTTAGGATTATAATTGACTTAATATTTAATTTAAAAAATATTATTAACTTAATTATAATATATAAATCCCGAGAAAACCTAAAATACGGTTCGGATTACGTCCTGATATAAATAACCTTAAATTAATCCATTAATGTAACTCCGTTTTTATTATTTAAATAAATATAAAAAACGGTTAAAAAAGCTGAAATATTAATAAAAACGGTAAAGGTAATATCTTAATTAACGGAGCGTCCCTAACTTAATAATAAGGAATAAATTAATTGTTTTATAAAGTAAATAATAAAAGCTTTAAACGAAATAATTAATATTATAATCTTAATAATAAAGCCGTTTTAAAGAGTTAAAACTTATTAAAATAAAAAATATATAAAAGTAACTATAAAGGTAAAAGCGCTTATAAAATAAGTTATTAAATATAGGAACCGGGAAACGTTTTAATAATTAAAGGAAACTTAAAAAGAAAAAAAAAGAATTATCCGGAAAATTAAATAAATATACTTTTAGGCTATAATATATAACTTAACGGTTTCCTTTTATAATATTTAAAAGTTAATAAAATACGGTAAGAAATAAAGTAAAAAATTTAAACTTATCCTTAAGTTTTTACCCTTAAAAAAATTAAACGGTATAATAACGAATACCTTTAACGGCAAAATTAAAACTCTTAAAGAAGCGTTCTTTCCTTTATTACCGGAAGTTAACTTAATAGATATTAACGGTATGGTATATCCTGAATTAATAATAATAAGTAAAATAATAACCTAAGAAATAATAATTAAAATAATTAATAAGCCGAAGAAGGATAAAGCCCTTAAATTTAACGGTATATTAAATAGGTTCCTATCTATAATAACGTTATTATTTAAAGAAATCTTTATTTACTTATTTTAAGTTTACCTTAATATAAAATATTACCCCCGTAAATTTAAGGAAACTAAAATAATTATCCTTAAGAAGTTAATTAAGTTAAATTATTTAGAGGTAAAGTCGTATAAACTTATAGTACTTTTCTATACGTTAAAAAAGGCTTTAAAGATAGTAATTATAAAGATCTTAAGTAATTACGTAAAAAAGTATAAATTATTCCCTGATTAATAAATAAAGGTAAGAAGAGGACGGTTAACGGAGATGGCTCTTAAAAACTTAATTAATAATATATATACGGTATAAGGTTATAGGAAGAAGTATATTATAAGTCTTCTTTCTTTAAATATTATAAAGGCGTTTAATAAAATAAACTATTAAAGGTTATTATATAATTTACGGAAAAAGGGGGTTTTACCTTTTTTTATAAATTAAATAAAGAGTTTCTTAAGTAATTAAGTGACGTTAATTAACTTAAAATAAAAAATAAATACGATAAAGCCCGCGATAATAAAGATTCCTTAAAAGTTACTTATTTCCTTAATCTTATTCTTATTCTTTAACGGCCCGCTTATTAAAGATTTAATAAAGCTGAAATAAAAGGTTTAAATAAAAAGCTTTATTAACGATATTTATTTCTTAACTTATAATACGTTTACTTATATAAATTATTTAAAGTTAAAATAAGCCTATAAAGTTTACTTATAATAAATAAAGATATATAAGGCTTAATTTACTTTATATAAGTATAAGTTTATTTATATAATAAAGAGTTTAAAGCTATATAATATAATAGCTATAATAGACTTAAGTAGTATAACGGTAAAACCGGAAGCCAGTATTAAGGTACTTAATTTATAGGTCGATGGAAAACTAAATTAAAAGGATTATATAAAAAAGGTCCAGAAGAAAATAATTTCGCAAAAAAAAGATTTTATTTATTTTATAACGTTAATATAAAGAATTACTTTATAGAAGGCTAAAACCGTTTATTAAGCGGTTATAAAGCTTACGATAACGTATATAATAGCCATTTAATACGTACTTAAAGGTATATTTAAATATAGGAAAGAACCCGTCCAGTAATTATAAAAGGTTTAAAACCGATATTTAAAAGTAATAAATAAAGTATATAAAGTGATTCCTATTTTAATATTAGAATCTAAAATCTTTATATTATTAATAAAGTTAATTTTAAATTAAATAATTACTTAAATAAGGCTTAAAAAAGATATAAACTTAATTACGTTAATAAGAAATAAACGTATTTATTAAAATTATAAAAAACCTTAAATAAGAAAGCGTAGAAAAGTAATATTTACCCTTTTTATAGAAGTTAAACTAGAATAAGTTAAAAAAGAAATCGATCTAACTTACGTTTAAGAAGTTAACGTAAAAGTATATAAATTTTTATTTAAAGTAAAAACAGTAAAGGAAAAGAAAACCATAAAAGTAAAATTAATAACGATTACCTTATAAATTATAAGGAAATAAATAGAGCGTTAACGTAAATATAAAGAATTAATCCTTTAAGGGCGATAATACCCGGCGTTAAATAACGATAAGGTTATTAATAAGTATCTCCGGCGTTATAGGATTATAAAGAAAAGCGATAGCGTATTAATAATTTAATTCCGGATAAATAAAAACGGCTTAACTTACTTTTTCTTTATTATATACGCCGTTAATTAAATTAACGTTAATTATAAATATAAATAATAAAAGTAAAACGCCGTATACGTATTAATCTCTTATTTACTATTTAAGGAGCTTAGACCGGAATTAATTAAAAGGGTAAGGATTAATAATTATTATTAAATACTTATTAATAAAAAGGGTATTAAAGCGGCCGTTAAATTTATAATAATTACGGGCTTATTATTATAATTCAGCTTAACCAAGGAAATAAAAAAAGTGATTAAAAACTTAATTAAGAAACCTTATTGCCGATTTAAAGGCAAAAAGTAATAGCGGGAAAATTGTATTTAATAAAGGGCTAAGGGGGCTATAAATATCAGGGCGGCGTAAGAAACGATACTATATCGGTCGGTAAAGTCATATAAATAAAATAATAATAATATACGTATTAATAAGGACATTTAATAATATAATCGGAATTCTGAAATTTTAATATTAAATAGACCCGTAAAGTAACGGAAAAGCAATAAATTTAAAGGTAACCCTTAAGTGGATTCGGTTATAATATTATAAGTTTTCTTGGAAAAAATATATAAATAAATTCTTATTCTTTAAACGGCTATAAATACTCTTAGTCCTTGGGACATAAGTAAAGGCTGGGTAAATACCGGTTTTTATTCCTAACGTTATGGATATCGGGTTTTTTGCGGTTATTAATAAGGCCAAATGGCCGAGTATTAAAGAACGCCGGAATTAGCTTAGCTAGATCCGTAGTATAAATCAATCAATTAATCAATCAATCAATCTAATTATTTAGGTATTTAAGTATAAATTTAATAATAAAGGGTATCTTATAAAATATAAAGTGAAACTTTATATAAAAAATAATTTATAAAAAACTAAATAAAATATATTTACCGCTATTTTAATAATATAAGTCCTAAAAGTACTTATAACCATTATAATTATATTCGATTTAAAGATAAAGTAATAAGACGTTATTAATACATTTATTAATAATAATATAAACGAATTTATATATATTAAATTACCGGAAGAATACGGGGGTAAAGTTTTACTTCTCCTACTTCAAGTTTTATATAGGTTAAAGTAATTATTAATATTATAGTTCCGGAATCTCTTATAAATATTAATAAATTTAAACTTAAAATAAGTCTTAAAAGTTAAATATCTTTTTATTAATAATTATATAATAATTTTCTTCTTTATAAATAATATCGTTATTATTTGTAATTAAAAGAATATTTAAAAAGTCAATAACTTTTAAAGTTAATTTTTTAAAGATATAAAATAAGAAACCTAAATAAGCTTAAGTAATTCTTAAGTATAAAGATAATATAAAATAGATTAACTTATTAAATCCGTTTATATTAAAAGAATTATATCGATAAGCTTACTGTTAAATTCAATATTATAATAATAAATTAAGCTTTTAAAATACCTTTATATAATACCGATATATTTATTAAGAATACCGATTAAGTAATACCTTAAGAGATCCACGTATATTAATAGTTTATTAGTTTAAATAACTTTATTACCGTAACGATAAGAATAAATATAATTTTCTTAACCTTAAAGTTATTTAAGTTCCTTATAAACCCGTTATAATATTATTAAGAATCAGTTATACAAATATTATAGTATCTCGTTTATATAAAGTATTATATGATTATTTATAACGGGTATATTAAAGATCCCCATATTATATTTATAGCTTTATTTAACGTATCCTTTATTAATAATACGGAGATACAATATAGCTTATAAAACTATATCTTTAAGTTTTTTAAAAGCTTAATTAATTAGAAAATAATAAAGTAAAAAACGGTAATAATAAGCTTTATTAAATTTAAATTCCTTAACTTTATTTTCATAATAAAAAAGCTTATATAATAAAATTATTTCTTTAAATTAATTATATTGGACTTATTATATTTATTAAAGATTAAGTATAATAATACTTAAATAATTTATATAGTTTAAGGGATAAACTTATAGTTTATAATAAAACTTTATTATATAAATATATATTATTATTAATTACGATAAGAATATTAGAAAAAAACGATTAATATTAAGTATATACTTATAATAAAGATATTAACGAACGGCTTTATAAAGCTTTTACCGTTATAAAAATATAAGGAATTCATTAAACTTTTAAGCCTTAAAGATAATAAACCCCGGGAGAACCTTATATCGTAATATAACTCGGTAAAACCCCGGAGACGTCGTTTTTAAGAGATTTAGTTCTTAAAAAATTATAATTATAAACTGGATATATAATAATTTTTCCGGGTTCCTTTATTTTTACGATTTTTTCGATTTATAACTTTTTCTCGGCGTATATTTAACAATAATTACTTAATAATATTGTATAAAATAATACTTAGGGCTTTATTAAGTAAATATAAAGCTCCGGAGTTAATTAATATATTAAAGTTTTATTATTATTATTGCTTTCCGGGTTATCGATTTTTTTATTAAAACTTTAACTTCTTAAAAAACATATCCTTCCCTATATAAGTTTCTCGGTTTATTAATAAGCTCGATTATAATAAAAGAAGTAATTATATAAGGATATTTAATATTATTATAAAATAATAATTTTAAGGGGGTATATTAACTTAGGTATAGGTATAATAATAATATTGCGGGTATAGAGTGTTATTAAGCCGTTATGCGAGCGGTGCCAAGACACTCTTATAATACGTATATATCTTATCACCTGGCCGTATATCCCAGACTAGCTGGGTGTATCCTGCAGTCTTCTTTCATAGATCCATATAGATCATACTCAATTCATAATACCCCATCACACTCATACGTCCATGCGTGTGACAAATACGAATCTATGATCATCCGTGTTATTATTGATCTGGGATATAAATCGAACGATGCGTTGTCGACACGTCGCCTTAACACGGTTCGAGCTTTCAGCATGGATTAATGCATACGAGGACCTATGCTTTAGATAATAATAGAAACACTTAAGAATTCATGAAGAAACTCAGAAGCATTAAGGAAATAATAAAAAGCCGGGAAAAGTACCGTAAATAGTATAAATAATGCTGTTCAGAGAGATGTCTATGTTGATGCTTAACTTATATATCTTGGGCGTTTTATTTATATTTACGAGATCTCCCCCGTTAAGAACAATTGGACATACCACCATACTCCAGGGGATAGTCTGATCTGAAGGGCTCATAGGGTCTCAATCCAGGGCTGGTAATACTACTCGAGGCGGAGCCAACAGCGCTGATCAGCTACGATACGGAGCTATGAAAACGCTTAACTATACTTATCGAGATCGCGCTGAAAGTAGAATCCAAGTTTTCTCTAGATAACGGCGAGTATATCCCGTTTTAAAAGCCGATTTCGAATCGAGGATTAACCATTTTCGTCAATATAGCCCCGGAAGGACCTTTCGCGTGTGGCACACGGATCTTGGCATTCTTCTTGGCGGGTATTATGTTTCAAACAAAGTATAGCGAAAGGAGCATAACGACATCGATGCTAATGGCGACGCCGCAGGTTATGTAATAATTAAGTGACGAAATGTTAAAGTTTCAGATCGGAAGCGAAGTGCTGGGAGAAGGATAGAGCCGTATAATGACCAATAAGAGATCGAGTGCTTCCGGCGCATAATATCTAACGATATGGTTGGAGACAAGCATCCTCCATATATATCGTGGTAAATTCATGGTTAAATTTTGGTTAATAGCCGGTAAAAGCGTACCCTCAGAACTTACTTTTTACCTTTATTATTTTATTACTTTATACCTACGTTATTTACCTTATTACCTAGTTATTTATAATTATCTTTTTTAGCGAAAAACTTAATTTTATGTTTTTTAAATAACTTTAAGTAATAATCACTAAGGAAAAGCAAAATTAAGTGATTTTCCAAGTAACTTATACAAGAGGTACAGTTTTTTTTTGGTGCCAAGCATTCGCAAGCTTCTCAAATATGTTAAATCCCGCTTACGTATCCCTCAACTCGTTCCGGGTTTCACGCATAGCGCCGTGCTGGTCAAACGCCCAAGGAATCTATCTATATTATACTAGACTATAACCCTATATCGTAGACCGACCAAGGAATGTGTTAGCGCCTAGCGCTTAGTAAGCGCCTAGCGTATACCAAGTATACCAAGTACCGGCTTACTTAAGGGCTATGGCCAAGTAACGTAGCCGTTTAAGCGGTAACTTTTAAAATTAAAGGCTTTAGGAGTTTAAACCTTTTATATACGGGTATACGTAACCATAACCGGGGTTAAAGTTATTATTATTATAGTCTAAGCTACCCTTAAAACCGGTTATTTAAAATAAGCTTATATTTAATTAATTTATAATTTTTTAAGAATTAATTTATTTTTTAAATTTAAATATTAAATCTATAATTATACTTTACGTCTTTTATAAATCCCTTTTAATTAACCCCGTTAATTATAAGCCGGCGGATTTAGTTAATATTTTAATTTTTCTTTTTTTTAAAGTAAAAAACTTAAAATAAAATATATTTTTTTATTCTCCGGAATAATTTACGGAAATAATTAATAATAAAAATTTTTAAAAATTAACTTAAAAATTAAATTAAAAACTTCTTTTTAAAGGAAATATCGTATTATATAAAGCGCCGATTAAACGTTAAATTAATTTAAATTACTTAAAATAAATATAATTCCGGCGTAATAAAGTTTTAATTAAAATTTAAATATTAAAATTAAAATAAGAAGCCGATTAATTAAAAGAATCAAATTAAAGCTTTTAAACGTCGTTTTCTTTTTGCGGTTTTAGTAATATTAACCGGGGTATTAAAAGCCCTTTATTAAGAACGTATTACGCCGCCACTTAACGGGCTATAAGTATTTTTTACCCTTTAAGTATAATAAATCCTTTAAGTCGGTTATTTTACTTAAGTATACGGGTAAGTCCGAAGGTAAATATTAATGGTAATTTATTATTATAGAAAAGTCTTTCTTATTAAGCCCGGATTATTTCTTAAACGATTATATTAAAATTATATATTACTTATAGTTTATTGATTATATTATTTAAAACCCGAATCCTTTTTTAATCTGGATCTTTATTTTTAAAGAGTTTAAAATTAAACTTATAAATTAAATAATTAATCCAGAAAATTACTAATTATTTTATTATAAGCGTTTTAAAAATATAAAATAATAATTAAATTAAAAAATCGTTATTTTCCGTAATTATCTTAAAATAATTAAAAAAAAAATTTATTTATTTTATTGGATAAATTTAAAACTTATACGTTTTTTACAAAGTTATTATTAAACTTAAAGTCCAGAATTATTTTTATCGGAAACGTTCCGAATATTTATAACGTTATTATTACGGTAATTATTATATAAAAGGGAAACTTAAAACGTTTTATTATAATTATTATTATTAACGTTAATTATTTAATTAATAAAAATAAATCTCTTAATAATAAAGTTTTAAAGCTTAAGAATAATAACGTAAAGCCGGTTTATTCCGTTAAGGTTAATAATTAATATAATAAAAAACGTAAAGTTAAATTAAAACTTAATTTAACGTATAGGGATTTTAAATATTATATTTATTATAAAAAGGGCTATATCTTATTTAATTATCTTAAAAAAAATAACGTTAAGGTTATAACCGTAAGTACTATAAATAATAAATATATAAGGTTAAAAAACGTTAACGCTTTAACGGCGTTTCGGGGCCGGAGTTAAAATAAAGATTAATAAAGGCCAACCTTATCTTTTATATTAAAGGCTGGATTAAATTTAAAGGTAATTAATAATTATTTATAATATTACTTAATATAAAAGCTTAAGTAAATTTAATTTTATAACGGTTTACGGTTTAATAGGACTTATAGTTTACCCCCGCTGTTTTACCGTAAGTTAAATTACTTAATAATAATAAAATTTATTATTATAAAACTTATTAATTATAATATAATTTATTTAATAATTAAGGATAAATAAAGTTATATAAAATATTCTCTTATATTATAAATTAAAACGTACTAAACGTAATTTTAAGTTTCTTTATATTAAAGTTTTTCGAAATTATACTTAATCCGGTAACTAATTAATAGCGTTTTAAAATTAAGTTTAATAACTTATAAATTAATAACGTTTAAGAGTTTAATTAAACTTTAATAAAAATTAATAATATCTTTATAATTATATATATTAACGTAATAATAACGCCCTTAAAAGAGGTACCGTAAAACTTTATTTAAGGTTTTATAAGTATAACCGTAATATAAGAATTTATTAATTTAATTATTCCGTAATAATTAAACGATTACGTAGATATCTTTTTTAATAAAATAATTAATACTTTATTTAAATTAAAAAAAATAATTATAAAATTAACTTAAAAAAAAAAAAGAGTTATTTTATAAACCTTTGTATAACTTATTTAGGATTAAGCTGGCGGAGCTCCGGCGGTATCTTAATAATATTTTAACTTAAGGTTAAATTTATTACTTAACGTTTTTTATAAGTGCTTTTATTTTTTTTATTTTAAAAAAGGATAACGGCCTTCATTTTTATATAGATTACCGGGGTTTAAATACGGTTACGGTTAAAAATTAATATTTATTACCTTTAATTATTAAGACTTTTAACCGGTTAAATAACTTTTTACGGTTTATTAAGTTAAATTTTAAGGATACTTATTACCGGCTTTAAATTAAATAAAGCGATAAATAAAAAATGGTATTCTAAATATATTATAGTTATTTTAAGTATTTAATTATATTATTTAAGTTAATTAATACTTTAATAACTTAAGCTTTTATTAATTTTATCAATATAACTTATATAATTTATCTTAACGATATCCTTATCTTTAATAAAAAGTTAATAAATTATTAACGTTATATTAAATAAGTCCTTATTTAATTACGTTAATTTTAATTTTATATTAACTTAAAGAAATATTAATTTAATATTATTTAAGTTAAATTCTTAAAATTTATAATTTTTATAAAAAGGATATAAATAGATTAAGAACGTATTAAGGTAATTAAAGACTGATCTACCTTAAAAACTTACCGGGATATTTAGGTCTTTTTAAGGTTTTCTAATTTCTATAAGCGTTTTATTTATGAATATATAAGGATAATTAAACCTTTAATAAGTTTACTTAAAGATAATAAAAAGGGAAAGAAGGCTAAGTTATTAAAGTAAAATAACGCCGTAACGGCGGCGTTTAATTAACTATATAATATATTCAATAATACGTTATTATTCCGCCACTTTAATTTAGAAAAAAAGGTACGGATAAAAATTAATATATTTAATTTTATTATCGTTAATATTTTATTTTAATAGGTTAAGGAAGGTTATTAATATTTAATAGCCTATTAATCCCGGAAGATATAACCCGTTAAATAAAATTATAAAATATATAATTAAGAGCTTTTTATTATTATGATAGCGTTTACATAATAACGTTATTATTTAAAAGGAAACGTTAAAACTATTTAAATATAAACGGATTATAATAACCTTTAAAAATTTATAAACCAACTGGCTTTAAGTTTATATTAAATTAAATAAGTTTTAAAACTTATTAATTATAATTTTAAAGTATTTTATTATTGAGGTAAAATAAATTTTATTAATTTATTATTAAAACGTTTAAATTATGAAAAAGTCTTATTTTTTAATATTGTTTTTTTACTTACGTTATAAAATAAACTTACTCTTTAATTAAAAGAGTTATTAAAACGTTAACGGGCCGTAATTATAAATTATACATTTTTACTTATATTAAAGGGTATTTAAGTTATTATTTTACGGAAAGAAATATATTAATTATTTAAAAACGCTTATAAAAAATTAATCTTAATAATATAATTTATTAGAAATTTATAAGTTAAAAATAAGTTTATTTATAAAATTAAGGAAGTTATTATTAAGTTAACTTAAAATCGTTTATAACTTAATAAAGTTTAAAGTATTAACTTAACCGATCTTATTAAATATAATAATTGGCTATATATCCTTAAAAACGGAATAATTTAAGAAAAATTAATTAATAAATACTACGATAGTAAGTTAATAAGTTACTTTAACGTTAATAAAACTTATAAGTTATTGATCTAAAAGTATTATAAAAACGGTTTAAAAGTTTAAATAACGGATTACGTTAAGATATATAATATATATTAAAGAGTTAAGGTATATTATTATCGCCCTTATAGTAAATGAACTTAATTCCTTTTCCCGGTATAGCCTTAAAAGGAATTAACTATAAACTTTATTATTAATTTACCCTTTAATAAACGTAAAGGGTAAGTTTATAATTTAATTTTAATAATCGTAAACCGCTATATAAAGATATATTGTTATTTACTTATAATAAAAAGCATAAACGCCGTTATATTAATTAAATTATTATTTAAAGAGATTTTCCTTAAGTATAACGTATTAAACGGGATCGTTATTAATAAAGGCTTTATTTTTATAAATAATTATTAAGGTTTAATATATTATTATTTAAAGATAATATATAAACTTAATACCGTATTTAACCCTTAAATTAATAAATAAATTAAATATTAAAATTAAGGAAAAAAATAATACTTAAGAAAATTCGCCGGCTTAAAGTAAATAAATTAAGTAAATTTATTATTTATAATTAAATATTCTTATATAAATATATTTTATTTAAGTTTAAAATATAACCCTTTCTACAATAATTATAAATATAATCCTGAAATTTACTTTAAGTTTAAGGATAAACTTATTAAAAAGAAAATATCCGTAATAAAAGAAAAAGTTAAAATTTTAAACGATATTTATAAGAAGTTAATAAAATAATAACGTTATATATTAAGATTAATTAAATAGATTTATAATAAAAAATATTAATTAAAATTGTATAACGTTAACAATTTAATAAAATTAAATATTAAAAACTTTAAACTTAAATAATTAAGTAAGAAATTTATATTTTAATTTATTAAATTTTTTAAAATTAACAATAAGATTAAATAATAAACGTACCGTTTTTTCCTCCCTATAAATTATTATATTTACTTTACGATTTATATTTCTTTTCTTAAGTTATATTATATTTAAATTAATAATAAAATAGCAGAAGCGATAATATATCCTTTAAAAGTTATTAATAATAAAGAAGAATAAAAAATTAAAGAAATTATAAATTATATTAAGAATTCCCGGGGTATTTAATATAAAGTTAAGTAACTTAATTAAGGCTTTAAATATAATTAATAGGTTTTAACCGGTAATTTAAATAACGTATAAGAACTATAGAAGTAATATAATAAAATAGCGTAAAAAAAACGAATATAAAGTTAACGTTACGATAATTAAAAGTTTTATATTATAATTAATAATTATATATAATAATTAATATCGGGGTTTATTTTATTAATATACTTTTTTTTTACGTAAGTTATTAAAGATCCATTATAATTTTATTTAATAAAACGCGATATACTTAATATAGCTAGCTTTATAGTAATGTTTATTTATTTATTATAATTATAATGGTTAATCTATAAATATAATAATACCGTAAATATAAAAGCGTAAAAATAAATTATAAACGCTTAAAAACGCTTATTAATAAATTAATATTAAGTTAAAAAGAGATAAATTTAAAGTATTAATAATTAAAGATTAATTAAAATATATTATAATTTAATTAATATCTTAAGGGCTTTAATATTATATTTATATTACTATTTAATAATATATAGATTATAAACGTTTAAACGTTAAACGTTAAACGTTTATAATATATATAAAGAAAATAAAAATAATTTATCGCGTTATCGTATTAATATAATAGGCCTTTTTTTTTTCTTTTTCTTTTTTTTTCTTATACTTTTAAAGCCGGATAAATACTAATAAATTAAATAAAATATAACGATTTTACCCTTTTATTTTTCTTTTATTTTAAGGTTAACTTAACCTTAATATTAACGGGTTAAAAGGCTCTTTAATACGCTTTAAAGTTATTATTCTCCGGAACTAGGGTTAACCTTTTAATTACTGCCGTTAAAATAAATTATATTTTTTTATTTTTATATCCTTTTCCTCGTTTTCGTTCATTTTAAAGCCCTTAAATTTAAAATAATTAACGGAATATTTAATAAAACTTTACCGGTTTTTTTCCGTATTACTTTTTATTTAAAATATATTAACGTTAATATTAAATTATTATTGATTAATTAATTAATTGATTTATACTACGGATCTAGTTAATTTAATTCCGGCGTTCCTTAATACTCGGTTATTTAGCCTTATTAATAACCGTAAAAAAACCCGATATCTATAACGTTAAAAATAAAAACCGGTATTTACCTAGCCTTTACTTACGTCTTAAGGGTTAAGAGTATTTATGGCCGTTTAAAAAGTAAGAATTTATTTATATATTTTTTTTAAGAAAACCTATAATATTACGACTGAATTTACTTAAGGGTTACCCTTAAACCTATTACTCTTCCGTTACCTTATGGGTCTATTTAATATTAAAATTTTAAAATTCCGATTATATTATTAAATATCTTTATTAATATATATATTATTACCACTTTATTTATACGATTTTACCGACCGATATAATATTACTTCTTATACCGTTTTGATATTTATAGCCCCTTTAGCCCTTTATTAAATATAGTTTTTCCGCTGCTGTTTTTTACCCTTGGGTCGGCGGTAAGGTTTTTTAATTAAATTTTTAACTACTTTATTTATTTCCTTAATTAAACTAAATTATAATAATAAACCTATAATTATTATAAATTTAACGGCCGCTTTAATATCCTTTTTATTAATAAATATTTAACGATAATCGTTAATCCTTACCCTTTTAATTAATCTTAATTTACGCTCTTTAAATAATAAATAGGAAATTAATATATATATAGTATTTTACTTTTATTATTTATATTTATAATTAATATTAATCCGGTTATTAACGTATATAATAAAGAGGAAATAAATTAAGCCGTTTTTATTTATCCGGAATTGGATTATTAACGCGTTATTACCTTTTTTTATAATTTTATAATGCCGGAAATACTTATTAATAATTTTATTATTATTTAACGTTAAGTATCGTTGCCCTTAAAAGATTAATTCTTTATATTTACGTTAATACTTTATTTACCTTTTTATAATTTATAGGGTAACTACCGTTAATTTTACCTTTATAGTTTTCTTCTTTTCTACCGCTTTTACTTTAAATAAAAATTTATATATTTTTACGTTAACTTCTTAAACGTAAGTTAGGTCGATTTCTTTTTTAACTTATCTTAATTTAACTTCCGTAGAGGGGATAAATACCTTTTTTTTTACGCTTTTTTATTTAAGGCCTTTTATAATTCTAATAAATATATTTATTTCCTATTAACGTAATTAAATTTATATTTTTTTTAAGTTTTATTTAAGTAATTATTTAATTGATTGATTGATTAATTTATACTACGGGTCTAGCTAAGCTAATTCTAACGTTCCTTAATACGCGGCCTTTTAACCTTATTAATAACCGTAAAAACCTGATACTTATAACGTTAAAGTAAAAACCGGCGTTTATTAAACCTTTACCTTTTATCCTTTAAGGTAAAGGATATTAATAATTATTTAAAGAGTAATAATTTATTTATATATTTCTTATATTTTAACTCCCTTAAGAAAATCCGTAATATTACGATTATATCCTTATAAGGGCTATTTTTAAGCTCGTTATTTTTCTATTCTTTTATATATTTATATTGCCTTAATCTTATATAATATCTTTAAATATTTTTATTAATATTTACGTATTTAATATATATTTTTCTTATATTATTATCGCCGTTAATTTTTTTTAAGGACTTTTAATAAGCGTTTATTATTATATCTTTACGGTTATAAAAGATATTTTCCGGTTTATATAATTAACGTAATTAATTTCCGTTCCTCTTTTTCTTCTTTAATCGGTAATAAGTTTTCTTTATAAGGTTTTTAATAACCTTGTTTATCTTTATAATAAAATTAAACTATAATAATAATCCGGTAAATATTATAAATTTAACGGTTACCCGGATATTTTACTTTATAAATAATATTTAACAATAATTATAAGTATTAACTTTTACGATAAATCCTAATTTAATTTCCGTAAATAAAGGATAAGAAATAAAAATATATATAACGTTTTATTTCCTTTATCCGTATTTATATTTAATATCTATCCGATTCTTAATATATATAATAAATAGGAAATAAATTAAACCGTTTTTATTTATCCGGAGTTAAATCGTTAATACGTTATTATCCTTCCTTATAATATTATAATAACGGAAATATTTATTAATAATCTTTTTATCGTTAAAAATTAAATAATAATAACTTTAAGGTATAAAGTCTTTATATTTCCGTTAACGTTTAATTTATTTTAATATAATTTATAAAGTAATTATTATAGTTTTCGTTTTTTAAATTTTTTTAATCTCGGTTTTTTTTATATTTAATGGGAATTTATATTTATTTAAATTAACTTCCGGGATATTAATAAAATTAATTTTTTTTTCTGTTTATTTTTACTTTATTTTAATAGGAGGGAAAATAAATATTTTCAGTTTACTTTTTTTAACTTTAAGCTTATTAAGATTCTAGCGGATTCATCCGTTTTTTATTATTATAATTAAGTATATATATCTTTTTAATTTTATTTAAGTAACTATTTAATTTAATAAAACTTTAATTAACGGTATAAAGATTTTAAACTTTAATACCGGGATAAAGGTTATTTTATAAGTATTATTAATTATTTTTAAATATTAATTCTGGACTTTCTATAATATTTAAATAAACTTTTTCTTATATTTTAAAGTACCCTTAAATATATATTAAATAACCATAACATATATTATAATTAGCTTTATTATAGTTTGGTAAATAATCTGGGCCTTTTATAACGTAACTCCCCATATTAATACGGCGAAATAAATAAGGCCTTTTTCTTATAAAGTTATTTTCTTTTAAACCTTTTTTATATAGTCCTTTTAATTAAGCTTTTTATTTATTTAAAGGTTAAAAACTTTAATATTAATATTCGGCTTTATTATAACTTTACTTAAGTTTATTATAATTGTTATATTATATAATTTTAAGCTTTTAATTATATATAAATAAGTTTATACTTATACGGCGTAAATTAAGCTTTATAAGTTTTTATTTATTAAAGATAAACTTTATAAGTTTATTTTAATTTTAAATAATTAATACGTATAAAGGTATTATAAGTTAAAAAGTAAATATTAATAATAAAGTTTTTAACTTAAACCTTTTATTTTAACTTAATAAGCTCCTTAATTAATAAATTATTAAAAAATAAAAATAATATAAAAGAAATAAATAATCCTTAAAGAATCCCCGTTATAACGGGCTTTATTAAGCTTATTTTTTATCTTAAATTAATTAATAAAACTCGGTTACTTAAGAAACTCTTTATTTATTTAATTAAAAAAAAATATCCCCTTTTTCCTTAAGTTATATAGTAACTTTTAATAATTTATTTTATTAAAAATACCTATAATATTAAGAGAAAAAAGATTTATAATATATTTCTTCCCGTAACCTTATATTATATATATACCGTTAATTAATCCTTTAAAAGCTATTTTCATTAATTAACCTCTTTTTATTCTTATTTATTAATTAAGGAAAAATCCGTAATTCTTTATACAATTATTAAAAATCCTTATTATTACCGTTTTTAAGGTTTTCCTTAACGTATATAAAAGTATAATAGGTTTATAAAACTTTACCTTAAAATAATCCGGCTTAATAAATTTCTTAAGGATAATTGTTTTTATTTTTTTAAATTTATATAAATAATAACCAACGTTAAAATATACTTAAAAGAAATAAGTAAAAACCTTTCTAAAAAACAAAATTATTATTATTAAAATTTATTGGGAATTTTATTTAATCCCGGGGCTTTATCCTGCTTTAATTTATTAATTACCTTAATTATTATATCTTATATTATTATTTTATTTATTAATATAAGGTTAAAGTATAAAATACTATCGATATTATTTAAATTAACTTTTAACGGAGGGGGGAAAAATATTCCTTTAAGGGCCTTAATCTTACCGTTAAAGGTATTAATTAATATATTATTAAGTCTTTTAAAAAATGGGAATTTAAGGATAAACTTTGGTTTTTTACTTTATTCTTTATTATACTTTATTAGCTTTTAAATATTATAAAATAAAACCGTTAAGTTATATATTATAAACCGAAAATATATTTATTTAATTTTCTTAATAGTCCTTTCCTTTTTTTCTTAAATAACCCTTAATTAATTAAGTATCTTTTAATTCTTATACTTAAAAGTTTATTTAATTAGTTTTTTCATTTTTATAATCATAATTATATATTTTTTATTTTAATAAATTTTAACTTTCTAAGAGGGTTTTATTATTGGGATAATCTTATTAATTACTTTATTTAATACCTTTATTATTTATTCTATAAAAAGGTTAATCCGGTTTTTATTATTTAATTAAAAAAAATCTGTAAATTATATTATTATTTCCTCCGCTTTTATATAAACCTTTATTTCCTTAACCGTCTTTTACGCCCTTTTTACCGGTAATAATATGGTCATATTAACGGTTTAATTTAGGGTTATTTATATCGGTATATAATTTAAGTTATATTTTAAGTCTTTTTATAACTTATATATTATAACCGCGTTAATAACCTTTTCCATATTAAAAGTTAAATTAATTATTATTTTAAATTTATAACTCTTTTATATAATAATCCTTTATAATATTGATAATAAAAGGTTAACTTAAATAGTAACTATTAATAGGTTATTTAATTTAACGTAATTTATTATATATTCTTCCTCGTTTTATATATAATAATATAAATTAAAGTTTTTAAATAATATATATTTATTTAAAGTAATTAAGACCTTTTTAAATAACGGTATTATAAAAGGTTTTTCCTTATTAATTAACGGCGGATTATATATATTATAAATATTAAGGTTGCCCTTTAAGTTTCCTTTTTTTTATAATATAAAATATATAAAGGTTTTTATTATAATAAATAATATCCTAGCTATTTACGTTAAGCCGCTTATTTATAAAGAAGTATATTCTGGTTATTTTATCCCCTTTAAAAACTAAGTAAAACCTTTCTTTTAAATTAATAAATAAATATATATATAAATTATATAATAATTCTTAAATTATTATAACGTTAATATCCTTAACTTCTTTAAACTTAAATATTAATATTATAATTTTAATTTTTTTTATTATAAACGTTATATTATATTATTCTTAAAAATGTTAATATATTATATATTAACCTTTATAAAAACTCTTTTTTTTATACCCGTTTAAATTACGGACTTCTTATTAAAATTAAGCGTTTTCTAATTTAATATTTTCTTAATTATTATTAAAGATATAGATCGGTTAACCCTTAAAATTGGGATTATAAAGAGTTTTCTCTTTTTTACCGTTATTTATCCTTTATTATTTAATTAATTAAGCTTATATTTTAAGATTATTTTTAATTAACTTATTAAACCAGTTTTATACGTATTATACCGTTGGATTTTTATGGTTATCCGGGTCTTTTTACGTTTAAGCTCCTGGCTCTTATTATATATTTAAAATCCTATATTAAATATCCCTTTTTATTATACGTAACGTATTTAAGTATATCCTTTATAAACCCCTTAATTATTAACTTTATATATTTATAGATATCGTAACCCTTAACGTAAATTATATATTTTATAATATTAAAATATTTCATAATAATATATTTATAATTTTAATACTTAAAATATTAATAAATATTAACCGCTTTATTTTATAATTAAATTATTTTAAGAAATCCTTTTTTAATAATTTTTTTATTTAAAACGTTATTATATATCTTTATTAACGTTATACTTAATATAATAATAAAGTACTTCTTTATGCGTTTTAAGGAATTAAGTCTTTTCGTTACCGATAAAAGCCTATAGTTAACGATCTTAAACTTTAAATAAAGAACCGTATTCTTTTTTTTTATATTTTTTAATATAACCTTTTTTTTAACTTTTTTGAAACGTAATAAGTATATCCTATTTATTATAATAGTAAATAATTATTTTAAAACCTTAATTAATTTATACTCTTTTTTATTAATTTAAGTTTTAAATTTTTTAAGTTTTTTTTTTCGTTTTTAAAAACGTTATATTAAGGAGGATATCGTTATTTTATAATTTACGTACCGTAATAATTTATTTTATTAATAATTTTATTATTATTTTAAAAGTCTTTATTAATTATAATAAGTTTATTTTTACCGCTATATTCCTTTTTTTATTATTAAATAAGCGGATTATTATTATCTTTACCTTCTTTAATATAATTACCCTTTTTTTTATTATCCTTTTATTCTTTACTATAAAGATCCCCTTTATTATTTTTATTATTTAACTTTCTCTCGTTTAAGGGGCCGCCGCCTTTATACCCTCGCCTTATATACTTAACCCCAGTCTATTATTTTTACTTTTTATTAACGTTTTTATTCCCGCCTTTTAAGAGCCTTATAAACGCTCCGTTTCCCCTAGTTTTATTTCTGCCTTTATATAGAAGTCTTTTATGTTTTTTAATCCAATCTATAATATCGGTTAGGTCTTTAACGTAATATCTTTTTATTTTACCGTAAAGAGTCCTTTTAGGGCCTTTATTACCTTCCTTACCGTCCTTTCGCCCTCCTTTATTAAGCGATATATTATCTCTGTTTTTTACTTTTAGTCCTTTAAGGTCCTATCTTTTTTATTAGCTTTATTTCCCTTTTATATATCCTTAATAATATTTTTATTACGGTCTTTTTACCCCTTTTTTCCGCTCGTACCCTTTATTATTAATACCGTACCGGCTTTCCTACCCCTTTATTTATTTATTACTTCCGTATTATTATTACGTATTTTATGCGTTTTAATACGTATATTCTATTAACCTTAATTCCCTTATTTATTTTAAGTATTATCCAGTTTATTATTATTATATTGCCCGTACGCGTTATCGCCGTTTCTATTAATATAGGTTATTTACCCGTTTATTACCTTATTCTTAACTATTACGCTACTTCCATTTATCGTACTTAATATACTCCCCTTACTGTCGCTAGAGCTATGCATATATGCATCGTTTTGGACCTCTGGGGTCCCTTTGTTCGTCGCCATCCCCTATAAAGAAAAATTAAGTAATTATTTAATTTAAGGCTAATTTTATTAATAATATAAAGACCTTGGATTTTAATATCGGAACGGGAGTTACTTTATATGCTTTATTTATTATTCTTAAGTATTGGTTTTAAACTTTTTATAATTACTGGACGGGTTCTTTCCTATATTTAAGTATACTTTTAAATACGTATTAAATAATTACTGCGTACGTTATTATAAACTTTATAACCGCTTAATAAACGGTTTTAATTTTCTATAAAATAACTCTTTACGTTAATATTATAAGATAAATAAAGTTTTTCTTTTATAAAATTATTTTCTTTTAAATTTTTTTTATATAATCTTTTTAATTTAATTTCCTATTAATTTATAAACCGAATACCTTAATATTGATTGATTGATTGATTGATTGATTGATTGATTGATTGATTGATTGATTGATTTGTTTATATATAAGTCTAGCTACTTTAAGTTAATTTCGGCGTTCTATAATGCTGGTGGCTAAGTTACGGTTATCTTAATATTTATATTTATTTTAAACTTATTACTTTAATTTTAAAAGGGAAAAGGAAACCGTAATCGGTTAACTTAACCCTAGTTTACCTTAAATATTAACCCGGTTTAAATAAAAACCTTTCCCCCGTAATTACTTACCTTAATATTACGATTAAGTCTTTACGTTAACCTAATTAAGATTAATAATTACCTTAAATCCTTAATTTATTATTTCCGCTAAGAATCTTTTACTTTTTAACGTTATAATCCGCGGTAAGGATTTAATAATAATATTAAGTTTAATCGGAAGGAAACGGCTTTAATTATATAACTTTATTTCTTTTAATACTTAAACTTTACTTTAAATACTTCGTTACGTAGCTTTTTAAATTAATTTTATTTAATTTTAACTTTAACTTTTTAATGTTAAATCCCTATAATCCCTTTTTACTGGCCCTACGTAATAACTAAGCTTATTTAGGGTTAACTACGGGTATCAGTAAATCGTCAGATATTTATTATTATTTTATTTATATTAACCACGTAACTTACCGGATAAGGTTTAAGGGCTCTTAACGAAATCGTCCCTTACCCTTAAAATATTCGATTATTCTATAGTTTATCTTCTGCACTCAAAAATGCCATTCCGCCACGCTCGCCCCCATACCTTAATATTAGTTTCCGGTTTTATTATTATATTATTTAAGTTTATTATAATTATTATATTATATAACTTTAAGCTTTTTATTATATAAATAAGCTTATATTTATACGGGGCGAATTAAACCTTATACATCTTTACTTATTATAAATAGACTTTATAAGTTTATTTTAACTTTAAATAGTTTATATGAATAAACATATTATAAGTTAAAAAATAAATATTATTAATAAAGTTTTTTACTTAAATTTTTTATTTTAATTTTATTAAGTCTTTAATAAACGGGCCGTTAAAGAATAAGAATAAAATTAAAGAAATAAATAACCTCTAGGGAATCTTTATTATTGCGGACTTTATTATACTTATCTTCTATTTTAAATTAATTAATATTATTTAATTACTTAAGAAACTTTCTATTTAATTTATAAAAAAAAATAAAACCTTTTTTTTCCGTAAATTATATAATAACCTTTAATGGTTTATTTTATTAAACGTTTTTATAATATTTAAGGAAAAAAGGCTTATAATATACGTTTTTTTATAACCTTATATTATATATACGTTATCGATTAAGCCTTTAAGAGCCGTCTCTATTAATTATTTTTTTCTTACTTTTATTTATTAATTAAAAAATAGCCTATATTCTTTTACGTAATTACTTAAAATCTTTATAATTACCGTCTTTAAAGTTTTTTTTAATATATAAAGGAACATTATAAGTTTATATGATTTTACTTTTAAGTAATTTAGTTTAACCAGCTTCTTAAGGATAATTATCTTAATTTCCTTAAATTTATAAAAATAATATCCTATATTAAAATAAACTTAAAATAAATAAATAAAGATTTTTTTAAATAATAACGTTATTATAAATAGGAATTTATTTAATATACCGTTAAGTTTAAAGGCTTTATTCTTTTTCAGTTTATTAATCGTTTTAATTATTATCTTTTAAGTTATTATTTTATTTATTATTATTAAGTTAAAATATACCGTATTATTAATATCTATTAAATTAACTTCCGGTAATAAGGGAAAAAACGCCCCTTTAAAAGCTTTAATTTTACCGTTAACAATACTTATTATTATACCGTTTAATCTTTTTAAAGGTAAAAACTTAAGGATAAATTTAAGTTTTTTATTTTATTTTTTACCGTATTTTATTAACTTTTAAATATTATAAGGGGAAACCGTTAAATTATATATTATAGCCCGGAAGTACGTTTATTTAGCCTTCCGGATAATTCTTTTTTTTTAAGCTTTTTTTAACCGTTAAAGCGTTTCCCGGTTTTTATATTTAATAATTTATTTTATAAGCGCTTTTATTTTTATAATTACCTTTATATATTCTTTATTTTAATAAGTTTTAACTTTTAAAACGGCTTTATTATTAAAATTATAATGTTAATTACTTTATTTAAAGTTTTTATTATCCGCTTTATAAAACGGTTAATTTATTTTTTACTATTAAGTTAAGGGAACTCCGTTAATTAAGATATTTTTTTTATTACTTTTATAAATATTTTAACCTTTTTAATTGTCTTTTACGTTTATTTAAGCGGTAAAAACGGAGTTATATTAACGGATTAATCTAAGATTATTTATATCGGGACGTAATTTAAACCGTATTTTAAGTCTTTTTAAGGTTTATATATTATAATTAAGTTAATAATATTTTCCGAGTTAAATATTAAGTTAATTATAATTTTAAATTTACGATTTTTTTATATAATAGTTTTTTTTAACCTTAATAACGTAAAATTAAATCGTATAATAGTTATTAATAGCTTTTTAAATTCAATATAATTAATTATATAATCGTCCTTATTTTATTAAACGTAATAAAAATTAAAGTCCT
This sequence comes from Niebla homalea, assembly GCA_019925105.1. Taxonomy (NCBI): domain Eukaryota; kingdom Fungi; phylum Ascomycota; class Lecanoromycetes; order Lecanorales; family Ramalinaceae; genus Niebla; species Niebla homalea. Next base: position 710,256 of record JAHGAU010000019.1, read on the forward strand.
TTATTAAAAGGTATTTATTAAATACGATTATAATACCCTTAAGTAATAGGATTATAAAGGGTCCCTTCTTATTAACCGGTAACGGATTATATATATTATAAATATTTAAGTTACTTTTAATATCCTTTTTTTATATAATCCGGAATATATATAAATTCTTTCCGTAATAAGTAACGTTTTAATTATTTATATTTAGCCTCTTATTAAAAAAAAAAAAAAAAGTACGTTTATATCGTTTTATTACTTTTAAAGGTTAAGTAAAAATTATCTTTTAAGTTAATTAAAAAATAAATATATAGATTATATAACGGCTTTTATATCGTTATAATATTAATATCCTTTACCTTTTTAAATTTAAATATCGGTATTACGATTTTAATTGCTTTTTTACGTATATTATATTATATTACCCTTAAAAGTATAAATATATTAAATATCGATATCCGTCGGACTTTTTTGATTAACTTTTATTTATATAAATGGTTTCTTTTTAAAATTAAGCGTTATTTATCCTAATCTTTTTATTACGATAATAATCGTAATTGGGCGGCCGGCCTTAAGGGTTAATATTATTATAAGCTTCCTCTTTTTCCTATTATCGATTATTACGTTTTACCCTTTTTTATTTAATAAGCTCCGTTTATATCTTAAGACTATTTTTAATTACTTTATTAATCTAAATTTATATAAATTATAACGTTAAACCTTAATTATTATCTTAATTTCCTTATGTTAAGTCTTTTTTACTTTAACCGTATATTATAAGTTTTATATTAAATAACTATTATTATTATATATTATATATTTTAATACGTTTTTCACTAAACTTTTTATTATTAAGTTAACGTATTTATACGTATTATACTTTTTAATATATACCGTATACTTTATATTATTAAGGTACCTTATAATAATATATTCGTACCTTTAATATTTAAAGTATTAATAAATATTTACTACCCGGTTTTAAGGTTTTATTAATTTAAAGGACTTACCTTTTATTGCCTTTTTATTAAGGATATCGTTATATATTTTTATTAATATTACGCTTAAAATAATTATAAAGTATTTTTTTATATAATTAAAAACGTTTAACTTCTTTATTATAAAAAAAAAACTATAATTAACGATTTTTAACTTAAAATAGAAAATTATATTTTCTTTTTTTATCCGCCTTAAAGTAACTTCCCCTTCCTTCTTTATAAACTTTATTAAGTATATTCCGTTTACCGCGATAATAAAGGATTACCTTAATATTTTTACCATCTTATATCCTTTTTTACCGGTTTATTCTTTCGACTTCTTTAGCCCCTTTTTCGCCTTTAATAAAACTATATTAAAAAAATAATCCCCGTTTTATAATTTACGTACTATAATAATTTATTTTATTAATAATTCTTTTATTATTTTAAACGTTTTTATTAATTATAATGGATTTATTTTTACTATTATACTCTTTTCTTCTTCGCCCGATAGTTATACGGTTATTATCCTCGTTTTTTTTAATATTATTATTTTCTCTTCCGTTTTTATTTTTTTTACCGTTAATACCGGCGTTACCCTTATAACCCTTATTATTTAGCTTATTTTTACTCTTTTTTTTTCAAAGTTTTCCTTATTGCTTTTTTACTTTATACGTATTTTTTCTGTTTCTTTTTACCTCCGTTCATTAATGCCCTTATTATTACTTTTTAAGCTTTATATAGTTTTTTTAATTCCTTTAAATTTCTTTTTATATTTACGTAAAAATCTCTTATTCTTTATAATCTGATTTATAATATTAACCAGGTTTTTAACGTAATATCCTTTTATATAGTTATAAGGAGGCCTTTTAACGCCTTTATTGTTTTTTCCTTTTTTATTTTTCCTTCGTATATTTAATAATTATTTCTTTTTATAGCTTATTTTTATTTATTTAATATCTCCTTATTTTTACTTAATTCTTTTTTAATTTAAATATATTTAATAAGGTTTTTTACGTTTCCGTTTACCCCCTATCCGTCCCTACGTACCGTCCTTATCTCCTTTATCCTTTATTTATTACCCTTTATAATAATACCTTTACGCGTTATACGCGTTCCTTCACATGTATCTTAGTAATTATAAACTTTTTATTCGATTTAAGGTTTTTTTATCTCGTATTTATTGCGTTATTTATATAACTTATTACTGTTCCTATTAACTTAAACCGTTTACCCTTCCTCCCCCTTTACTTTTACCATTATTCCGCTTCCGTTTATCGTATTTAAAATATTATCCTTACTATTACTTAAGCTATATACGCGTGTATCGTTTCTGACCTCTGGGGTCCCGTTGTTCGTCGCCATCTTCAGATCCGATCAAATTATTATTATATCGGTATATATTTTTACTTTAAATCTAACGACTTCCGCCTCCGTAATAAGGGCTTAAAATAATTTTTTTTTACTTCCCCCTTAAGGGCCGTTATTAACTTATAAGCCTTTAATTAAAAACGGTAATACGCCGGCTTAATTATATAATATATTGTTTTTATATATCCATATAATTTATATTAAACTTTAAACTTATAAAAAAGTTTATTATATTAATATAATAAATAGGATCTTTTCCGGGGCTGCGATACCCAATTAAGCTTACGTATTACCTTATATATCTTCTTAATAAGCTTATCCGGGAACTATATTTAATTAAAATACCGACGCTTTAATAATAATATAATTTTACGGTATAATAGCGGCTATTATAGCCTTTAAACTTATATCGGTTATAAGGATTAATATTATAAATATAAAGTTCATTTTATAAAAAACATATAAAGTACGGGGTATTTATATATTATTAACTTTTATTTAATTATAAGTATATTCTTATTATAAAACGTTAATAAAATATTATTATTTTATATAAGTATTATACGCTAGGATATTAAAATAATATTTATTTTATTCTCTTGTTTACGTTATATTAACGTACGTTTATTTATTATTATTATCGATTATTATTATAATAATAATAAGGATATAAAGAAAAGTTATTTTTATATATTAATTAAGTATTATAATTAAAGTTTATATATAATATATTTATAAAAGTTATTAAAATTATTAAGGAAAGAAAAAGAAGAAATTTAAAATAATAATAAATTTTTTATTATTTAACCATTATTACGCTATAATCAATTAGTAAGTAAATTCTTAAGTAATAATTTAATTATTAATTAATATTATTAAAATTCTTTTTTTATTTGCTTTTTCTTATTGGGTTTTATAAAAAAAATTTTAATAAGCTTTATTATAATATATTAATTATATACCGATATATAATATTCAATTATATTTAATATATTAAACGACGTTCTTAATATATATTTTAAAATATACGTATAAATTCTTTTCTTTTTACTTTTTTCTTACTGGGTTTTAATAATGAGTTTTTAATAAGCCTTACGTATATATTAATTATACGTTAATATTTTCTTTATAATATTATTATTTATTTGTATAAACTTTATCTTTAAAAATTAAAGTATAAAAAGGGAGGTATTATTAACGTTTAACGCTTAATAAGCGTTTAATATATATTAAGTATATTAAGTATTAATTTACTTAAGGGCTATAATTAAGTAACGTAACCGTTTAAGCGGTAACTTTTAAAATTAAAGGCTTTAAAAGTTTAAGCCTTCTATATACGGATATACGTAATTATAATTAAGGTTAAAGTTATTATTACCGTAATTTAAGCTATCCTTAAAACCGGTTATTTAAGATAGACCTACGTCCAGCCAGTTTATAATTCCTTAAGAATTAATTTACCTTTTAAATTTAAGTATTAAATCTATAGTTATACTTTACGTCTTCTATAAACCCCTTTTAACTAGCCCCGCCAGCTGTGAGCCGGCGGACCTGTCTAACAGAATAAGCTTTTAAAGGCTGCTAATTTGCTCGATCCCTGCTACGTGTATATATGGATATGTGGTGTTTTTAGTGTTTTTGGTATTTATAGTGTTTTTGATTAACCTGTCTCAAGACCTGAGCTATAGGGACCTCGCCGTCGAAGCACCCCCCGCCATGGCCCGGCCACGGGGTAAAGCCAGGGCTAAGAACCCCCCCGTACGAGCTAAGAACCTAAGGCTATCTATATAGAGCTATATACATAAAAGGAATAAGTGGGTAAGCAATTTTAATAAACGCTATTATCTAAGCAGGTCCTTAATAATGAGATGAAGAACTCAGGGATTTAGGTGAACTGGCTTATATAAATCTCTAAGCTCCCCTGCACGGCCCCTAAAGAGCCGCTTACTAATTTACTCGATCCCTGCTACGTATATATGTGGATACGTAATGTTTTTAATGTTTATAGTATTTTTCATTAACCTATCTTAGGACCTAAGTTATAGGGACCTCGCCGTCGAGGTTTTAAAGTACCTTACCGTTAAAATACCTTTTATTATGGCCCGTCTACGGGGTAAAGTTAAGGCTAAAAACCCCTTTATATAAATTAAGAACTTAAGGTTATTTATATAGAGCTATATATATTAAAAAAATAAAATTCAATAAAAACTATTATTTAAATAAATCTTTAAAAAAAAAATAAAGAATTTAGGGATTTAAATAATGTATATAAATTTTTAAGCTCTCTTATATAACCTTTAAAGAACCGCTTAATTAATAAGTTTTTATTTTATATATCCGGTAAATTAATTAATAGTTAAGTTTTATCCTTTAATTTACTTAATCCTTATTACGGATGTATATAAATACGTAATATTTTTAATATTTATAATAATCTTAATTAACTTATTTTAAAACTTAAGTTATAAAGATTCTACTATTAAAGTCTTAAGGTACCTTATTATTAAAATATCTTTTATTATAACTTTATTATAGGGTAAAGTTAACGGTAAAAACTTTTAAAATTAAAATATAAATTTTAAAGAAATAACCCAAATAAATATTAATTTATTTATTTAACTTTAAATAAGTTAATAACGTTATAATACCGTAAAGATAATATTATTAATTAAGTTAATATAAAGTTAATATACGTCCGACTTTTATTTATTAAGTTTTTTTAATAAACTTTATATTTAATTTAATTTTTTATATATTTATAATTATATTTTAACGGAAAAAATAACCGGAATAATCATTACGGATATTATATTATATAAGCTACTTATATAATATATTAATAATATAGTTTTATATAAATAGTTTTAAAGTAAAAAAGAAAAACAGGGCTTATAATAAAGTTATTACTTAAGAATATAAATTCTTTAAAAACTATATAAGGTAAACTTTACCGGAAATTATTATAATCTTAAGGGTAACTTTTTCCCGGAAAATATTTATCTTTAACGTTAAGATATAAAGTTTTATATAACCGTTTTTAAACTTTATATATAATCGGATTATATAATATTTTTTAAAGTCCGGTTTAAGGTTAATTTTATTATAAATAAACTTCCTTACCCGTAAAAAGCTTATATAAATAAAATAAAAAACGGTTTATATAATAAAATTGAATTTAATAATAATATTAAAGCTATATATAAATTTAATAAGGATACTATTAATAATAAAAAGCTATTTCTTACGTATATATTTATTTTATAATTTTTTTATCCCGCGTATAAAACGTTAAAATATCAGGTATTAAAAAACTTTAAGGTTTCCGATATTTTAATTAATATATACCGACTTAATAATAATAAAGTAACTTTTAATAGTTTTATAGGGTAGCTTTCTGGTATTAATGAAGTATATATATTACTTAATAAATACGAAAAATAAAGTAAGAATAACCATGTAAACCCTATATATAATATATTACTTAAAGTATAAGTTACTCTTTATATTATATAATAACCTTATACTTAATATAAGGCCGAAACGTACCGCGCTGCTTATAAATTAATTTAACTTATATTTTACCCGTTTTTAATTTATTTATAATCCGGTATAATCGCGATGTACGTAAATATATAAATGAAAGTAAATTATTAATAACTTTTTTGAATCTCAACCTTAAAATTTAATTAATTATTTAATTATTTTCAATAAAGATCTACTCCGTAATATACTTAATATTATCCGTGAATAAAATAAGGGTTAATTAACGGATAATACTTATAACCTAGCCTTATATAATTAAATTCTTAATATTATAAACGACCTTTATAATATTTAAGTAAATTATTATTAAGTTCCTTATTATTATAGTACGTTATTATCGTAAAGCCTTAAATATAACCGTTATCTTAAAGACGTTTCTATAAGCCCTTTTTAATTAAGTAGGTGACCTATAAGTAAAGGTAAATTCCGGGGTAAATACGTCCTTAATATCTTTAAGTAAATAGTTATCTATACTGTAGGTAAACAACGCGTTAATATAAAGGTAATATCGTAATCGGGTTTTTAAAAGCCGTCTTAAATATAACCCGTTATAATTACTTAATAGCTTTTATTATTAAGAGAGGTTTTTACGGATTTTATTACTTATATAAATCCAACGATAATTAACCTTTATAAATTTATTATATAATTTATAAAAAAGGGCCATTTTAATAATATTACTTTATTTATAAAGCTTTATAAAATTATTAAGGATTTAAATATAATATATTTAATTAAGCGACTTTTAAAGGTATCTTTAATACATTAAATTATTTATTATAAATTATTTTATAATAAGCGTACCTTTATTATTATAATATTTATTTTAATAATCAAAAAGTTAAATATAGTATTTACGAAGACTTTCTTAAGGTTTATAAGTAATTCAAATTTATTATATAAATGATTAAAGGCTTAATTAAAGATCTTAAGGTTAAGCTTTAATAAAAATACTTTAAGGAAATCGTTTAAATAATAAAATATAATATTAAAACCGAACTTAACGATAAGTATTTAATATAAGCTTTTTATTATAAAGTTAAAAAAAACAATACGGTTCTTAATTTAAAAAAGAGGAAATACTTAATATAATAAGTTTTATCTTACGTAAATTTAAATAATTACCGGTTTGTTGGTATATGGACCAAAAGTGTAATAATATATGAATAATGATTCTACCTGAAGGATGGGAGCATCATAAGGATGCCTGTCCTCTACGTACAAAGGGTGTCCTACACCTATCAATGCTCCCATGTATATATGCTGTACATAATAAATGCCACTAAAAGAAAAAAGGCCACTACTTACAGTAACGCTCAACTTAATATACCAATATGAATATTAATATTTAATAATGCGCTATGCTTTTTATATTTTATATTCTTATATTAAAGTTTTACTTAATTTTACGGGGGCGGCCGTAATTACGCTTAAGACGTAATATATAAAAAATATTAATAAACGATAAGGATATTGCTTTAATAAACGCCGGTCGTAATAAAGTAATATAAAATTTATTATAACGGATAATAATAACGTTATTAAATTCAGAATATATAATATAGAATTTATATAATAAATCTGGGTATAACTTTAATAATAGAAGCTTATTATTATATTTTATACCTTAAGTAATTTATTTAATTAAATATTTATTATTTCTTTCCTTATAAATAATTCTTTTAATAATATACTTTTCCTTATTCTTAAAATCTACTTTAAGTATAAACGGTACGTTATAATTAAATTATCGGTTAAAAGGATTTTTTATTGGGTTATTAATTAACTTAAATATATTAATTAAAATAATTAATATTATTTTTATATTAATAAATAATTTAAGTTTATATGTAAGGTAATTAATTTTCTTAATAATATTAAAAAGTTTATTATATTATTAATATAGCTTATAATTTTCAATATTAAGGATATTATATTTATAATATAACTTTAAATAGATTAAATTATTAATATTAAATTAAATGAATTTATAATATTAATTATACCGGAATTTAATTATTATTTACGTAAATTTTAATGTATTTTATATTTTTCTACGGTTTTATAATTAAAATATATCGTACTTAAGAATTAAAAAAAATCATTAAAAAGTTTAAAAGGTTACGGATATTTATATTATAATAAATTTTATTTAAAGTAAATTTAATTAATACCGACTTTAAATTATTTAAAATACCTTAAATATATAGGATAATATTTATTTAATTATAATCCGGATATATAATTATAGAATAACGTAATACGATTTTAACCGTTTAATTAATCCGTTTTAATTAACCGTTAATTTAAGGGTAATATACGTTAAACGTAAGAATATAAGTATCTAGTTCTTTAAATATAGATTTTTAAAATACGGAAAGAAATTTATAATTTCTATTTAATATAATATTAAAGGGAATTCTTTATCCTTATTTTATTAATTTAATTAGTAATAATTTTATTTTATTATTAACCTTAAGTTTAATATTATTAAAAAGTAAAAATATTAACTTAAAGAACTTATTAATAACGGTAAAAAGTATATTGTAATTATATTAATTTAATAAAATAACAATAAAGTCTATATAAATTATATAGAAGATAATTAACGGGCTTAAAATTAATTAAAGCGATTTATAAGGTATATGCCTTTTAATTTAATTTAAGTTATATTTAAGGTAATATATAATTTATTTCCGTAGTTATTTACTTAACTTAAGTAAACATATTAAGTTTATTAATTTATTATAGGATTAATTAAAGATATTATATAATAAATTATTATATACTTATTGAAAGATTACTTTTTTAAGTTTATTAAGTATATATAATTATAATAAATAATTAATGAATTTTAAATTATAAATAAGGCCGTTTTTTAATATAAAGCGTAATTTAATTTTTATATCTTATAAATTTAACTCCTCCTTAATTATTAAGATTTTTCATAATTTTATTTATATTTTATTTTTATATATTCTTTTTTAATTTACTTTTTAAATTTATTTAAAATATAAATATAATAGAAAATAATTAATTTATTATTATTTATATTATTAAGAATTCCGATTTCTATAAATAAAGTTTACGTATTATTAATTAATTATAAAAATATATTAAGAATGGTATTCATTAAATCCGACTAATAACGTAATGAATTATTGAATATCGATAAATATTATAATACGTAAATTAAGCGGATATTAAGCTGATTAATTATAAAGGTTTTTAAATTTATTTATTTAAAAATACCGATAATTACACCGTAATCCGTAAAGATTATATAGTTAAATTTATAATAATTCGTTTTAATTGAATATTTAATTTTATATATAAACCAGATTATATCCGTAATCTTTAATTCTATAGGCCAATAATTTTCCTTGGTTATATTTAAGCTTTTATTAAGGAATATTATTAATTATATTTTATTACGCGTAATTTTTAATAAATCACTAGTTTCTATAATGCTATAAAATAACGGATTATCCTTAATATAATATAATATAGCCGTGATACTTAGTTTTTTTAATATATTAATATCGGTAAATAAAGGTTAATTAAGATTATAATCTATAAAAAATAACGGTTTTAAAAACGCGTTTTTTAAATTTTCCAAAATACGGTCCTTCTCTTAAGTAAATATAAACTTAATTTAAGATATCCTCTATTTATAACGTAGACCGGTATACTTTAAATTTATTTTTCTTAAATTTATAATAAAAAAGGTTTTATATATTTAAAGCGGGGTAATATATTAAATATAATTCTTTATTCCGGTTTATAATTAATTTATAAAATTAAAGAAAACTTTAAGGTTTCTTAATAAGTTAAGAAATTTAAAATTTTATATAGCCTTAATTTTATTATTAAATATAAGTATTTTTAAAGAATTAATTTATTAATTAAGGAACTTAATTATAAAGTAATTAATAAATAATTTTATCGGTAAAAGGTTTATACAATTATCTTTAAGAATTCAAAAGACTTAATATAAATAAATAATATACTCTTTTAATAAATGATTAAAAATAATTATATTATTTACGAATACTTACGTAAAATTTCATATTAAATATAATATATTATTTATTTATCTTTATATATATAAAAGATTACCTTTAAAATTTATTAATATAACCAAAGATTCCTTTTAACCCCTATAAAGAATAATATAAAGTTTATACCGATCGGATTTATAGATAAGAAATTAATAAAAATAACTATAAGTATTAATTACAATAATATATTTATAACTTATAATCAAAGAAATTATTTCTTATTATAATAATAGCGGATATAAAATAAAAATTATAATTTTCTTAAGTAATTAAATATTAATTATAATATAACTTTTATATCCGTTTAAAGTATCGTATTAAATAATAAAAGTAAAGTATAAAAATTCCGTAAATTATATGAATTAATATAATTTACCCTTATTATATATCTTATTTAAAGTTTAATATATAATTTTTTAATCTTCCGTTTAATATTATATATTTTCTTAAGTTTAATAATTATATTAAGTTAAAGGTTAATAAATATATGTTGATTTTCTAAAATATTAACTATAATATTATTATCTTTAAAGATATTATTATTAAATTCTTTAATAATATTACTTAATTAAACTTACGTATTTTTATTACGTATATAAATCTTAACGTTATTAAATAAAACCTTTTTTTTTTACGGTTATTAATTTGTAATAACCAGTTTAAGTAAATCTTTAAATAATTAAAAGTTATAAAAATTATTCCGGAGAATATAAGGATTAATATTATTATTACGGTAATTTTACGAATTTATAATTTGGATTTTTAAGTTTTCTATTCTTAAGTAATAAGTAATATTAATAAACTTAAAACTATTATATAGTAGAATTATAGGGATAAATTATATAAAATTTTAAATCTTATTTTACGTAATAAATTAACTTTTTAATTAATATTATTTTTAATTTAAACGATTAATATTTTTAAATTAATAATATACGTAAATATACTACCTCGGAATCTAAGATTATAAGATAATATTAATTACGGTTTAAAAATAAAATCCCGGGATTTTAATAGTTTTTTTAAAGTCCCTTTTTTTTAATATATAATTAATACTTATACTGTATTATAAGTTAAAACTTAAGTTTATTACTTTATATAAATTATATATCGTAATTAGGTTATTTCTTTTATAAAAATAATTACCTTAATACTTATATTTTTAATTATTAAAATTAACTATTATTTTATTAAGAGTTATAATATTAATAATAATTAAAAGATTAATAAATAAATTATATATTAAATAAATTTTAATCGAGATTTTTTTAAAATAAGTATTATATTCTTCTCCCTTAAGAAGAATAAGTTAATATTATAAATTTATCGGTAATTAACTTAAAATTATTAACCTTTATAACCGGAATTAACTTAAATAGTTTTTAAATTTTAAAATCCAAATTTAAAATTTAAAAGAATATAATATTATAATTAATAATCGTAATAAAATACCCGTTATTTATATAGAAGTTTATTACGGGTAAACTAAGGGCAAATTAGACTTTACCTATAATATATTAATATACCTTAAAGGTAAAGCTTATAGGATATATATTCTTTATTATAATAAAGCTAATAATTATAAATAATATATTATTAATTTATTAAGCTTACGTATATTAATTATTAATGGATTAAATCCGTTAATTCGGCGGAAAAACCTTAAAAGTATTTAAGTTTATTCTTTTTAATTTTTAATAATTATATTTAAAATAAATAAAAAGTTTATTTCATAATAAATACTTTAATACGTATTTAATATATTAATAATATATAGAGAATTAATATATAAAATTTATTTCTTCTATAATAAAGTCGTTATTCTTTTAAGATCCTTTTAATTCCTTTTTATTAAGTAATATATTCTCCTTCTTTTTATCCTTAAGTATAAAGGTTTAATCAACCTTCTATTTTATACGGTACGTTTAATATTTAAAATTAAACCCTTTTTTTAAAGGCCTTAATTTTCTTTAATTTAATATTAATATTTTCTTTTACGACGTTAAGGGTAATTACCATTATCCTTTTTTTTAAGGGTTTATATCGTAAGCTTTATTTTATTTATATATTTAAAAAAATAACGTTAATAACTAAGAAAAAGGACCGGTTTCTGTATTTTCTATAAAATTCTAGTTACCTTAAATTAACGTATCCGTTTTACGATTTTATAAATATACTTATAACGGTACGCGATATTTAATAACGTAAACTTATTAATTATATTTAAATTTATTTATAAACTTAAAATAATTATTAATAATAATAATTATATTTAATAATTAAAAATCCCATTAAAATTTTAAGTTTAACCCGCCGTAAATAAATGTAAATTTATTTTAAATATTATTAAAATTCGATATATATATAGTTTATAAAATAATTTACGTATAATTATAAGGCTTCCGGTTTTAAAAAATATTATTTATAATATACTTTTTAATAACCAGAATTTTTAGGCCAACTTATTAAGGTAACTTAAATTTAATAATAATTTAAGAAGTTTATTTAATTAAATCGTTATTATACTTAATAAGTTATTTCTTAATATTTAATAACTTTATAATATATTATTTTAAAGCGGGATTTCTTAAATATAATTATAAATTATTCCGTAATAATTATATATATATTATTTAAATAATATCTTTTAATTAATCGATAAAAATATATATATTCCGGAAAAAAATATATTTTCCGGAATACTTAATTATAAGAATTATATTAGAAAACTTATTTTTATAAAAAAAGTTAAAAAATCCGACGTTATTAAGATTTAAATTTATTAATCGGTTTAAACTATAAATTTCTTATCAATTATATTATATTATTAAAAAGAAAAAATAAATTATCGTTAAAATTATTTTTTTATTAACCTTATATAATAACGGGAATTAATTCTTAAATTATACTTTATAATTATATTATTTATTCTTTAATAAAATTTATTATTTTTAACCAATTAAATAAATTAATAAATTAAGTAAAAATTACTTTTTCAATAAAGGTACTTTTTATCTAATATAATAAATTTAAATTTAATAAACTTAAATTTAATATATTAAACTTATTAAGCTTAGATTCCGGTTTAATACTTAAAGTCAAAAAGGAACGTTATAATATTAACGTTAATATAAAAAATAAATCTAATAATTAATATAAAGGTAAAAAACTATTTAATAAAAATAATAATATTACGGTATTAAGTTTTTAAGGACTTTAACCGTATTAACGTACTTTAAATTTACTTAATTTTATTAAAGTTAATAATAATTTATATAATAATTATAACGATAATAAAGCGTTTTTAAAATATAATAAATTACGTTAAAGTATTAAAGGATTTAAAATTCAATTTTTAAGAATTAAATTAAAAGAAATAATAAATTTTATAGCTTTAAAAGATTTTAATTAAAATAATTTATTTATAATAAATATAATTTTTAAATTATTTAATCGTTAATTACTTTTAATTATTTAAATGATTCCTTTTAAAGTTAAGTATAAAATCGCCGCGGTTATTAAGTTAGCGGATTTTTATAAAGCGTTTAATTAATATATTAAAATAATAATATTAAAATCCAATAATACTTAAGAAACCTATAATATATATATTTTTTCTATAATATCGTTTTTAATCTTTCTTTAAAAATATTTAAAAGCGAATTAAAAATAATATTTTAAAGAATATAAAATTAATATTTTTAATACCGCTATAAGGGAAATATCCGTTATAATTAATAAATTAATACTTTAATTCATATTAACGGATCTTGCGATATACGTTAATATAATATTAATATAAGTAATTATTATTATTATTTATTAATATATAAACCAAAAAATATAATAATATATAAATAATAATTCTACCTAAAGGATAAGAACATTATAAGGATGCCTGTCCTCTACGTATAAAGGGTGTCCTACACCTATCAATGCTCCCATGTCCTACACCTATCAATGCTCCCATGTATGCATGCTGCGCATAACACGGTTACTTATAATTATTAAAATATAACGGAAACTATTAAATAAATCCTTTTTAATAAGTATAAAACTTAAACCCTATATAATTACTATATTAATCGCTTTATCGATAAATATATATTTAAGGGCCTTCTAAAAAACGTTAATTCCGTCGTTAATAAACTCCTTACGGGGGTATAAAAGGTCGTAAATACGGCGTTATTTACCGTTATACTTAAGAGTTAAAATTAAAAAGGAGTATATGTATAGTTTATTAAAGACGGACGTATAAGTAATAAAACGGTTCTTAATTAATTATTTATAGATATCGTTATTTAATATAATAAAGGCCTTTATAATTAATAAATAAGGTAAATAAACTACGGATTTATTAAGGTTATAATAACTTAATTTTATCCCGAAACAGCTTAATTACCCTATTAGTAAGTAATAATTACAGTTTAAATAACGGTATAATTAAAATTCCTACTTATTACCTTTAAATAAAACTTTTTTATTTACCCGATTATTACTTATATTTATTATATAATAAAATAAGCCTTTATTAATACTTATTAAGGATAAAAAAATAACTATAGAATTAATTAATTATCTATTATAGGGTTATTTAAATAATAATATGTTAAGATTACTTCACTAAATATAATTTTAAGCTTTATAAAAACTTTTATAATTACAATATATATAATTACGCCGAAAGTCAAAATCGGACGTTATATATTCATATTTTTTTTAATTATAATAAACTTAATCCTTTTTATTTTTATATTCCGATATTATTATAATGGCCGGCTATAAAGTTGATGAAATTATTATATTAAAGTAAGGTCTTAAAACGTTATAAGTTTTATTTATATCGTAAACCGTTTAATTTTCCGGTTTATTTTAATTATAAATTATAATACGGTTAATAAAGATATAACAATATTAAATTACGGAATTAAAAATATATAAAATTAATAGCTTAAAAAGATAAGCCCAATATATTATAAAACCTTATATACTTTAAGTCGTTTTTCTAAATTAAAGTAATAAAGAATTATAAAATAAATCTTAATATTAATAAATAATAACCGGTACTTTTTCTTAAATACGTTTTTTTAACTTAAGGTTTAACTTTAAATAAATAGTATTTTATCATAATCCTCTTAAAAGCTAAATAGTTTAAATCCCCTTTTTATATAATAGTAAATCAAGACCTTTTAATTAAAGGAAATTTAATATAAATATTACGGTACTTATAAAGAAACGTATTTAACGACATACCCTTAAAGGATACTTCGTATTTATTATAATTTAAACCTGATAAAGTTTCCGACTCTAATATTATATTCCGTATTTTAACTTAAAACTATTTGTATTAAAGAAAAAACGGTTAAGACTATTAATAAAATATATAAATAAATAAAGTATATCCGGTTAATATATATAATTACCTTTTTACTTACGGTATTTCTAGGGGTAAAGCCTTAAATTAATCAGGTTATTAAATAACAAGCCTTTATATATAATAAACCTTAATTTTTTATGCGTTAATATTATTATTATTATTAAAATTAAAAATAATAAGCTTAATTAATAATTATAAATTTATAATATAAATATAATAAAAATAAGATTATAATATAAATTTAAACGTAAATTTATTATTAATAAGTTTTTTAATTTAATTATATAAAGTATAATCCGTTATTTTTTTAATTACGGAGGACGCTTTAACCGGTCCCTTTAATGATAAAGGCTCCGGGATAATTTTTAGTACGCAAAATTAATCGGATAGAATAAGTAATAATAATAAGGTTAAAGTAAATAAATATAATAATAAATTATTAACTTTTAAAATAACTTTTACTTAAAAAAAACGAATTTAAAATCTATTTTTAAAAACGATGAATATTACAGCTTATAAAGGGGGTTACGGTTATACCCGTTATTAAGAAAGCTTAATAAAAAAAATTATAAAAAAATAAAAACCGTTATTTTACCGTTTTAAACGTTTTTATTTTTAACTTTTTTTTACCCGTTCGGAACCGTTCGGAGCGCTCGTAAGTTTTCCGGGATACTCGTAAGTGATTTACGAGCGGTCTAAGTAAATAAATTTCTTTTTTTTTGGCTACTCGATCTAAGCAGGTCGCAGATTTGCTGATATAAGGATTTAAATAATCTGGCTTATATAAATCTCTAAGCTCCCTTATACGGCCCTTAAAGAGCCGCTTAGCCGATAAATGGCTATTCCGCATGTCCGGCAAATTAGCTAGTAGCTAAACTACACCCTCTAAATTGGCCACTAGGTTTAGTGCTGAACTCAATTTTAACCACAAGAGCATAAAGATGTCTCTCGAGGCAAGAAAGCTTGTTCTGAAGTCCTGAGCCGACTATAGCATTCCGGGTATAAAGAAGAAACGGCAAAAGCAACCAAAGTGTCGCTGTTGTTTTATAGGCGCGGCGCCTCTGCGGCCGAGAACCCGCTTATTGTTACGTTGTTAGCGCTGTCGTAATCGTGGGGGCGCGGCTCTGCTGTTGGATACTTCCCTCCTTGCTAATGGTACTAAGGTTACATGGAATTTAAAGACTTATGCTTAACAGTCCCGAGAATGCAGTCAGAAGTCCTTGTATAGCATAATGCTATCAAAGGCGATAGCCCTGCAGGCACTCGGGTGGGATGACAAAGCTCGTATTTGTTGCGTCTGAGGCAAAAAGATCTGTGATTCGTATATTTGCAACGGCGCAGTCATGGATCACCCATTCTTACTCATGAATAAGACGGACTTTATGTTCCAGGTATCCAATCCACGAAGGTATCTATGATTCATCAACTACCACGTCGCCGCTCTTGAGGGCTCCATGGCACCTGCAGGACTTCGGCGTCGCTACACCACACCTTTCCTTCCTTGCAGCGCCCTTCCTCCTCCTTACGCTGTCTCGCTGTCTGCGCTGTCCGCGTCGTATTCGACCTTACGATGACTCCACACTCACCTCACCACTCACCTCGCCGCAAACCCTTCAGCAGGGGGCCACGCCTGATACGCGTATACCCTCATCGCAGCAGGCCCAAACACACTGCATTTGCAATGAGGAGTCTGAACCATGAGCAAGCTCCTCACCCGTTTGAGGCTATACCTGACCCTTGCATGCTCCCATTTTCTCAGGCCAAAAACACTGCATTTGCAATAAAGAATCTGAGCCTTAAGCAAGCTCCTCAAGAGCACTTCCAGGATATTATCGTGTGGGTGGATCTACAAACCCGCGAAGGGTAGGAATTACAAAGTGAGAAACTCAATAAAGTTCATGTCTTACGACAAGTGTAAAGCAATTCACACGATCACTACCCAGCCCCAGCTCGACAACCACTACGCTGAGGCAATGGAGGCCATGTTAAACGACTTGAGGTCATCGTTCGGAGGCGATTGCGACGTAAGAAATAGTCTCATGGCAGGCGTAGTTTTCTTCAACTAGTACAGCATCACGCCCTCATCTGCCTCATGCTCGACACAAAGGTCTCCGGGTCGCTCTCGACAATCTTCTTTATAATCTACAGCGTGGACACAGTCAAGTACCTCATGTCGTGCGGAGAGCCGTTGTACTGCATGGACCCATTCACATACAACCTCAGCGTACTGGCCCTCCTGGCTCCGACGGACGACTATATAATGAGCTTGGTCGACGCCTATTCCTGCTTACTTGAGGTTATGTCCAGGCTCATCATCGCGCTCTTAGCGTACGACGAAATCAAGTATACGGTCTTGGGTGTTATCGCCTAGTGGATTACGTTCATGCCTCTGACGTGCACGCTAAACGCGAGCAAGGTGCCGGACAAGTTGCAGTTCAAGCACACGGAGTCAATCCACTCCCTCTCCTGGTAGGCCCTCCACAAGACCCATCCGGCCCACCCGCCCATCAATTGGTGGTCGTCCTTCGGCGTCCTCGAGCTAGACGACATGGATATAGATCCGATAAGCACGAGTTCTTTTCGGTATGCCTCGAGGGCAGCACGTACGTTAATGCTGTTCCCCTTCCTGATCGTCATCGATAATACCGGCTCGATTGTCCACAGGGTGCCGACTACATCAGGCGATTCCCACTTATACACTGGCATGAACTTGCGCTCGAATCCGTCCACTTCGTCAGAGTGAGAAAACCCGGACCTGAATTGCTCGTCTTGTACATGTCCACGCTGGGGACGCCTCTTTGCCTGAACGCGATCGACACCAACTCGGCGGCCGACAGCGGCATCTGGCTTTCCGTGGATACAAACCCTGTTCCTTTCTTGCTGAGCCGATTAATTGGGGCTCTTCTTCTTATTAACCTTCGTGCTAATCGTGCTATTGCTCCAATTCGAGTATATGGTGGCCGACCTCTTATGTACTGTTGAGGCCTTCTTGGTACGTCGACTGGACCGAAGCTATCGGTCGAGCGATTCGCGCAATTAGTTGTGAGTTCGCCAGCGAGGAACGGCACGCTCTGTGATGATGGAGCGTGCCACTTCGACTACGTACATAAACGTGGTCGCGACCGACGCGCTGTCCATACCGGCCAAAGTATCGAGGCTCAAGGAGATAATGAAAGACGCCTCGCTGTAAGGAGGAGTACGCGATATTCTCGGAGCCACGGACAAGTCCCTCGTCGAGATGAACAACATATTCAACTTGAGTCGGGAGTGCAATCACAACGTCAGCATGAGCGTGAACAGGTAGGCGTACGAGCGCACGCCCTCGTCGTGGCGATCGATCCCAACCCTGATCGAGTCCATAAACCTGAGCTCCGGCGTGTGGAACAACGAGTCCGTGTACTTGAGGACCAACGACGTCACGTCGACGGTCATGTCCAACATCCTGACTTTCGTCGAGTTCGACGACAGGGTGCCATCGCGCCCAGAGTCAACCCATAGGATAGTGTTCGATCAATTCTTGTCCGTGACGCACTTTGCAATAGTCAAGACGGTCTACATGAGGTGCAGGTAATCCCTTAACGTCACGGGAATGTACGCGTGTATGGACAACAAGTCGTACGAGAGTATCAAGCAGTACACCCTAGCGTCTCGCTCGGTGACGGTCCACCCGAATAGGGAGGTAAAGGCCGTTGCGAGGGCCACCACGACCAACCACGCCAGCGATTACGTAACGGTGGTTGGGAGCGGAGTCATAACGATGGACAATATCCAAAGCGTGTTGCCGATCCCCAACTTATACATGTCCGTAACTGCGCGCATATCGACCATTGGGGACGCGTTCAAACTTTAGTCTATCGACCAGTCGTGCTCTCTGCTCGTAAAGGCGGTAGTCGCGTCACCTAGTTCCGAGAACGTCGTCACGATAGTCAACAGCATCGTCGGTTTAGACGCAAGCGTGCACTCCATGGTAATGAGGGTCAGACCCGAGTATACGATTGCGACGTTAACCTACATAACAGACGTAATCAGACCCATGCACCCAATCGACATTTACTTCGATTGCAAGATAATCGACAAGTCGTTTTCGGCGGTACTCGACTCAGCCCAATCGGACCTACCACGAGGGGTCGTACGCGACCAAGTAGAAAGGGCCCGGAGCATCGCTTAGAAGATCACGCTTATCGAGTCCGAGTTGGAGTAAGGTTGCACCATATTGGA
Source organism: Niebla homalea (assembly GCA_019925105.1). Lineage (NCBI taxonomy): Eukaryota > Fungi > Ascomycota > Lecanoromycetes > Lecanorales > Ramalinaceae > Niebla > Niebla homalea. Next base: position 729,788 of record JAHGAU010000019.1, read on the forward strand.
CGTATTGGAACTCGCGTCGTCCAACATCGCCTCGTTGAAGAGCGTGTCCCAAGTGCCTGTATTCGTCGGCCAGGAGGACAATGTCTCGAGCGACTCGATTCTAGTCAGCAAGGTGAAGTTGAACGAGTTGGTTATTGTCTACCCGAAGTTGTACGAGTTCGCTTCGTCGGCCTCGCGCGACCTTCCACCCCCGCCCAATAGCCAAGCCTCGTTCGTGCTGGTGTTGTTGACCAAAGCCGGCAGGTATGACGTGAACAATGGGAGGAGTCTACGCCGAACACCTTCGTCCACTTGTGTTCGATAGTGAGAGGCTCAGGACAGTCCTAGAGCCCGAGAGACCCGATATCGTACGCAGAGGTGATAGAAATAGAGGTAGCCGCCAACGCTCACCTCTACCCGCCGGAGTTGACCATTATGCGCCATGTCAAGATTTCCGCACAAGCAATCCCGCCATATCGCGATCGCCTATCGAGGTGGACTACTCGTCCTCGTTCGACTATAAACAGTCCCTCAGAGTTCTACCAGAGGCTCGAGAGATAAACTCGATTAGGCCATCATCCCTCGTACATGTCTCTGAGCACCTGTTTGCCTTCGTTAAGGTTCTTCTTATTGAGAAGGTCGGACTTCCTCATAAACCACGACATCCTTCTTATCGTGGTCATAATGCCATCGCCTTGCAACCGGTACTCAACGTAGGTCTTTAACGAGTCTATCTTTAGCGCCTCGCAAAATTTCTCGGCTCCTTTAGGACTGATGTCAATTTGCGTAGTCGTTGCTATGGAGAAGGATACTTTGAACCGAACGACTGGCTGGTTTATCTGCGCGACTAGCTGCGAGATAGGGTGCATCATCATCTCGGGCATTATCTTCGCGGCCATGAAGATGCTCTCTATGACAGACATGCACTCTGCTTTATCCGCGTGTTATCCCATCACGTACCAGTCCTCCGCGGTCGACATTGGCAAGTTGGACGAGCTTGACCTCATAATCATCTTAGTAGAGTGGCTCTGGACAGCGGGAAGGTCTGCCCCCTTCACCCTCATGTACAGGTCGGGCACGATCTTGGCGTAAGTGAGCAGACTCGGATGTGTGTGCGATGTACTTTCTCATGCATACGACCACCAAGGATGCGAAGCACATGCCCCACAAGACAAGCTTGTTGCTGTAGTCCCTCATAGCAGTTGCCGAGTTGCTCTTCATGGCGTTGATCTTGGTCATCGAAGCCATGACCGAGGGTGCCTCCCTATTCATGTAAGTGTTCGTACTTTCCTCCTTGGGCCTCGTCGAGAGCTCACTCACCCCAGCGTTCAGGTACGACTCGGAGTCGCTCCCCGCGTGCGAGCTGATCCTGGACGCTCTAAGAAGAAATCGTGGCGAAGCGGAGTATCTAAGGGCATTAAGGTCAGGCGCGGCGGCGTATACACAATCCCTGGGCGCAGCCGTACTTACGTCCGCAAGCTTCACCTTCATCTCGACCTTATTCGTCCTCGACTCCAAGCTCGAAACGCTTATCGTCAATGGCCCTCATGGCGCCCATAACCCCCGCGTGCCTGTCCACCTCGTTAACCACTTCGTCTCCGTCGAAGGCATCATCGTTGCCCTCGCTCTGGGACCCCCTCTGGTCGTAGTCGAGTATCGGTCTAAAGCGATCTCGTCCGACATTACGCAGCTGTGGTTATGAAACGTGTGGAGCCAGACGGTTACGTCGCGACAATCACTATAACGTCGCTCGTGTTCGACGCACCGGGTTGAATAGTGCTTTACTAGTCCTATGCTTTATTATAATCAGCCCGTTCGCGATCGGGACTACATAAGGAACGGTGATTATAACGAGCAATAAGGCGCTACTTAGACGATATAGCAAGCCGGACTCCGGTTATGGATACAATAATAGGAACGCGGCCCAGTTCGGCAACCCTCCTATTCCTTACCGCTACCTTGAGCCGAGATATGTTGCTGCAGGTAAACGACGTATATTAATCGAATCCCACGTTACTTATTACGTTGATCATGTTGGAGGATAGGACGTACGTAGTAACCCTGCTTGCGAACGCGAAGAACACAGACGCGGCCACCCTCTTATCGTATGTAAGTCTGACTCCGTCGATCTCTTCCACGATTAAAACGACGACCTATATACGGTCGAGCAATTCTTCAGGGGTACTCGCACTCGACACGTACCTCAGGTTCGTGAACGGCAACCTCGTTACCGCTATATACGCAACTGTTATCGGGACTACCTATATAGCCACCTCCGCCTTTACAGAGCCGAAGCAGTGCCCTCCGCCCTTCTTCAGGGCTGTTATCCCTATAAGCTTATAAGTTGTTTTGCCGTACTTCGCCATGTCTATCTCTTTCTGGTATATGTTTGCCGTCATCTTCGTGAGCGCGGACGAGCGCGTGCTATTACATATCGGACGTCGCTTTGATTCGACGGGATATCCTTAGTAATAAGTAAACCTGGTAAGTGAGGGTGGTTTATATTGCGCGACCGTGGCCGCAAACGGTGCAACTAAAGAGATGCTGGATACATATTTGCGTTAGCTGGATACTACTCAAAACACCGTCATTCAGTTAGGGAGCCAAGGGGATAAACAAGCCCGTTTGGAAACCCTTCAGTAAGAGGCAACACCCGATACTTTTTTATACCTTACCGCAAGAGGCCCAAAAACACTGTAAATTGAATGAAGAGCCTGGGAGCTAAGCAAAGGGCGCCGTTGAGTTGAGGACACTTTGTCCAGTTGAAGTAACACGTAATGCTCATATGCCCCCCCTACCGTAATAGGCCCAAAAACATCGCATTTTGGGATAAAAAACCCAAGGAATGAGCGGATACTCTATATAGCTCAGGCTATGCCAACCACCAACGTACTCCCATAGCGACCACCTAAACCGACCGCGTTCTGGATGGAGAGCCTGAGAGGTAAGCAAGGCCCTTATTACTCCATACGTATGAAGCGAGCGATGCCTTACCTTTATATGCTCCCCCATTGCTACCACTTAAAAGCACTGCATTTCGACTGGAGAGAGAGAGAATGAGCGAATACTCAGTGCGATTAAGGCTATGCTGAACATGCGTATGCTCTCCTATAGTTACTACCTAAATGCGCCGCGTCTTGGGTGGAGGACTTAAGAACTGAGTAAAGCCTCCTTTTCTTATTACTCTATGCGTAATAAAGGATTACTTAACCGTCCCGTTTGCTTCTATGCTTATAGCTTAAAAGCATCGTAGTTGCAGTGAAGCACCTTACTCTCTTAAGTAAGCTCTTTGCATATCTGAAGATAGAGAAGTGGAGAAGTGTACGATGGTAATAGAAGATATGTATGTTTTATGTTCTTGAAACAGGTACTTTGCTCTTGACTAAGTTAAGCGGACGCACTTATTCAAGACCATGATAAGAGAGATTCACAACGATTAAGCAGACAAAAGTATAGTATTCAAAAATCATCAGCCTTTATCCCCTCGAACTCCCAGAAGAACCGCTCTCCAACCATACCACCTCCCCCATCCCTCCATCCTTCCTTGCTCCCTTTATTCAAGCAGCGCACCAGACATCAAGGGATATCCCCGCTTACCCTTAACACAATTGCATCCTTCTTCTTCCTTACGACCCTCCTCCTACCGGGTGGCCTGCCGTTTTAGGATCCGGGCAGACTTGCGGATCGCCGTGACTTCACTTTGCAGGTGGTGGTACTGTGTGGTGAAAAAGCGCAAGAGAGGAGGGGTTAGCCGGCTGGAGCATCTTTTGATAGGGAAAGTAAAAAAGAAAAGAAGAAAAAAACGAACGAAACGAAAGAAGAAAAAGAAGGGGAAAAATAAAAAGGAAGGGAAGGGATAAAGAGGCTTCCTCACCTTAACCCTTAAGCCATTTAACGATTCGCGCAGCGCCTCCATCTCCCCGCCCAAATCCGCCGTCACCCACGTGTCAAGGGTGCGGGTCCGGTCGTCGAGCGCGTATGCATAGGTGCTGAGCTCCATGATAATAGTAGTAGTGCCACCGGGAGGACTTTTGACAGCAGTAGAGGGAGAAGAGGAAGATCGGTGAGGAGGATGAGCCAAGACGGTCGTGCCCCAGCTTCTTGCGGGCTTAGCAGTATCATCGATGACGACCTGCTGCTGCTGCTGCTGCTGCTCAGTTTCCGGTCCTGCCTCGGAAGGCGGGGCGGCCTCGGAGGATGCAATTGAAGAGGCATCATCATCATTATTATCATCTGAGTCATCATCATCATCAGAGGCATCGTTATCAGAGGACGAGAAGTCCGATGCTGAGGCGAATGCTGCTGCTGGTGATGGTGGTTTGGGCGACGGCTTCCTGGCTATCTTCTTGCTTTTACCTCCTTCTATCCTGGTCTCGGGACTTGCTTCATGCTTCTTGGTTTTCTTCTGCTTCTTCTTCTGCTTCTGCTCTGCGAGGTTCTGCTTCTGGCGCGCTGCGGCTGCCCCCCTGGTCATCATAGTGGGAGGGCCAGTTGTAGTAGTAGCAGCAGCGGCGGCAGCGGCGGGTGCGGCGGCGGCGGCTAGGATTTGATCCTTGCGTGCCGTGACCTCATGCTTGAAGAGCCGTACGAGCTCCTTTTTAGGCGCGGTAGAGGAGACTTTTACGTTTTGCTCACGGAGGATCTTCCGGATCTGGGCGCTGAGCATCATGTTTATGTCGAATTGGCTGGAGAGGAAGAAGAGCTCTGAAGGGATATGGGAACTGGCGGCCATGTTTAATGGAGTATCAGACTGATAAGGTGCATAAGGAAGAGGAAGATGAAGAGCAGAAGACACCACTATATACTTGTCGTTTCGAGGCAAGTTCAAATCTGTTAACAAGGTAACACGAAGGGGAGTTTCTCATAAGAGACCGAGGACGGACAAGCCGAAATGTGGCGATATCAAAAGGTTGCGAGGATCACCCCTGTGCATGTAAAAACGTTGCGAGAATGAAAGTATGCGGAAGCTGCGCGAACAACCCAGTGTCTAAATAACCTCACTTGGTGCGCCTCCAATCTATCATAATATCGGGTATAAAAGCTATGATCCAAAGAGACGCATCCGGCTGACTGGTTTCTGTAAATAGCCCTTCACGTACATCAATTCAAGAAAGGGCAGGGAGTCGGTAAGAGAATAAGGAGGAAGTAAACATACCCCCAAATCCATCCTTTCATTCACCCGTTTCCCCATACTGATTGGATCCAGTCGTACTCTCCCCTCCAATCCTCCAATACATGAGCGCCGCCAATACTAAAGAAGATGTCCCGTAAATGTCACAATCAGCCGCAGCTTCCTGGGCCGGCGGATCTACATTACTCGACAGTATGACAAAACATTGGCGGGCTGCCACCGCCATCGATGCCAGGATCAGGACTGCACCAAGGAAGGGTTGCACGTCCAGCATCATCATCATCATCGTTATAACATTCAACCCGCGTACCCAAATGGAAAAGACGGTGGAGAAGTGAAATGGTGCACCGTGCGTCATCGGTCTTACAGGGAGAAGGGAGGAGAAGGCGACGCGGTTGTTCTTCCTCCCAAGGCCGCGGACAGAAGGGCGAGACGGGTACAAGGAATGAAAGGTGCCCTTTTGGTCCATGGTCGCGTCGTCGACGACGATACCAACAAGGAGAACGACGACAAGAAGGACGACATTCTAGGCGGCGAAGGACCCAAAGAGATGCTGGATCAAAGCGAGCATCTTCATCACCGATCCCAATATTGCTGCCATGCTGAGACCCACTTCTGCTGGGGGAGCCAATCGAGGACCATGTCAGTACCGGGGACGGGGCAGCAACAGCAGCAAACCGTCATGACAGCAATCACAACAAGCCAAGAAGCATATGTTACGGAGAGGTTGGGGGAGCTGGCGTGATAATAATGTTGCGTACTGTATCCATGATGGGTAACAGTATCCTTGTATCCTATGTAGCTGGTCCCCAGTGAACTCATTCGGATGGTGGAAATCATGTTAGATTTGTTGCAGGGAATGATTTGACATTGTCCGGGGTAATGATCAGGCCTAATTGCACAAAGTATGATGGAAGTACACCAGGGTAGATCGAGTCATAACTGAATATGAACGGGACCTATAAGACCTAGCGACGACGAGGTAGCGTCGATGAAGTTGACCGTGTTATAATGGCTCGTGAGAGAGCGCCAGCCGTTTAAGCTGCATGTTGAAAAATTGTTTAACAAAGAATAGGATCTGCACCGGTGCAAACGTGAAAAAATCGACTTGAACCGAGTCGATTGGCGTATTCTCCGAGGAATAATACCTGAGTCGTGCACTCTTCACTAAAAGGGGTATAGCCCACGCTGACACCGTAGTCGCTCTTGTCAATTTAGATCTACCTCTTTGACAGAAGAATTGGATGCCGATGTAATAGCCTTACTTGCATGCTTTCTTAAAGCAGGACTTGACTGGATGAAGGAATGCCCTTGTAGCAGGCTCATCACCCGCATGCTCTTCAAGAACGACTTGACCGACTGGCTCACTGAGTGGGCAAGTGTTCATTTGCGTGCTCTCGCCGCACGCACCGCTTTAACCAGTCGTCTATCTAGTCACTAGTCATTCCGGCCTGCAGAGTTCTCCATACATCAGGTTCCTGCAGCTATTGACGTCTCATGGGCTTATGCTTATCATCGATAGGTTCGCTGAGGGGGCTCACTTGCACAGGTCGAGGGCACTTTGGAGGATTGCGTGCTCTCGTCGCACGACTTGACGATTGAGGGCAGGTTCTGCAGAGCAAACAGGTTGTCGGAAGTGAGGCTCTTCAGTCTCTTCATTGGACGGCTCAAATCCAGTGACAGCTCGAGGTCTTTGCAGGGTCAGTCGAAGTAAGGTAGTGAGAGGCTCTTCAGTCCGCTACTGAGCGGCTCAATTTCAGCATCAGCAGTAGCCCGTGGTCCCTCGCGATAGGGTTCTCGGTTTCGTCGGTGACTGCTATGAGATCGCAGTCAGTACGGGTAGGTGCAACTGTCGAGTGTGAGCGTTAAGGTGAAGTATGGTCTGCAGTTGTGGAGTCCCTGAACAAGACTGCTCCGTAACTGGTGCTTAAGGGTCTTCTCGGGAAGGAGAAATTAACCTCTTCATCGCGTGTATTTGCGTGGTCAACATTATTTAAGGCTCTTCTGGATGACATTATTAGCCTAATTTACGCCCGCAGCTAACGCCGTCCAAGATCTGACCCCGTAATTTCCCTGTCTGTCGTCTATTGTCTATTGACCTTGGTTATAATAGGGATAGAGTGCCATGCCAGAACAGATTCGGAGTATTTAAGAGGTTCGAGAGCATTCGGGAAATCGAAAGTGAGAATGCAATGCTGGGGAACTTCAATTCAAGATCTTCGTCCGTCCAGCAGGTCGGTATTGCGCTAGGAATAGATATTTCATGTAGAGTGATTACAGAGCTAAAGTGAATGGACAGGTAGCGTTTCCTCAAATGGTTTGATTTGGTGAGGGACTTGGTGAGTAATAAACGAAAAACCTTGGAGGGAAAACGCAGGTAAATCAAAGCTTACTTAGAACTACTGTTTGTTATCTATTAGAACTAATCCAAGTTGAAATATTTTTCCGTCTGGGAGATACTTTAATTATACACAGGTTTTTCGGAAACCGTATTTTGGAATCAAAAGCCTGTTAAATACTCGTTGTAAACAGATATTTTTCAAGTAGACACAGGCAATTACGTCCTCTTCGAAATCAAAGCTCAAAAAACATCCTGTAATTTTTTACGTCAGCGAGGGAATCATATAACCTATTACTTGCCTCAGGCCCTTAGAGCGTATATAACGGCTTCGCCGCCGGCTAAACCCCTCCGGGTTAATTTACCGCGGCCATTAACCTTTTTCGGCTAAAGCCGGGGTTATTGCGGCCGTAATATTCATACCTTTAAGCGTAAAATCCCGAGTATAAAGTAAATTTACGTAATAAATAGAAAGTCTTACGGAATATACGGAATTAATAATTATTTAATTAAAAAAGATTATTTTAAACGGTTTTAATTATTAAAATCAAGGAGTATTATAATTACTTATATATATATATAATAATATAGTTTTTATTTATTAAAATATAATAATAAAAAATATTTATACTTTATATTTAGCGGGTTATTTAAATATTATTTATTAAAACAATGAATAATTTATAATTGTAAATTAATAAATTATTTATAAATAAAATAAATTTTATATGTATTCCTTTATACGTTATTTTAATTATGTTATTTATTTTATATAACATTTTAAATAATTTAAATATATAAAAAACAAATAATATAATAATTACATTTAATTATTTTTTATTATATAAATTAAGCAATTAAAAAATATTTATCTTACTTTTTTTTTTTTTTACTTTTTTATATCTTATAATTAATTAACCTATATAGGCCCGGTAAATGCTTTTATTTTCTTGATTTATTTTTTTTCTTTATATATTTTTATTAATAAGATTTTCCGTACATTTATTATTATATAATTATAATAAACTTTAAGAACGTTTATTATTTTAAGTTAAAAAAGAATTTAATAAAGAAACAGAGGTTATATTTAAAAAGATTAATTTTAAAATCTTTTAATAATAAAAAAAAAGAAAGGGTAATAATTATTTCAAAATTTAAAAAATATCCTATTTAATAAGATAATTCAATTAAGGAGGAAAATAATAATGATAATAAATAAAGTAAATTTATAAATAATATTATATAACAGTAACCGGGATTCTTTAAAATATACTAAAATTCTTTCCTAAAAAAATAATAAAGATACTTTAAAAAAATTATTATAATAAAAAAGTTAATTTATTAAGTTATTTACGATATTAAGAAAATTTAAAAAACTATATTATTTATCTTATTATATAATATATAACCTTAATAATCTTATTATCGGTAAACTTATTAACGGTAATTATTTAAATAATATTAATTCTAATTATTTTTTATTATATATTAATAAAAATATTGATTTAATAATTAAAGTTAAAACTTTTAACGTAAAATTATATAATTTTACTTATTAATACCTTAATCGTTACTATCAGTTTCTTAAGCTTTATAATTGATTTAATTATTATAATAAAAATAATATAATCTATATTATATATTATTTTTCGGGATTATAATTAAAGTATATTAATATAAAAGAAAATTTATTTAAAATAATAAAGTAATGTTTAAAATTAAATAATATTACTTATAATATAAGAAATTATACCCTTTCTACGGTAAAAAGTGTCATAATTAATATATATATTACTTTTTTATAAAAAAACTATTAAAAATATTTATATAAAAAGTTAATAATTATATTATAATTTAGTTTTATTCCGGTTACCGTAATAATTGTATAATCAAAGATACTTATAATACAATAAACATAAAATTCAATAATAAACTTAAAAAACATTTTTATTATAAAAATATTTCCAAAAAAAACCTTGTAAGGAAAAATCTTTACTTTATTTAATCTATTAAGCTTTAATATTTTAATGACCTATTATGGAAAAACTTAATAAAAAGAAAACGTTAAATATAAAAAGGAAATCTAATAATCAAAAAAGATTTAAAAATAGAGATAAGATTAATAATAAGAAGAATTTAATAATAAAGATAAAATTAATAATCAAGAAACATTGAATAATAATTAAAGTTTAATATAAAAAACAAGTCCAATATAAAAAAGAAAACTAGTAACCGTTCTTATAATAATAAAGAAATAAGCCCATTAAGTATAAAGATTTTCTTTTATTATTATAATAAATATTAATAATATTATATTAATTAATAAAAGGTTTATAAAACATATAAAACTTATTAAATTTTTAAATAATTAAAATATTATAGAATAAAATCAAAATCTAAAGAGATTAATTAATTTTTATATAATTAATAACTTCTAAGTTAACTTATAATAAAATATAAAAAAAAATGTTTATGGATAATGAAATTTTATTAATATTTTTGACTTAATATTTTGAAACTCCTTTATGATATATTTTTATTGTTATAATATTAATTTAGATTATAATAATATCGTGATTTTAAGATATTTATATTTTAAGGATAGGATAGCGACGAACAACGGGACCCCAAAGGTCAGAAACGATGCACGCGTATATAGCTTAAATAATAGTAAGGATAATACTTTAAATACAATGAACGGAAGCGGAATAATAATAAAAATAAAAGGGAAAAAAGGGCAAGCGGTTTAAATTAATAGGAACGGTATTAAGTTATATAAATAACGCGATAAATACGAGATAAAAAGGCCTTAAATCAAATAGGGAGCTTATAGTTAATAAGATATATATAAAGGGACGTATATAACGTATAAAGGTATTATTATAAGGGATAATAAATAAAAAGCGGAGGGAACGAAGATAGTACGCGGGGACGGATAAGGGATAAACGGAGGCGTAAAAGGCCTTATTAAGTATATATAAATTAAGAAAGAATTAAATAAAGATAAGGAAATATTAAATGGATAAAAATAAACTATAAAAAAAGGTAATTATTAAATACGTAAAGGAAAAGTAAAAAAGGAGGAAACGGTAAAGGCGTTAAAAAGCTTCCTTATAATTATATAAAAGGATATTACGTTAAAAACCTAATTAATACTATAAATCGGACTATAAGAAGTAAAAGACTTTTACATAAATATAAGGAAAAATTTAAGGGAATTAAAAAGGTTACGTAAAGCTTAAGGGGCGGTAGTAAAAACGCCGGCGGATAAAAGTAAAAAAAGATAAAGAAAATACGTATAAAGTAAAAGAATAATAAGGGAAGCTTTAAAGAAGGAAACAAAGATAAGCTAAATAACGAAAGCTATAAGGGCGGTGCCAGCGTTAATGGTAAAAAAGGTAAAAGCGGGGGAAAAGGCGGTAATATTAAAAAAAACGAAAATAGTAACCATATAACTATTAAGCGAAAAAGAGAGAAATATAACGGTAAAAATAAACCCGCTATAATTAATAAAAGTATTTAAGGTAACAAAAAAGTTATTAATAGAATAAATTATTACAATATATAAACTATAAAGCGAAAATATCCTCCTTAATATAACCTTATTAAAGGCAAGGGAGGGGCTAAAAAAGTTAAAGGGATAAACCGGTAAAAAAAGGTATAAAACGGTAAAGGTATTAAGGTAATCCTTTATTATCGTGGTAAACGGGATATATTTAATAAAATTTATAAAAAAAAAGGGAAGTTACCTTAAAGTAGATAAAAAAGGAAAATACGGTTTTTTATCCTAGGTTAAAGATCGTTAATTATAATCTTTTCCTTATAATAAAGAAATTAAACGTTTTTAATTATATAAAAAAATACTTTATAATTATCTTAAGTATAACGTTAATAAGAATATATAATAATATCCTTAATAAAAAGGTAATAAAGAATAAATCCCTTAAATTAATAAGACTTTAAGATCGGGCAATGGATATTTATTAATACTTTAAATATTAAGAATATAGGCATATTATTATAAGGTACTTTAATAGTATAAAGTACGTAATATATATTAAAGGGTATAATACATATAAATACGCTGGCTTAATAATAAAGGGTTTAATAAAAAACGCGTTAAAATATATAATATATAATAATAATAATTACTTAATATAGGATTTATAATATATAATAAAAGCGAAGGAAATTTAACGTAAAGAAATTAGGATAATAATTAAAGTTTAACGCTATAATTTATATAAATTTAAACCGGTAAAGTAATTAAAAACGGTCTTAAAACGTAAACGGAGCTTATTAAACGGGAAAAAATAAAACGTAATAATTAATAACGTAAAGAAAAGGAAATTTATAGCGATATTAATTCTTAAGGCTGGCTATTTAACCGGGATTATTATTATAATAAAAAAATTAAAATAAATAACGCTTAACTTTAAGAAAAAACCATTTATATAAATAAAAGTCAATAAAAAGAGTTTAATAGACGTTAATATTTAATATATTTACGCTTTTAAGGGTAATATAATATAACGTATATAAAGAAATAATTAAAGCCGTAATACCGATATTTAAATTTAAGGAAATAAAAAATATTAATATTATAACGATATAAAAATTATTATATAATCCGTATATTTATTTTTTAATTAACCCGGAAAATAATTTTTATTTAATTTTTAAAGGTAATAAAATAATACGGACGTATTTCTTTATTAATAAAAAATTAAATATAAATAACTAAGATATTATTTATTACGGAAAGAACCTATATATATTCTGGATTATATAAAAAAAGGATATTAAAGGTAATTTAAATATTTATAATATATATAATCCGTTATTAATTAATAAGAAAAAACCATTTATAATCCCGTTATTTAAGGATATTATAATTATATTTAATAAGCATTTTTTAATAAAAGACTTTAATTTTTATTACATTTAATAAAATAAGGATAATCATATAATTAATTATATTAAATTTAAGGAGCTATTAATAATTATTATATAATTTAATTTTACGCTATTAACGTTAAAAAAGGCTATTATATAAGAAAACTATAAACTTAGGACTATAATTAACTTAATATTTAGTTCGGAAGATATTATTAACTTAATTATAATATATAAAATTTAAAAGGATTTAAAATATAATTCAGATTACGTTCCGATATAAATAACTTTAAATTAATCCGTTAATACGACTCTATTTTTATTATTTAAATAAACGTAAAAAACAGTTAAGAAAATTAAGGTATTTATAAAGGTAATAAAGGTAATATCCTAATTAACGGAGCTCCCTTAACTTAAAAATAAGGAATAAATCGACCGTTTTATAAAGCGGGTAATAAAAACTTTAAATAAAATAAATTAATATTATAATCTTAATAATAAAACCGTCTTAAAGAGTTAAAACTTATTAAAATAAAAAATATATAAAAACGATTATAAAAATAAAAATACTTATAAAATAAATTATTAAATATAAAAACCGGGAGACGCTTTAATGATTAAAGGAAACTTAAAAGGAAAAAAAAAAATTATCCGGAAGGTTAAATAAATATATTTCCGGGTTATAATATATAACTTAACGGTTTCCTTTTATAATATTTTAAAGTTAATAAAATATAATAAAGAATAAAATAAAAAACTTAAACCTATTTTTAAGTTTTTATCCTTAAAAAGATTAAACGATATAATAATAAATACCTTTAATAATAAAATTAAAACTCTTAAAGGGGCGTTCTTTCCTTTATTACCGGAAATTAACCTAGTAAATATTAATAATATAATATATTTTAAATTAATAATAATAAATAAAATAATAACCCAGGAAATAATAATTAAAATAATTAATAAGTTAAAAAAGGATAAAACTTTTAAACTTAACGGTATATTAAATAGGTTTTTATCTATAATAACGTCTTTATTTAAAGAGGTTTTTATTTACTTATTTTAAGTTTATTTCAAAATAAAATATTATTTTTATAAATTTAAGGAAATTAAAACAATTATCCTTAAGAAGTTAATTAAATTAAATTATTTGGAAATAAAGTTATATAAATTTATAGTATTCCTTTATACGCTGAAAAAGGCTTTAAAGATAATAATTATAAAGATCTTAAGTAACTATGTAGAAAAGTATAAACTACTCCTTAATTAATAAATAAAAATAAGAAAAAAACGGTCGATAAAAATAGCTTTTAAAGGCTTAATCGATAACGTATATACGGTATAAAGTTATAAAAAAAGTATATTGTGAATTTTCTTTCCCCAAATATTATAAGGGCGTTTAATAAAATAAACTATTAAACGTTACTATATAATTTAAAGAAAATTTTTTTTTACTTTTTTTATAAATTAAATAAAAAGTTTCTTAAATAATTAAATAACGTTAATTAACCTAGGATAAAAGATAAGTATAATAAAGCCTATAATAATAAAGATTTTTTAAGGATTACCTATTTTTTTAATCTTATTTTTATTCTTTAATAACCCGCTTATTAAAGACTTAATAATGTTAAAATAGAAAATTTAAATAAAAAACTTAATTAATAATATTTACCTTTTAACTTATAGTACGTTTACTTATATAAACTATTTAAAGTTAAAATAAACTTATAAAATCTATTTACGTTAAGTAAAGATATATAAAGCTTAATTTACCCCGTATAAGTATAAGTTCGTTTATATAATAAAAAGCTTAAAATTATATAATATAATAATTATAATAAACTTAAGTAATATAACGGTAAAACCGGAAACCAATATTAAGGTATTTAACTTATAAATTAATAAGGAATTGGATTAAAAAAATTATATAAAAAAAATCTAAAAAAAGATAATTTTATAGGAGAGGGGCCTTATTTACCTTATAATATTAACGTAAAGAGTTACTTTATAAAAAATTAAAACCGTTTATTAAGCAGTTATAAAGTTTATAATAATATATATAGCAGCTATTTAATACCTATTTAAGGGTATACTTAAATATAAGAAAAAGCCCGTTTAATAATTATAGAAAGTTTAAAATCAATACTTAAGAATAATAAATAAAGTATATAAAGTAACTCCCGTCTTAATATTGGAATCCGAGGTCTTTATATTATTAATAAAACTGGCTTTAAATTAAATAATCGCTTAAAAAAAACTTAAAAAAAGTATAAATTTAATTATATTAATAAGAAATAAACGTATTTATTAAAACTATAAAAGGTTTTAAATAAAAAAACGCAGAAAAATAGTATTTATTCCTTCTATAGAAGTTAAATTAAAATAAATTAAAAAAGAGGTCGACTTAATTTATATTTAAGAAATTAACGTAAAAGTATATGAATTCTTATTTAAAGCAAAAGTAATAAAAAAAAAGAAAACCGTAAAAATAAAGTTAATAGCAATTACCCTATAAACTATAAGGAAATAAATAAAGCGTTAACGTAAATATAGAAAATCGATCCCTTAAGGATAATAATATTTAATATTGGATAATAATAAGGTTATTAATAAGTATTTCCGGCGTTACGGGATTATAAAGAAAAATAATAATATATTAATAATTTAACTCCGGATAAATAAAAACGGCTTAATTTACTTTTTCTTTATTATATACGCCGGTAACCGGATTAACGTTAATTATAAATATAAATAATAAAAGTAAAACGCTATATATATATTAATTTTTTATTTATTATTTAAAGAACGTAAATCGGGACTAATTAAAAAAATAAAGATTAACGATTATCGTTAAATACTTATTAATAAAAAGGGTATTAAAGCGGCCGTTAAACTTATAATAATTATGGGCTTATTATTATAATTTAATTTAATTAAAAAAATAAATAAAGTGGTCGAGGATTTAATTAAGAAATTTTATTACTGACTTAAAGGTAAAAAGCAGCGGCGGAAAAACTATATTTAATAAGGGGCTAAAGGGGCTATAAATATTAAAACGGTATAAAAAATAATACTATATCGGTTAATAAAATCGTATAAATAAAATAATAATAATATATATATTAATAAAGATATTTAATAATATAATCGGAATTTTAAAATTTTAATATTAAATAGACCCGTAAAATAACGGAAAAGCAATAAGTTTAAAAATAACCCTTAAGTAAATTTAATTATAATATTATAAGTTTTCTTAAAAAAAACGTATAAATAGATTCTTACTCTTTAAACGGCTATAAATACGTTTAGCTTTTGGGACATAAGTAAAGGCTAGGTGGATACCGGTTTTTATTCTTAACGTTATAGATATCGGGTTTTTTTTACGGTTATTAATAAGGCTAAATAACCGAGTATTAAGGAACGCCGGAATTAGCTTAGCTAGATCCGTAGTATAAATCAATCAATCAATCAATATTAATTTAAATATAATAATATTTAAGATATATAATATTATTAAAAAGTAAATAAAAAAAAAACAACTTTAATAAATATTTTATGAATAATTTTAAAGTTTCCTTAATATTTCTTTAATTTGACTACTTTTTATTAATATTATAATAGCCGTTTTAACTTTAATTTTTATAAGCCTCGTTAAGTTAATTAATATTAATAATTTGTGACGAGAAATGCGGTATGCATAAAGTAAGTAGGTAATATGTATGATTAATGCATAGCTATCTAGCTATATGGGTGTAATATATGTGTACGCATGCCAAGCATTGCGGAACAAGGTAAGCCCGCTCCGTGCCAAGGGATCCTCCATGGTCTATACCGTGACATAATTACGTTGTTAATAGTATTTTTAATAAAGTTTTTGAGTAAATTAAAATACGTAATTTATTATAGGAATAATTAAATAAAATTATAAAAAATCTTTAACATCGCTTTAAAAAAAGGAAATTTATAAAGTTATCGTTATTAAAGCTTAAATAATTATATTATAAAATTAATTATAAGAAATTAAATTTAATAATAAAAAAAATATTATATAAATATTATAATTTTTCATTATTAAGAATATTATTAATTCTTTCCGGTTGAAATAAAAACGTAAAAAAACGGTAATTTAAATATTTTAATTAAAAAAGATTATTAATGGTATAAATTAAACCTTCAAAACTATATCGGAAGGTAGTATTAATAATTTCCATATTTAAAAAAATAGATTTATTTTAAGTAAAATAATTAATTATGTAAATTACGTTAAAAAAGTTACGGGGGATTAAGGCCGGAAAAAGCTTTAAATAATGATTTATTATTAAGGATTAATATATTCGTAATAATATAAATTTAATAACTTTTACTTCATTAAAGGATTTCTTTTAATTAAATATTTAAGAAATATTTAATTATAAATAATAAATTATCTTTTAGAGATTAATAGTTATTTATAAAATAATTAATAATTTATAGAATATCAAGAAATAAGAAAAAAAAATTAAAAAGAGTTAAAGTCAATTAATTCTTTAAATAAAATAAAATAAGAAAAAAATACAAAAATTTTAAAAAATTATCCGAAATATAATAATAAAAAAAAGTATTATTATATTTAAAAACCCTCGGAGGTAAGTATATTATTATATTATAAGTTATTTTATAATTAATTAACTTAATTATACGGATTTTTTTCAACATAAATATAATAATATCTTTAATACTTTAAGGGTATATATTGAGGTAAAAAAACGGAAGTTAAAAAATAAATTATTTAATTATTGTTGACATCTTTTTAAAATTATTAATTTCCTCAATTTATAAACAAAAAATATAAGATACCGGAAATTATATTGTCAGCTTTTAACGTATTAATAAAATTACGCTTATTTTAAGAAGTTTTAAGTATAGGATAAATTCTTTATATAATTTTAACTTAATATTTAATTAAAAATTAAAATTAATAATTTAAGTATTTATGTAATTTTTTTTATTAAATAATTATTATTATATAATAATTCCGATAACATTGATTGATTAAATGATCATCTTATACTAAGGATTTAGCTAAGTTAATTCCGGCGTTCCCTAATAATCGGCCTTTTGGCCTTACTAATAACCGCAAAAACCTAATATCTATAACGTTAAGACCAAAAACCGGTATCTATTTAGCCTCCGCTTCTACCCCGGAGGATAAAGAGTATTTACGGCCGTTTAAAGAGTGATTATTTATTTATATATATCTTTAAAGAAAATGCTTAATATTATAATTGATTCCTTTTAATGGTTATTTTTAACCCTATAATACTTCCGTTACCCTACGGGTCCGTCCTATATTATTTTCTTAAATACTATTTTTAAATATTTTTACCGGTATATATATTATTATTATTTGTTTATATACTCCCCCGACTATAATAAACGTTACCGTTAACCTTATTAATACCTCTTATATCGTTTTATTATTAACGGCTTTAAACCCTTATTAAGTATAACCCTTTTTTAACTGTTTTTTATTTTAATATTAATAATAAGGTTTTTCGGTAAGGTTTTCCGTACCCATATTTATCTTATTAATTAAATTAAACTATAATAATAAGCCCTTAGTTATTATAAATTTAACGGCCGCTTTAATACCTTTTTTATAGCTAATATTTAATAGTAATTATTAGTTTTTACCTTTTTTATTAATTTTATCTTCATCCCTATAAATAGTAAATAAGAGATAAATATATATACACTATTTAATTTCTTTTATCCGTATTTACAGTTAATATCTATCCGGTTACCGGCGTATATAATAAATAAAAAGTACGTTAAATCGTTTTTATTAATCCGGAGTTAAATTATTAACGTATTATTACCTTTCCTTATAATTTTATAACGGCGGAAATATTTATTAAAAATCTCCTTATTATTTAAGGCCGGATACTATTATCTTTAAGGGATCCATTCCTTATATTTACGTTAATACTTAGTTTATTACGTTATAATTTAAAAGGTAATTATTAATAACTTTATTTTTATGATCTTTTTAACCGCTCTTTCCTTTATACCGGGTAAGAATTTATACCGGTCCGTATCAACCCCTTAAATACGGGTTAAATCGACCTCCTTCTTACTTTATTCCAGCTTTATTTCGGTAAAAAAAGACAATATCTCCTTTTTACCTTTTTTAACCCGGATCCTTTAAAGGTTTAAACGGATCCGCTCATTCCCCGTTATCGTAACCGGGGATATACCCCTTTTCAGTTTCGCTTAAGTAATTACATAATTGAAAACTAGCTTAATCGGTAGCATAGAGATCTCGGATTTTAGTACCGGGATAAAGGTCGCTTTATAAACGCCGTTAACCGCTTTTAAGCACCGGTTCTAGACCCTCTATAGTTATTAAATAGGCTTTCTCCTATACCCAGGGGTTCCTTCGGGCGCGTGCCAGACAGCTGCTACGTACGTTATGGCCGGCTTTCTGATAATATAATTAAGAATATTATAAATATAATTACCGGTTTTAAATTATATATTCTTTAAGAAAAAAACAATAATTCAATTATTAATAATCTGTTAGGGAACCAGCAGAGCTGATCCTTGGCTTGACGCGGAACGGGCTCCGCATTGCTTGGCACCCGCACTCACTATACATAACTCACTACCACCACACTTAGGTAGATCAATAATCATATATATTACATACATTTTACCCTTTATATTAAATACGTTACAATTTAATAATAATAGCATAAGATCGTAGCAGTTATTATGGTAAATATATAGCCGTTATTATAAAGATCTTAGATTCAGATAATATAGAAAACGCGACGAGCCCAATAAATTCAACGAGAGTTTTGTTATTAATAACTTTAGAGTAATAATATTATTATTATTAATTGTATTATATTTAATTAATAAATAAATAATCGATACGGATCAATAAAGCCGAGCCTTAAATCCGTCTTTTTAATAAGTTAAACGGCGATATTATTATAACAACACTTACTTTTAATAACGAGCAATTTAAGCGACTCCTTAATTATTTTATACTTAAACCTATATTAATACCCTTAAAGATACCGCTAGAAGATCTTACTTTTAATCCTCTTATTTATAACGTCTTTAACTTTACCCGTTTTCTTATTAACGATATCGATCTATAATACGTTAATTAATATCTTTAAAACGAAGCTTAAGCGTAATACGAATTAATGTTTAGTAAAATAGTAAAGGCTGGTATCAATATTAATATACGGCTTTAATTATAAGAGCTCGAAAAGAAATTTCGATATATAACGGGTAAAGCTTTTATAATAGTTTAGTATAATACCCCGCATAATACTCCGTAAGATATTAATACGTCCTTATAACCTTTACCGTAAAAACCTTATTCAATTTAATTGCAGACCGTTTAATAATAAGTACCTGAGCCACGGCGGATACCTATAGTATTAAGATTTAAGGAAAAGGTGGACTATAAATATACCGGACTATATAGTATACATTATTTCAAAAAGCTTACTTATCTTAATAATATTATATTTATAATATTTATATTATTAATAAGCCTGGTATAGCTTTAGTATTAGGCCTTTACCGTAAATAATACCTTTGTCTGGAGTAACTTACGGCCACCCGGCCTTATTCCTGCTTTTATTATAAAACGGATTATAGATAATCCGTTAATACTTCACCCGGTAATACCGCGGAAATTACGTTTTTAAGCGATTTAAAGCTCGAAAAATCACGATTATTTCCCGGGTATAAGTACGATAATTGCCCGGGTCGATTTTTTCACTTTTTACCTTTCACCATACGCTTCTCAGCAACAACCCCTTTACACCATTACCCCTAGGCATACTCGGCGCTAAAATAGGCCTATATAAGCCCCCGGAACCCCTTGGTATATACACTTTCATAATTATTATTACTTATGGAGCATAAGCCTTTTTTATAAGTAACAAACTGTTAAGGAATTAGCAGAGCTAATCCTTAACTTGGCGCGGAACAGGTTCCGTATTGCTTAGCACCCCACCCGCACTTACTATACATAGCTTACTACCACCACACTCAGGTAGATCAATAATCATACATATGACATACATTTTACTATTAGCAGCTAGCGCCATCTCTGCGCCGGCGTTACAGTGGTGCGTTATACTGCTACGCTAAGGTAGGCCGTTAGGCCTTGGTAAAGGGCCTTAACAATAACCTTAATATACGTTATTTATAAGCCGTAGCTTAATAAACGTAAAACAAGGTAATTATTACCTTTATTTTAAGTAAAGGTTATACCTTAATTCTTTTTAAGTTCCTTAAGAATTAATCTATTTATTAATTTACTTATTAAAGTAATACTTATGTATTTAGACCGTAATATTACGTCTTTTATATTTGTTTTTATTAATCCCGCTAATATATTATTAACGGAGTTAATTTAATATTTTAATTCTTCTTCTTTATTAAGGAAAAGATTTAATATTATCGTTATAATAAATCTTTAATTAACTTAATAAACCTTAAAATAAAAAGGTAATATTTACTTTTTAATTAAGAACTTTTTTATTATAGTTAAGTAAATTAAAACGGCGGAATATTACCGTAATATTATGGCTTAATAAGCTTAACTTCTAAAGCTATTATTTAAAGTTAATTAATTTAAGGTTAAAAATCGTATTTTTAAAAATATATATTTAACCGTATTAACGTATAATATAAAAGTTTACGTTCCGGAATTCTTTTTTATATTAACTTTATTATTAAGCTTTATATTAATAACGTACCGCCGGCGGCTTTTATTTTATTTTATAAAGGTAAATTTTTTTATCTGGAAAAACTTAAGTTATATTAAAATAAGTTTAAGGGTAAGTATTAAATATAATTTATTAACTTAAAAAGATAATTTATACTTTATTTTAAATATTTCTTTACCGAAAAAAAAAGATAATTTTCATTTAAGGTTTATTTTTTATAAAATCTTTAATTTACTGAACAAGGAAATTAATAAAATAAATTATTAAGAGCTTAAGGATAAGCTTTTAAACTTAGTAATTAATCCGAGTTCACTTATTATAAGCGGTTTAAGGATATTAAGTAACGTTTTAATTAAAAAATAACGTAATTTTATAGTACTTTAAAGATTATAAAAAAGGACTTATTATTATTATTAAATAAATTTTATACGTATATATTCTTTATAAAGCTTTTACCGGAGTTTAAAATTAGAATCCTTGTAATTAATAAGGTATTAAAAACCCGGGATAATATTATAATAACGGTAATTATATAGGAAAATAACTTAAAGCGTATTATTAATAATAATTAAAAAGTTAATAAGGGTAAATCCTTTAAAAATAAGATATTTAAACTTAATTTCGACGGCTTAAAGCCGGCGTATATTTTTATTAAAAATAATTCTTATAGTTAAAAGTATAAGGTTATACTTAAAAATTTTAACGTTACCCTTAAAGTAAATAAGAATATCGAATATTATATATATTACGGAAAGGGCTATTATATATCCGATTATTTTATTATTTTATAAAATAAGGTTTTAATAATAAACGTAGAATCCTATAAAAAGGATAATACGTTAAAAAATAAAAAAATTCCGGCGACGCCTTAAAATCGGAGTTAATAAAAATATAATTAAAAATATACCTAACTTTTATTATTAAGGGTTAAGTAAGTTTTTAAGATAATCCTTAATTATTAAATATATTAATTAATATTAAAGCTTAAATAAATTTAATTTTATAAGTATATACGGTTTAATAAAACTTATAATTAACTTCCGCCGTCTTACCGTAAACGGCTTTTCTTAATAATAAGTAAATCTTTTATTACAAAGTTTATTAATTATAATATTATTTAATTAATAATTAAAAATAAAAGAAATAATCTAAATTACTTTTTTACGTTATTAATTAAAAAGGTTTAAATATAATTTTTAATTTATTAATTTTATACGCTTTATAAATAATAATCAATTTAATAACTCATAAATAACGCTTTAAGGTTAATTTTTATAAGTTATAAATTAATAACGTTAATAATTTTAATTAAAGTTTAACCGAGATTAATAAGATCTTTATAATTATTTACGTAAGCGTAATAATAGAATGCTTAAAAATACTATAAATCCCTTAAAGCAATTTAATATATATAAATATTATAAAAGACTTTATTAATTAAAACGTCTTAAAGGAATTAAGTAAATATATAAGTATTTTTTTTAATAATATAATTAATATCTTACTTAAATTAAAATAAAGGGATTACGTTATTAATTTAAATAATAAAAAGTTATTATATAATCCTTTATATAATTTATTTCGGATAAAGTTAACGGAGCTACGATAATATCTTAAGGATATTATAGCCCGTAATTAAATTTATTATTTAACGTCGTTTATAAATGCTTTAATCCTTTTTATACTTAAAAATGATAATAACCTTTATTTTTATATTGATTACCGTAAATTAAATACGGTTATAGTTAAAAATCAATACTTATTACCCTTAATTACCGAAACCCTTAATTAATTAAATAACTTTAAACGGTTTATTAAGTTAAACCTTAAGGATACCTATTATTGGTTACGGATTAAGTCCGGCGATAAGTAAAAAACGGTATTACGTATACGTTACGGTTACTTTAAGTATTTCGTTATACCGTTTAAATTAATTAATATCCCGGTAATTTTTTAAATTTATATTAACCGTACTTTTATTAACCTTATCGATATAATTTATATAATTTACTTAAATAATGTTTCGATATTTAATAAGAATCCGGCGGATTATTAACGTTATATTTAATAAATTTTTAAGCGACTTTATTAATTTTAACTTTACGTTAATCTTAAGAAATATTAATTTAATATTATTTAAGTAAAGTTCTTAAAGTTTATTATTTTTATTAAAGAAATTTAAATAAATTAAAAGCGTACTTAAATAATTAAGGATTAATTGACCCTAAAAACCTATTGAGAAGTATAAGTCTTTTTAAGTTTTATAAGTTTTTATTATTATTTTATTTATAAATATTTAAGGATAATTAAGCTTTTAATTAATTTACTTAAGGACAATAAGGAAGGGAAGAAAATTAACCCGTAAAAGTAAAATAATACGGTAAATATAGTGTTCCGCCGGCTCCGTAAAATATTTATTAATACGTTATTATTCCGTTATTTTAACTTAAAACGGGGGGTATAAATAAAAACCAATATATTTAATTTTATTATTGAAAGTATTTTATTTTATTAATTTAAGGAAAATTATTAATATTTAATTACGTATTAATCTAGAAAAATAACCTTTATTAAATAAAATTATAAAATATATAATTAAGAGCTTTTCGTTATTATTATAGCCTTTAAATAATAATAGTATTATTTAAAAGGGAGTTTTAAAGTTATTTAAGTATAAACGGATTATAATAATTTCAGGGGGTTTATAAAATAATTAATATTAAGTCTACGTTAAACTAAATAGGCCTTAAAACTTATTAATTATAACTTTAAAGTATTTTATTATTAAAATAAAATAAACTTTATTAATTTTTTATTAAGACGTTTAAATTATAAAGGAGTTTTTTTTTTAATATTATTTTATTATTTATTTTATAGAATAAACTTATACTTTAATCCGATAAATTAACGGAGCGCCGGCGGACAGTAATTATTAATTATTATTTACTTTAAAAGGTATTTAAATTATTATTCCGTGAAAAGAGATTTAATATTTACTTAAAAAGCCTTATAAGGAATTTAAGTTAATTAGATTACTTATTAAGGATCTATAAATTAACGATATATTTATATATAAGATTAAGAATAATAACGTAACGTTAACGTATTTTCGTTAAAGTCATAATAATACTTAAAGACTTAATTTAAATAACCTTATTATTTATAAAAGCTATATATACGTCCTTTATAATAAAGCGGTTAAAGAAAAGCTCATTAATAAATATTATAATATCTTATTAACGGGCTACTTTAAAGTTAAAAAGATATACAAGCTTTTAACCCGTAAATATTATTAGAAGGGTTTAAAAGCCCAAATTAATAATTATATTAAAACGTATAATACTTATTAAAGGATTAAGGTATTACGTTACCGCCTTTATAATGAGTTTACTTTATTTTTTTAACCGGTTATATTTTAGAAAAAACTTAATATAGACTTTATTATTAATTTACTTATAAGTAAGGTTAAAAATAATATTTATAACTTAATTTTAATAATCGTAAATAAATATATAAAGATATATAAATAACTCCCCGTTATAATATAAATCGATATTATTACGTTAACGGACTACTTCTTTAAAGAAATCGTATTACGGTATAATACGCCGGTTAAAATCGTAATTAATTAAAAATCTTTATTTATTAATAAATTCTAAGGATTAATATATTATTACGTAAAGATAAAATATAAATTAAGTACCGCTTTTTACTTATAAGTAAATAATTAAATAAAGTATTAAAATTAAGATTTTAAGTAATATTTAAGGATTTTCGTTAGCTTTAAATAAGTAAATTAAATAAAATTACTCCTTTTAATTAAATTTACTTATATAAACTTAGAATATTTAACTTTAAGTTATAACCTTTTTATAATAATATATAATTATACTCTAAATATTTATTTTAAACTTAAGGATAAACTTATAAAAAAGGAGATATTTATAATAAAAAATGGGGTTAAAATATTATATAAAATACGATTAAAATTAATAAGCCAATAATATTATATTATTAAATTAACTTAAAAAACGTATAATAAGAAATATAAGTTAAAATTATATAACGTTAATAATTTAATAATATTAAATATTAAAAACCTTAAATTAAAATAATTAAGTAAAAAGTTTACGTTTTAATTCATAAAACCTTTTAGAATTAATAATAAAATTAAAATATAAACGTATCGCTTATTTTTTCTTATTATTTATTAAATTTACCTTATTATTATATTTCTCTTTTAAAGTTTTATTATATTTACGCCGGCGATTAAATAACAGAAACTATAATATAAATACCCAAATTAATTAATAATAAAAAGGAATAAATAATTAAAAAAAAATATTAATAAGGTTAAAAGTAAAAAAAGCGTTTAATATTAAGTTAAATAGGTTAATTAAGGCTTTAAATATAACTAATAAATGCCGGAAATAGACTTAAAGTACTCTCAAGAATTACGGGAATAATACGATAAAATAATACGGAGTAAAAAAAGACGTAAATAAGGTTATAACGCCGTAACGGTAAAGGTTATATATATAATTAATAATTATATATATAATTAATATTATATATATAATTAATATTATAGCTATTTGGCCCTTATACGTTATTCTTCCGTAAGATTATTAAAGTCTAAACTTTAATTAATAACTTTATTTATTACGGGTATTACGTATACGGATAAGTTAACGTTACGGAAACGATTATCCTTATTATAATATTATAATTAATAAGAATAACTTTAATAATAATTATAATAATATTAAAGGCAAAGAAACGTAAACGTTAAATTATAAGCGTTTAACGTATTATTAAGTCAAAAATATTAAATAAATAAAGTTATTGAAATAATAAGAAATCAATAAATATATTTATTAAGGTTATATTAACGCTCCGGTAACTTTAATAATATAATTTATTATATAATTTTTAATAATATATAGATTATAAGTATTTAACGTTTAATATTATTAACTTTAATATTTAACGTTAAACTTTAATAATATTAACGTATAAAAATAAAAGAATAATTTATAACTTTACGTTAACGCGGATTACCTTTTTTTTTTTACTTTCTTTTATATATATGTTAATAATATTTAAATTAAATATAAGGGTATTATATTATCTTCCTTTTCTTCTAGCTCTTAATTAAAGGTACTTCCTTAATATTATTTACCGGAAAGGCTCCTTAACTTAATTCTGGGGTATTATTCCCAGAAATTAAGATTAACCTTTTTAATAACGCTATTAAAAAAAGTATAACCTCTTTTTCCTATTCTTTATATAGGCTGAAACCTATATCTTTTTCCTTTTTTTTATTTTTTAAATTACCGGATATTATAAGCTTGGGGTCCTATTTCTTTACCCCGGATATAAGGTCGGAAAATAAGGAGTAACTCCTTGATGGAGTTAACTTTTACGAAAAGCCCGGACCCCCCGTATTAAGCCGATTTAATTATTAAATATTAATATTATTGTCTTATTATTAAATTATAATTAATTTACTTATTCTTTAAGCCGGATAACCTTTTTTTCCGCCGTTTTAACGTAAATAATAAGTATTTCTTTCTTAATTTAAAGGACCGATATTTCTTTTTTAACTTTTAAGGTAACTTAACGGAACGTATATTCCGTTTAACCGGTAATAATTAACGTTTAATTAATATTTAATTAAAAGGCTTTAAAGGCCTGAAGGACTTTATTATATTTCCGTATATACCGGGCTTACGCCTTAATAAATTACGTATCGATTAACCGATACTTATATTATTAAGTTATTTACGACTATAATTAATCCGGGAACTATATATATATTAAAATAATAATAATTTAATAACGTCAAGGATACTTACGGGAAAATAACTAGAAGGGTATCGTTTATTACGATATTTACGGTATTTACGGTAAAGTAAAAGACCCCGTTGGTATAAAAGTTTATTTTATAAAAAGCAGATTGAGTAAAGCGTTATTATATATCATTAATATTATATTTATATTTACGTTAATAAAATATTTTTATATATACGTTATAATACTTAAAGATTAAAATAAACTTATATATTTTATTAATAAATAAAAATAAACGGATTACTAATATAAATAAAACGTTTATATAATGTTAATATTATTTATTATAATAATAATATAGATAATAAGGGTATATAATTATATACGTATTAACTTATAGATATTTATATAAACCCTTAATATATTATATTTATAAAAGCGACTAAAATTATTAAAAAAAAAGAAAAGAAGTTTAAAATAAAATAAAATTTTATTATAATTATATACCGTTTTTACGATAACGTTTACCTTTATTATAACGTAATAAATTAATAATAAAACTTTAAATAATTATTAATTAATACCGTAAAGACTCTTTTTTTATTTTTTATTTTTTATTAAGTTTTATAAATTTTTTTTTAATAAACTTTATAAGTTATAATAATTATTTATTAACGTAAGGTACCTTTATTATATGATTATTAAATAGGTATTATTATACTTATATATATACTTAAGGATTCTTTTCCTTTTACCCTTTTTTTTTAAGTTTAATAATAAGTTTTTAATAAGCCTTATACTTAACCTGCTCTATATTAATTTCTTAAATATATCTTTTTATACTTTACAGACCAGCGTATAAAAAAAGAAATAATTATTAATAGTTAACGTTATCTTTACGCCGGCGTTATAATAATACGTTATACTATTACGTTAAGGTAAGCCGTTAAGCCTTAATAAAGAACCTTAATAAAAAGCCTGTTAGCGCCTATGCGCACCCTGCAGGGGTGCCCTTAAGGCCTAACACCCCTTATATATGGTAATAGCGGCTTACCCCTAAGCGCTATTACCTGCCCAGGTTAGCTACTTTTGCCCCCGTGGCCGAGTGGTTATCCGTCCTAATAAAACCTTAATAACGGCCTTAATATACGTTATTTATAAGCCGTAATTTAATAAGCGTAAAGCGGAATAATTATTACCTTTACCTTAAGTAAAGGCTATACCTTAATCCTTTCTACGTTCCTTAAGAATTAATTTTTTTATTAATCTATTTATTAAAGTAGTACTTAAGTATCCAGACCGTAACGTTACGTCTTCTACACCTACCTTTACTAGTCCCGCCGGCGTGCCGCCGGCGGAGTCAGTCTAACATTTACCCTTTATACTGAGCACGCCACATAATCTCTTTATATAATTATAGGAAAACGTTAATATAAACGGCTTTATAAAGGCTAAGATTATTAACTTTATTCTAAAAGAGTTTAAATTAAATAGTTATTATAAAAAAGAATATAATAATATTAATAATTAAAATTAATTATAAATAAGAATTTTTTATTTATTTAATAGATTATTTAATAAGATATTATATGTTAAGTATTATATATTCTCTTTTATTTTGATTGTAATTTAAAATTTATAATATGTCTTTATTATATAATGTATATCCGTTTTTAAGATATGATTTTATTTTAGAATATTAATATAAATATTTTTTTATATTTACAGAATAATTATAAAAATAATCTTATTTAAAGTTCTGTTTTATTTAATAATAAGTTTAATTATAATTATTTAAAAATTCTACCCGGGTTTTATCGGTTTATTATAGCTTAATAAATTAAAAAGAAAAATAAAAAGAAAATAGTTTTTACGTTAAATAACTATATTTATAATATTAAAAATATATAAATAAAAACGGATATTAAAGAATTTAAGGATTTTATATTAATATCGGTTATTAAGGGAAATATATAAACTAATAAACCTAAGATTATATACGGTTTAATTAAGAATAAAAACGGTAACTTAAGGAAATAATCTTATTATAATTTATTAAAGTTTAAAATGACGGTAAAATATTAAAAAATATAAAGTTTAAAAAATAGGGTTATTTAAGTAATTACTATTTAATATAAATGGTATTAAAGCTTATATTTTTAGGTCTATTAATAAATACGGTCGGCTTTTATATAAGTTCTTAACGTTAATATAATTTAATCTTAAAAGTTTTATTTTTAATATATTTCTTTATAAAATTATATAAAATAACCCCTTTATTTAAATAAAAATGATGGAATTTTGAAGTAAACTTAATAATTATATAATAGATAATTAATAATTATCGCTTAATTATATTTCGGATAATACAATTTATTTATTTACGTATAATAATTATAAAAAAAACTTATTTTATTAAATGTTTTTATAATATATTTGATTGATTGATTGATTTATATACGAGTCTAGCTATATTGAGCTAATTTAAGCGTTCTATAATATTAGTGGTTAGGTTATAATTCTTAATTCTTAATACTTTATATTTATTTTAAACTTATCGTTTTAATTTTAAAAAAGAAAAGGAAATTATAATTAATTAACTTAGCTTTAATTTACCTTCTTTATTAATCTAATTTAAATAAAAACCTTTTTTTTTTTATAATTATTCACTTTAATATTATAATTAAGTTTATATATTAATTTAATTAAGATTAATAAATATTTTAAATCTGTTATGAAACGGCGCATGCGCATGTACATAGCATCACGGTCTGCGGTAGGTATAAGCATAGCGGGTAGCTCCCGGGTAGTCTTGGCGCGCATATACCTCAAATCTATAGCTATATATATAGCTACTTATTAATTATATATTATAGTTAATACGTTCTTAATAAATAATAGTAATAACTAAGTCGGTTCTTTATATATCGTTATATATATAGTAACGCTTATTTAAGCTCTCGATATATACCTAGTGTCTATGGATATATAAACCTTAAAAATTCTTACTTTAGTGATTCTTTATTATATAGCTCAATATCCAGCTCCTTAATATAGAGCCCTTTTATATTATGAAGATGGTAAACCCTTCCAGATAGAGGAGGAAGAAATAAAAGGTTATTAATAATGGCTTTTTATCCTTAAAGCTTAGTATAAAAGATAAGCTTGTTAGCGGTAATAATAATAATAATATACTTACCCGAATACCCTCGTAAGTCGTTTAAGTTTAAGCTTAAACCGAAAGTTTAGCTTAAGCTTAAATAAGCCTATTTCCAGGCTTTACTCGTAAATAAGCATAATAATTAAAGGATCTATTAATATAAAATTTAATTAATTTATAAAAGTCCTTAACCGTTAATAACGCCAATTAAGCGCCGAAGAAACTTACTTATTATTTATAAATCCATAAACTGATATACCGAATCCATTAAATCTACTAATTCCACTAAATCCACCAGTGCCTCCACTAAATCCTTAAGCCTTTAATATCGGTAATGCCCCTTTTATATTAAATTTATTAATAAATTAAACAATAATTACGCTTAATATACGTTAGCGAAGTAAAGAGCTTGGGATTTATAACCCCGCACTTAATAACGTCTATACGTTTATAAATCGTGTCCGTTAAGTTATTAAGTTAAGAGGTTATAAAATCGTTCAGCTAAATATCAGCTTATAATTACGTAATTTAACTAAGATATAGTATAAAGTTAAATTAACGGACCTTAAGAGATTTATACTCGAGAAAATGTTTACTTTAATTAACGTCTTTATCGATACCCTTATTAAAAGGTTTAAATTGAACCTTATTAAAGCTTTCCGTAAGCTAGACATATTGCGTTATATACGTATAGATATTGTTAAGAAGAAAGACTTAATTATTTACCTTTATAAAATACTTAAATTATTCCGTTACTTAAATAGCTATAATACCCTTAATAAATTGATTATAATATTTCAATATATTAAATACGATTTATAGCTTACCCTTTCAGAGCTTATTACTGGTAATATTTAGTCTTTTATTAATTAATTTAATTCCCGTAAGCATATATAATATATATATTATGAGAACTTTAAGCCTTAAAAGTTTAAATCATAAGTATTATTAAATACTTAATTAACTGCTCCGTAAGTTCTTTATTAACCTCCTTGTAAATAAGCTTTAATAAACCCTTAAAAGACGATTTAAAGCCGGTTTTATATATATTATATAAATAAAAACGTATATAATAAATATAGAAAAAAATAAGACTTTATATAAGATAAATAATATTAATAAAAACCTTTAATATATATCGTTAATAATAATTACGATATATAATAATATAATCCTTTTATATAGATTTATAAGGCCGGTAAACGTAACTATAAGCAATTCCTTTAATTACCGTTTTAGTAACTTACTTAAGATACGACCCCGGTAAAATACCAGAGATTTCATTTTTAAGCTCGTTAACTCTTATAAATTTACGATTATAAACCGGGTGGATTTACGACTATTTCCCGGTTTACAGTTTTCTCGATTTTTTAACATATATATACTATACTGCCTTAATACTTTATTATTATTTTATATTTCTTATTTTTTAATACTCTCGGAGCTTTATATATACTATAATTATTACCGATAATAATATAAGTAATATTATCTATATAATAATAATGGATAATAAGGGCGTTATTTTTTATCCTTTTAACCGGTATATTGTTATAAAACGGCGCATACGTATATATATAGCATTACGGTCTGCGGTAAATATAAACATAGCGGGTAGCTCCCGGGTAATTTTAACGCGCATATACCTCAAATCCATAGCTGCATATATAGCTACTTATCAATCATATATTACACTTAACACGTTCTTAACAAAATCCTTAATTTATTGTTTTTATTAAATATCTTTTATTATTATTATAATTTATAATAAGGATTTTATTAAGCTTTATTAAACTTAATCGGGGGAAAACGGGGTTAAATATATAATTTTATTACTCTTAACGTTAAAAACTATTTTAAATTTTTATTATATAACTTTTTTAGTTTACCTTATTTATTCTTAACTTTAAATTTTTAACGTTAAATCCCTATAATCTTTTTTTATTGGCCTTATATAGTAATTAGGTTTAATTAAGGTTAATTACGGGTATTAATAAATCGTTAAATATTTATTATTATTTTATTTATATTAATTATATAATTTACCGGAAAAGGTTTAAGGGCTCTTAATGGAAATATCCTTTACCCTTAAAATATTTAATTATTCTATAGTTTATCTTCTGTACTTAAAAATGCCATTTCGTTACGCTCGACTTTTTTTATAATATATAAAACGGATATAAAAGTAAATAATATTTAATTTCAATTAAGTTTTTACTTAATAATAATCTAAAGTTTATTTATACTTTATTATAAATATCGTTTTCCTTATTTTATAATAAATATTATTAATATCTTCTTTTAAAAGAATAATAAAAAAGTTTTAATTTTATATATTAATAGTAATAAAAAACAATTTTTTTTTTTTTTTTTAAATTTTTAATACCGTAAAATATAATTAAAGTTATTTTTCAATTAAATTACATTTTATAATTTATATAATACAAACCTAAAAATTACGGTTTTTAAAAAAATTCGTAATTTAAAATAAAATCTTTATATAACTTATATGTCGCCGGTTATACTTTTTATACCGTAATAATAAGATTAATAAAATAGGTTTTAACGATAAAAAAGAATTTTTACGATAAAATAATTATATTAAATTCCGTTAAATAATATATTAAGGTTAAAACCGGCTTATATTCTTAATAAAAGTTAAATTTATTTATATATAATTACTTTTAATTTAATTAAAAATATATTTATAAATAAGGTTTAATAATTGGTTTTTCTTCGGTCGTATTAATTAAGTTAAAAAACTTATAGAAATGTTTATAAGTTTTTAATATAATATCTTTTTAATTTCTTATTCAAGATTTATTATTATAATGAATTATCTTTAAATTTTTATTATTAATATTTAAGATTTGAATTTTAATTATTTTAAATTCAATAAATATAAATATTAATTAATTGATTTTTTTATTTGAATAATTATTCACTCCGGTTATAATCATATTATAAATAATATAAATTATATTATAACTTTTATCCTTAATCATTTTAAATATCTGCAAAACTGCGACCTGCTTAGATCGAATAAATAAAATAAAAGTGATTTATTCACTTAAATCGTTCTCGAGCTGCCCGTAAGTGAATTAAAAAACGCAAAAGTGCTTTAAGCGGCCCCGAGTAATAAAAAAATAAAAGCCGTTTAAAACGGTAAAATAAAGGTTTTTATTTATCCAAAAATTTTTATATAAGCTTTCTTAACAACGGGTATTACCGTTACCCCCCCCTATAAGCCGTAATATTCAACGTTCTTAAAAATAAATTATAGATTCAGTTAATTTAATTAAAAGTTACCCTTAAAGCTACTAATTTATCATTAAGGGGTTATAAAGGGTAATTTAATTAAAAAAACGTTAAGTAAAAAAACTTATAAGCAAGTACAATACTTATAAGTAAACCGGATATTCGTAAGCGCTTAGAGGCCAAGCGAGGGCGGACATAAGACTTTCATACTCAATCTGCTCGCGTATATTCAGAGTACTTATATGCTGAAAAAAAAATTGGTAATGTATAGAAACTTTATAACTTACCAATCAATCGATTTATTAACTTAAAGAATTGTAAATATATAAAGCTTAATTTTAAAAATACCGGTCTTGAAGTGGATAATAATTATAAATAAGATTTCGGACTTTATTAAGATATTTTTTATACCGATTATATTAATTATTAAAAAATAAAATAATAATAATAGACCGATAAACGGTGTAATAATTAAAAGAAATAAAAAATTTAAACAATTAAAAAGTTTATGAAATAATTAAAATATTTATAGGAGGAAATGGCGACGAATAAGGGGACCCCCGGGGTCCAAAGTAAGGCGCATACGTATAACTTAAGTAATAATAATATAAATATATTAGCCGCGATAAACAGAAATAATATAATAATTAAAAATGAAATAATAAGTAAATAAGCAGCCTATATTAATATAAATAATAATAACGTATACGGATAACGTAATAACGGTAAGTCGGATAGATATTAAAATAAATAAAAAGGTTAAAATTAATAAAATACGCGTATAAAAACGCGTAAAACGCGTAAGGAAATAATAAATAAAAGGGTTATAAAAAAACTTAAAAAGCGGCGTTAATAATAAAAACGGGCGGTACGTAAATATAACGCAGAAAAGGATTTAATAAAGCTAAGGGTATACGGAATAAAAGAACGATAAATAAAAAGGGCGAACTTATAAATACTTAAAAGAATAAAGCAAAGAATATAAATTATTTTACGCAGAGGGGAAATATAAGTAATAATAAAGCAATAAAAACATTAAATAGTTTTTTTACGGTAAGGTAAAAAAATATTATATTAAAGACGTAATTAATACTATAAATCGGTTTAAAAAGAATAAAAGACTTTTATATAAAAGTAAAGAAAAAGTTAAAAGAATTAAAGCGGCTATATAAAGCTTAAAAAGCGGTAATAAAATTATTAATAAGTAATAATAAAAGGAGTTAAGGGAATAAGGTATAAAGTAAAAAAATAATAAACGGAACCCTATAAACGGAAAAAAGTTAAGTAATAAAAGCTATAAAAATAATACCTGCTATAACGGGGAAAGAAGTAAAAGTAAAAAAGAAAGTAACGGTATTTAAAAAAAATAAGGATAATAATAATCCGTTTATTAAATATTAATAAAAAGAACGTAGTTATAAAGGCGAACTTTTTATAATTAATAAAAACGTTTTATATAATAAAAAAAGCCTTTAATAAAGTAAATTATCGTAATATATAAGTTATAAAGTAATAATATTCTCCTTAATACAGTATTCTTAAAAACGAAAGAAAAATTAAAAAGATTAAAAAAATAAACTTATAAAAGGGAATATACAACTATAAAGAAATTAAAATAATTATTTATTATTATAATAAATAAAATATATTTAATAAAATTTATAAAAAACAAAATTTTACTTTGAAATATATAAAAAAAGAAAATAAGGTTCTTTATCTTAAATTAAAGATCGTTAATTATAAACTTCTTTTTATAATAAAGAAACTAAATACTTTTAACCGGGTAAAAAGGTACTTTACGATTATTTTAAGCGCAATAATAATAAGAATATATAACGATATTCTTAATAAAAGGGTAATAGAAAGTAAATCTTTAAGATTAATTAAACTATAAAATAAAACGGTAAATATTTATTAATACTTTAAATATTAAGGATACGGATATATTACTATAAGGTATCCGAATAAGATTAAATATATAGTATATATTAAAGCTTATAATATTTATAAATATATGGGCTTAATAATAAGAAGTTAAGTAAAAAACGCGTTAAAATATACCGTATATAATAAGGATAATTATTTAACTTAAAAATTTAAATACAATATTAAGGTTAAAGAGATCCAGTAAAAGTAAGTAAAAATTAGAATTAAAATATAACGCTATAATTCATATAAATTAAGGTTAATAAAATAACCGAAGATAATCTTAAGATATAAGTTAAGCTAATTAAATAAGGAAGAGTAAATAACGGTAATCAAAAAAATCTTTTTATAATACCGGTTTTAAGAGTTAACCGCCTTAAGTTAATAGTAATAATTAAGAAGGTATGAAGCTAAAAGATACTCGGTTTTAATAAAAAGTTTATACCTTAAATAAGCGTTAAAAGGGAAATCCTTATAAAAGTTAATAAATAATATATTAATACTCTTAAGGGTACTATAAGATAACGTCCGTAATAAAGTAATTAAAACAGTATTACCGATATTTAGATTTAAGGAAATAAAGGACGTTAACATTATAACGATATAGGAATTATTATATAATTTATATATATATTTATTTTTAAACCTAGAGGAAAGGTTTTATTTAACCTTTAAAAAGAATAAAACAATTAAAATATATTTCTTTATAAATAAACGGCTTAACGTAAATAATTAAGACGTTAATTATTATAGTAAAAACCTATATATACTCCGTAGTATAAAAAAGAAAAACTTAAAAAAAGACTTTAATATCTATAATATATATAATTTACCGCCGTTTAATAAGAAAAAGCCCTTTATAATACCGTTATTTAAAAATATTTTATTTATACCGGGTAAGAATATATTATTAAGGGACTTTAACTTATATTATTATATATAAAATAAGGAAAAACGTATAATAAATTATATTAAATCGGAGGACTTATTAATAATTATTACGCGGATTAACCTTTTACTTTTAATATTATAAAAAACTATTATATAAAAAAATCGTAATTTAAAATAACGATTAATTTAACTTTTAATACGGAAAAAGTTATTAATATAAAAATAATATATAGGTTTTATAAAAATTTAAAATATAACTTAGATTATATATTAATATAAATAACCTTAAATTAAATTATTTAATACGATTTTATTACCCTTAATAAGAAGAAGATAGAAAACAACCAGGGAACTCAAGGTATATATAAAAACGGAGGAAATAATAACCTGGTTTATAAACCTCTTATAGTTGAATAATAAAGAGAAAATCGACCTTTTTATAAAATAAGTAATAAATATATTAAATAAAATAATTAAAAAGATAATCCCGATAATAAAGCCTTCTTAAAAAGCTAAAACTTATTAAAATAAGGAATATACGATTATAATTATAAAGGTAAAAAAGTTATTTAAATAAGCTATTTGATATAAAAATAAAAAGATATTTATATAATTAAAAAAAGCTTAAAAGGTAAAAGAAAGAATTATTAAAAAGGTTAAATAAATATACTTTTAATTGATAATATATAGTTTAACCGTTTTATCCCGTAAGGTTTAAAAGCTGGCGAAATATAATAAAAAATAAAATAGGAAATTAAAGCTTATTTTTAAATTCTTATTCCTTAAGAAATAAAACGGTATAATAATTAATACCTTTAATAATAAGATTAAAGCCCTTAAAAAAGCATTTTTTTACTTTCATTAAAAGTTAATTTAAACAATATTAAAGGTATTATATATTCCGACCTTATATTAATAAATAAGGTAATAATATAAAATATAATAATTAAAACAATTAATAAATTAAAGAAGAATAAAACTTTAAGGCCGAATAAAATCCTTAATAAATTCCTATTAATAATAATTTTACCGTTTAAGAATATCTTTACTTATTTATTTTAAGTATATTTCGATATTAATTATTACCCGTATAAGTTTAAGGAAATAAAAACGATTATCCTTAAGAAATTAATAAAACTGGATTTTTCCGAAATAAAGTTTTATAAACCAATTATATTCCTTTATATATTAAAAAAACCCTTAAAAACGATAATAATAAAAATCCTTAACGATTATATAAAAAGTTATACGTTTCTCCCCGATTAATAAATAAAAATTAAAAAAAATTAATTAACGGAAATAGCCTTTAAAAAATTAATCGATAACGTATATACGGTATAGGGCCACGGGAATAAGTACGTTATAAGTTTCCTTTCTTTCAATATTATAAGAACCTTTAATAAAATAAATTATTAAATTACTATATAACTTAAGGAAGAAAAAAATATTACCCTTCTTAATAAAGTAATAAAAAGCTTTTTGAGTAATTAAGTTATATTAATTAATTTAAAATAGAAAATAAACTTAATAAAGCCCGTTATAACCGGGATTTTTTAAAAATTACTTCTTTTTCCTATATTATTCTTATTCTTTAACGGTCTATTAATCAAAGAATTAATTAAGTTAAAGTAAAAGGTTTAAGTTAAAAGCTTTATTAATAATATATATCTTTTAATTTATAATACCTTTATACGTATAAATTATTTAAGATTAAAAAAGGCTTATAAAGTTTATTTTTAATAAGTAAGGACCTACGGAGTTTAATTTGCGTTATATAAGTATAAGTTTATTTATGTAATTAAGAGTTTAAAACTATAGGATATAATAATTATAATAAACTTAAATAAAGTTATAGTAAAACCGGATATTAATATTTAAATCCTTAACCTTTAAGTAAATAAAAAGCTTAATTAAAAAGATTATATAAAAAAGATTTAAAAGAAGATAACTTTATAAGAAAAAGGTTTTATTTACCTTATTATATTAATATAAAGAGTTATTCTATCAAAGGCCGGGACCATTTATTAAGCAGTAATAAAATTAACTATAATATACGTTACGGTTATTTAATATATACTTAAGGGTACCCCGGGATATAGGAAAAAGCTTATTTAGATATTATAGAAAGTCCAGAACCGGTACTTAAAAGTAATTAATAACGTTTATAAAGCGATTTTTATCCCGGTATTAAAGTTTAAGGTTTTTATATTATTAATTAAAGTTTTATTTAACTAAATAATCGCTTAAATAAAACTTAAAAAATATATATACCCGGTTATAATAATAGGAAACGAAAGGATCTATTAAAATTTTAAGAAGCTTTAAGTTAAAAGGGGTAAAATAAAAGTCTTTATCCCTTTTTTTATTGAAATAAAACGAGAATAAATTAAGAAGGAGGTTAATTTTAATATTTCAAAAATTAGTTTAAACGTATATAGATTCTTATTAAGTTTAAAGGAAACCGAGGTTAAAAAAATTTAGAGAGTAAAAACTATAATAATCGCCGGGTAAATTACGGTAAAATAAACCGTTTATCAACGGAAATATAGGGATTTTACATTCTAAGGATATTAACACCCGGCTTTTAATAATAAAGTAGTTATTAATAAGTACTTTTATTATTATAAGATTATAAAAAAAGGCGATAATGATAAGGGCCGTGCTTGGAATGAGATCACAAGGGTATGTATTGATCGAAAGAATAACTATGAAGAGTAAAAGTATAAATGTTGACTAAAAAGGCCTTTTGTTAATATGCGCCAAGCCACCTTACCCCTTATGGCTAGTAACCGAGATAGACGACCCGAGTGGCTGGCTTATATGTTGTTACCGTAATACTTATGGTCCGTCCACCAGGTATATTACCTATATATCACTTAATAGCCCTTATAAGCCAGCATACTTATAATATTACCCCCCCCTTTCTTAAAATATCGACTGCAATATATAAATATATAACGGTTATCGTAATAGCTGGAAGCATAAGTAATAAGGCGATATAGTTATAGGTAATAAAAGACGAAAGGTACGAGATTAAGGGAATTAAAAGGATTAACTTAATATCTGGGAAATAGTTAGGTTATATATTCTTTCTTTTAATAATTTAATATCTAGGTTATCCTCGCCGCCGTAATTAATTATAAGGACCCGGCTTATATAGGTATTAACGGTGAAATTGGGTTATTACGTTAACCGTATACTTAAACTCGTTCTTATCGGTATTATATTATTTAAGATTTAAGTTATACCCGGCCTAATTAACTTTATATTATAAATGTCCGTTTAAGAATTAAGAATCCAAAATATCGTTTACGGTCTATTCTTCTTAATCGTTAATAATAACTATATTTATTAAAACGAGTTTTTATTTAAGTATTAAGTCCTTTATTATTATCTTTAAAAGACTGATATAAAAAACGTTCTTAATATAAAAACTCTTAAATAGTTTAAGTTTATATAAATATCTTTTTGTGCCTATAACCTCGTAAGGATTAATTATTTTATAGTTTAATTTTTTATATAATTTACTAGTTTTAATATTTTTTATAAATAAATAGACTTAATTATCAATCTTATATATAACGCCTTTTTAATATCGGTTTACTTATGTTATTATAGATATTTATATTGCTTTTAAATTATTCCTTCTATATTTAAGTACTTTCTATATATAGTTTATAACGTCCTTAATAATACGGCTTATAAGTCGTTCTTTTATCGTAATGTAAACGGTGTTATCTGGGGTAAAGCTTATACGGGGGTAATAGCTATAATTAAAGAAGAAAGGTAATATTCCCGTAAACGCTGATTCTTAATTATTTTTAATAAATTTAATTATATTAATATAGTTTAATTAATTATTTTATTGCTTATTATAGTATACTAAAAATTTAATCTTAATATCCTAATTAACTTGTTTAGTTTATCCGTTTATTTTTCAGTAATAAGCGGTTAAATATATAACTTTAATATTTAGTTTTTTATAAAGAAATTTTTATAAAATAAAGATAAATTAAGGTCCTCGGTTTAAAACGATTAAGGTAAAAAGATTACGATATCGGTATACCTTTTATAAGAAGACGTCTATAAGTGGTTTTACTAATATGCCTTCGTTTTTATCCGAAATTAATATATAAAGACCATACTTAAATAATTTATAGTAAAGCGTAAAAATAATATTGAATTCTTTGGATTTTAATAACCCGGTAATTAAGTTTATAAATAAATCCTTTTATCGTTAATCCGGTATTAATAATAAATAAAATAAGCTATTCTTCCTAACTTTTAAAGCTTTAATCCGGTAATAAGTCCGATAATTACGGAAATATCTCTTAACCATAACTTAAAGTTAAGGAATTTAATAATAACGTTAAATAAGTTCTATAATTTATCAGATACTTAAGTAAACGGATAAAAATTATAAATAAATTTCTTTAAGAACTTCTATTATTATATCTATTAATATATAGATTTTCCTATAATAACGTAAAAACTTATCCTTATTAATATATCCTTTAAAGTAATTATTATTAATTACTTTAATCCGGATTTTTATATACTTTTCATTATTAAAGTTAATTCGTTTAATCTTTATAAAGAGTTCTTCCTCCGGTTCTTTAACTTAAGGCTTTTTAAGGTTCTTAATCAATTTTAATTATATCCGTTTTAAAAGGAATATTATTTAATATATATATTTTTCGTAATTATTATTAGGTAAAATAAATATTAAGTTTACTATTCTTGTTAAAGTATTAACCTTTTAATTTTTCTTTATCATAATATAAATAATCTTAAAGTTACAATCGGTAAGAAAGTTTATTTATTAAACTTACCTTCTTATTAGCTTCTTTATTTTTATAAAGTACTTGAAGCTTTTATAATTTATAAAGATTTTAATAAGAATATCCGTACTTTTAAGGTTTACCTTTTAAATCTCGAGTCCGTTAATAATAATTAAAAGTTCTTTATTCTAGATCTTATAGTTATATTCTGCTAATATAAAATTCTTACTATAAAAGGCAATAAGGTAAAGTATATTATTATTTTTATATTAAGAGAGTATTCCTATATTAACGTAATCTAACGAGTCCGTCTTAAGGATAGCCTTTTTTTTATAATTAAAGTATTATAATATAGGTATTAATATAGTTATTATTTTCAGGTTTTTAAAGGCTGCTTAATAAGCTTTATTTTATTTAAATTTAAAATCTTTTTAAATTAATTAATATAAAGGCTTTATAATACGTAAAAAATTCTTAATAAATTATTTATAAAATTTATAAAATTTAATAAAAAATTATACTTATTTTAATATTATAAATTAAGCTTACTTTTATACGACTTAAATTTTATATAAGTTTATCTTAATTCCTTTAATAAAGACGATTATATTAAGGAAAGTTATCTTATATACGTAAAATTTATATTTATTAATATTTATAAATAACTTAACTTCTCGTAACTTTAATAATACTTTTTATATATACTTTTAATATTCTTTAAGAGAATTACTATAAATAAGAATATTATTTCTATATATTTAAGTAAATTTATTTAAGTACTTACAAAGGATATTATTAATATAATATTATTACGTTATAGGATTATTTATTAAACTAAACAGTATTACCTTATATTTATATATACTTATATTAATAATAAACGTTATTAAAGTTTCATTATATGGTATTATACGTAATAAGTTAAAGACTATAATAATATTGATTTTAATTAAGTATTTATAACCCGTAATCCGTATAAAAGTTTTTTCTATTAAGGGTAACGGGTATTTATCCTTTTTTATTAACGTATTAAGTCTTTTATAGTTTTTATAAAAGCGGAAGCCGTTATCCTTTTTAAGTATAAATAGAATAAATAAGGTAAAAAATACTTAACTTAAGACTATATAGTTTTTCTTTAAATTCTTAGTAAAATATTCCTTATATACTTAAAGCTTAAGTAAAAATAATAAGTATACTTAACTCTTCAGTAAATCCTTAAGGTTATCGGTAAGTTTAATCTTATAGTCCGTATTACGGTAAGGTAATAATTACGTTATTTTTATACGATTAAAGATATTAAGGAAGTCGTAATATTCTTTAAGTAACTTACGTTTAATATTTTCAAGAGATTCTGTTTTAATTTTATTTAATTAAATATCTATATAAGTTTATTATCGATCTAAATTTTTAATTTAATTATTTAACTCCCTTATTAAAGTTAAAAACATAACATTCTTTTTATCCTTTATAAATAATTTAAATAAGGTAACGTTAATTTATAAAATATTAATAAAACCTTCGATATTCTTAAATAATTATTATAATATAACTATCTTAAGTAATTTTTCCTTTTTCCGGTTAATTATTAAGGGGTCGGTTTAAGGTCTATAAGGGATCTACATAGGGACTAATCTGATAAGCTTTAATAAGTTACCCCAAAATAGCTTCTTTTCTATGGGTTTATACGACTTTTCCGGAATAAATAATTAAGGAAGGGTAAGTATAATAAGGGACTTAAGGAGATTTTTTTTTAAGATAAGGTATTCTTTTTTAACGTTAATCCAAAATCGCTATAAATAAAGTTTTTTAAGGATAATTTATTAGAATTTAGCTTAATAATAAATATAAAGGTATTAAACTAAATATCCGAACTTATTTTTATTATTAAGTAAATTATATATATAATAGTCCGGTTTATATTATTATTAAAACTCTTTACCGTTTTCTTCTTTAATAAAAGTATTATATTAATTTTAAGAATTTTGTAAAAAGAATACGTAAATATAATATTAATAAAAGAGTAACCCGTAACTCCTATATCTATAAGGGCAGGGTAAGTTCGACTTTTTCTATTTATAATTAAGTTAATAATATTATAAAAGCCTTCTTAATAAAAGAATTATTAATTAAGTTAATTAATATTAATATCTATAACTTCTTTTCCTTAATTGCGTTGGTAATAAAAGTAATTAATTTTTTAACTTAGTATCTATTTCTTAAATCTTATTAACTTTTATTTTATCCTTATTTAAATAAGTTATTAAGTTATAATTAGGTTACTTATAATAATAATAAAATTTAAGATAACGTTTATTCTTAAGACGTTTTATTTTATTATTATCCTTATTAAAAATACTAATTCTATATATAGTTCTCTTTTCCTTTGTAATTTTAATAATATTTCCCTATTCTTTAACCTTATTTTATTAATAAATAACTATCTTCTTCTTCTTCTTAATATCCGTAATTTAATTATTATTTAATTATTAAAGTTAATTATATATAGTTTTTATTATTCTAGAATAGTAAATTTAAGAGTTTATTCGGAGTATATTTTTAAGTCTCGGTATTATTTAATTATATTGATTGATTGATTGATTGATTGATTTATACTACGGATCTAGCTAAGTTAATTCCGGCGTTCCTTAATATACGGCCTTTTAATTTTACTGGTAACCGTAAAAACTTAATACTTATAATGTTAAGGTAAAGACCGGCGTTTACCAGGCTTTTACCCTTTATCCCTTAAAATAAAGGATATTAACGGCCGTTTAAAGAATAGTAATTTATTTATATATTTTTTATATTTTAACTCCTTTAAGAAAATCCATAATATTATAATTATATTCTTATAAGGGCTGTTTTTAAGCTCGTTATTTTTCCGTTCCTTTATATATTTATATTATTTTAACTTTACGTAATATTTTTAAATATTTTTATTAATATTTACGCGTTTAATATATACCCCTTTTATATTATTATTACCGTTAATTCCTTTAAGGACTTTTAATAAGCGTTTACTATTATATCCTTATAACTATAAAAGATACTTTCTGGTTTATATAATTAATATAACCGATTTCCGCTTTTCTTTTTCTTCCTTAACCGGTAATAAGCCTTTTCCGTAAAGTTTTTAATAATTTTATTTATTTTTATAATAAGGTTAAATTATAATAATAATCCGGTAAATATTATAAACTTAATAATTACCCGGATATTTTATTTTATAAATAATATTTAACGGTAATTATAAATATTAATTTTTACGA
The DNA here is from genome assembly GCA_019925105.1 of Niebla homalea. Taxonomy (NCBI): domain Eukaryota; kingdom Fungi; phylum Ascomycota; class Lecanoromycetes; order Lecanorales; family Ramalinaceae; genus Niebla; species Niebla homalea. The sequence goes on from JAHGAU010000019.1 coordinate 773,948, forward strand.
TAAATTTTAATTTAATTTCCATAAATAAAAAATAAGAAATAAAAATATATATAACGTTTTACTTTCTTTATTTATATTTATATGCGGCGTTTATCCGACTTTTAATATATATAATAGATAAGAAATAAATTAAAATATTTTTATTTATCCGGAGTTAAATTATTAATACGTTATTATCCTTCTTTATAATATTATAATAACGGAAATACTTATTAATAATCTTTTTATTATTAAGAATTAAATAATAATAACCTTAAAATATAAAATCTTTATATTTCCGTTAATATTCAGTTTATTTTATCGTAACCTATAAAATAATTACTCTAACATTTATTCTTTAAATCTTTTTAATTTTAATTTCTTTTATGCTTAATAAGAACTTATATATGTTTAAATTAATTTCCGGGATATTAATAAAATTAAGTTTTTTCTTAATTTATTTTTACTTTATTTTAATAAAAAAAATAATAAATATCTTTAATTTACTCCCTTTAATTTAAAATTTATTAAGATTTTAACGGATCCGCTTATTTCTTTTTATTATAATTAAGTATATATATTTCTTTAGTTTTATTTAAATAATTATTTAATTTAATAAGATTTTAATTAACGATATAAAGACCTTAAATTTTAATATTGGGATAAAAGTTACTTTATAAGTACCGTTAATTAGTCTTAAATACCAATTTTGGATTTTTATAATATTTAAATAAGCTTTTTCCTATATCCCGGAGTACCCTTAAGTATATATTAGATGGCTATAACGTATATTATAGTTAACTTTATTACGGCTTAATAAATAATCCGGGTTTTTTATAACGTAACTCTTTATATCGATATAATAAGGTAAATAAAGCCCCTTTCCTATAAAATTATCTTTTTTTGAATTTTTCTTATATAATCCTTTTAATTAAACTTTTTATTTACTTAAAAATTAAGGACTTTAATATTAATATCTGGCTTTACCGTAATTTTATTTAAGTGTATTATAATTATTATATTATATAGTTTTAAGCTTTTAATTATATAAACGGGTTTATATTTATATAATATAAATTAAACCCTATAAATTTTTATTTATTAAAAATAAACTTTATAAGTTTATTTTAATTTTAAATAATTTATATATATAGAGATATTATAAGTTAAAAAGTAAATATTATTAATAAAGTTTTTAACTTAAACCTTTTATTTTAATTTAATAAGCTTTTTAAATAATAAATTATTAAAAAATAAAAATAATATAAAAAAAATAAATAATTCTTAAGGAATCTTTATTATAATAAGCTTTATTAAGCTTATTTTTTATTTTAAGTTAATTAATATAGTTTAATTATTTAAAAAACTTTTTATTTATTTAATTAAGAAAAATAATATCCTTTTTTTCCTTAAGTTATATAATAATCTTTAATAGTTTATTTTATTAAAGGTATTTATAATATTAAAAGAAAGAAGACTTATAATATATTTCTTTTTATAATTTTATATTATATATATATTATTAATTAATTTTTTAAAAGCTATTTTTATTAACTAACTTCTTTTTACTTTTATTTATTAATTAAAAAGAAATCCGTAGTTCTTTATATAGCTATTAAGGATTTTTATTATTATCGTTTTTAAGGCTTTCTTTAATATATAAAGGAATATAATAAGTTTATAAAATTTTATTTTAAAGTAATCCGGCTTAATAAACTTCTTAAGGATAATTATCTTTATTTCCTTAAACTTATATAAATAATAATTAATATTAAAGTATATTTAAAAAAAATAAATAAAAACCCTTTTAAACGGTAATATTATTATTAATAAGAATCTATTAAGGATTTTATTCAATTTTAAAGCTTTATTTTTCTTTAATTTATTAATCGCTTTAATTATTATATTTTATATTATTACTTTATTTCTTAATACGGGAATAAGGTATATAATACCGTTAATATCGTTTAAATTAGCCTTTAACGGAAAGGGGGAAAATACTTTTTTAAGGGCCTTAATTTTACCGTTAAAGGTATTAATTAATATATTATTAAGCTTCTTAAAAGGCAGGAATTTAAGGATAAACTTTAATTTCTTACTTTATTCCTTATTATATTTTACTAACTTTTAAATATTATAAAATAAAACCGTTAAATTATATATTATAAATTAAAAATATATTTATTTAATTTTCTTAATAATTTTCTTTTTTTCTTTTTAAATAGCCTTTAATTAATTAAATATTTTTTAATTTTTATACTTAAAAGTTTACTTTATTAATTTTTTCATTTTTACGGTTACGGTTATATATCCTTTATTTTAATAAATTTGAATTCTTTAAAAAAGTTTTATTATTAAGATTATCTTATCGATTATTTTATTTAATATTTTTATTATTTATTTTATAAAAAGGTCGATCCGTTCTTTATTACTTAATTAAGGGAAGTCCGTAAATTATATTACCGTTTCCTCCGTTTTTATATAAACCTTTATTATTTTAACCGTTTTTTATACCTTTTTTACCGGTAATAATAAAGTTATATTAATGGTTTAATTTAAGGTTATTTATATCGGTATATAATCCGAGTTATATTTTAAGTCCTTTTATAATTTATATATTATAATTACGTCGGTAACCCCTTTTATATTCAAGGTTAAATTAATTATTATTTTAAATTTATAACTTTCTTATATAATAATTTTTTATAATATTAATAATAAAAAATTAACTTAAGTAATAACTATTAATAAATTATCCGATTTAACGTAATTTATTATACGTTTTTCCTTATTTTATATATAATAGTATAGGTTAAAGTCTTTAAGTAATATATACTTATTTAAAAAAATTAAGACCTTTTTAAGTAACGGTATTATAAACGGTTCCTTTTTATTAATTAACGGCGGGTTATATATATTATAAATATTAAAATTGTCCTTTAAGTCCTTTTTTTTTTATAATACGGAATATATAAAGGTTTTTATTATAATAAATAATATCTTAATTATTTACGTTAAGCCGTTTATTTATAAAGAAATATATTTTAATTATCTTATCCCCTTTAAAAATTAAATAAAATCCCTTTTCCGGGATAATAAATGAATATATATATAAGTTATATAATAATTTTTATATTATTATAATATTAATGTTTTTAACTTTTTTAAATTTAAATATTAATATTATTGCTTTAATTCTTTCGTTATAAATATTATATTATATTATTCTTAAAAGCGTTAATATATTATATATTGATTTTTATAAAGGCTTTTTTATTTATACCCGTTTAAGTTACGGACTTTTTATTAAAGTTAAACGTTTTCTAACTTAATACCTTTTTAATTATTATTAAAGATATAAAACGGCTAACCTTTAAAGTCAGGATTATAAAGAGCTTTTTTTTTTACCTTATCCGTTACCGTTATTTACTTTTTATTATTTAATTAATTAAGCTTATATTTTAAGGTTAACTTTAATTAACCCGTTAAATTAATTCCGTATATATTATACCATTGGATTTTTATAGTTATCTGGGTTTTTTTACGTTTAATCTTTTTAGCTTTTATTATATATTTAGAATCCTATATTAAGTATCTTTCCTTATTATATATAATATATTTAAATATATCCTTTATAAGCCCCTTAATTATTAACTCTATATACTTATAAGTATTATAACCCTTAACGTAAATTATATATTTTATAATATTAAAGTATTTTATAATAATATATTTATAATTTTAATATTTAAAATATTAATAAATATTTACCGTTTTATTTTATAACCGAGTTATTTTAAATAATCCTTTTTTAATAATCCCTTTATTTAAGATATCGTTATATATCTTTATTAATATTACGTTTAATATAATAATAAAATTTTTTTTTTTATATTTTTCAAGAAATTAAATCTTTTTATTACCGGAAAAAGTTTATATTTAACGATCTTAAACCTTAAGTAAAGAACCGTATTCTCTTTTTCTATATTCTTTAATATAGCCTTTTTTTCGGTTTTTATAAAATATATTTTATTTATTATAATAGTAAACGATTACCTTAAAATTTTAATTAATTTATATTTTCCCTTATTAACTTAAGCCTTAAACCTTTTTTAGCTTTTTTTTATTTTTAGTAATATTATATTAAAGAAAATATTTTTATTTTATAGCTTATATACCGCGATAATTTTTTTTATTAATAATTCCGTTATTACCTTAAAAGCCTTTATTAATTATAATGGGTTTACTTTTATAATTACGTTTTTCTCCTTATTATTAAATAAATAAACCGTTATTGTTTTCGTTTTCTTTAATATAGTTATTCTTTCCTTTATTATTCTTTTATTCTTTACCGCAAATACCCTTTTTATTACTTTTATCGCTTAATTCTCTCTTACTTAAAGGGTTACCGCCTTTATACCCTTACCTTATACCCTTAATTTTAAGCCGCCGTCTTTACCCTTTATTATTGTTTTTATTCCCGCCCTTTAAAAGCCCCGTAAACGCTCTATTTCCTTTAATTTTACTTTTATCTTTATATAAAAATTTTTTATGCTTTTTAATTTAGTCTATAATATTAATTAAATCTTTAACGTAATATCCTTTTATTTTACCGTAAGGAGTCCTTTTAAGGCCTTTATGATTTCCTTTACTGTTTTTTTACCTTTATTTATTAAGCGATATATTGTTTCCGCCTTTTATTTTTAATCCCTTAAAATTTTATCCTCCTTATCAGTTTTATTTCCTTTTTATATACCCTTAATAATATTTTTACCGCGGTTTTCCCGCCTTTTCCCCCCGTTTATACCCTTTATTATTAATACCGTACCGGCCTTCCTACCCTTTTATTTACCTATTATTTCCGTATTATTATTATACGTTTTATACGTTTTAATACGCGTATTTTATTAACCTTAATTTCCTTATTTATTTTAAGCGTTATCCGGCTTATTATTATTATATTACCTATATACGTCGTCGTTATTTCTATTAATATAAGTTATTTACCCGTTTATTATTTTATTCTTAACTATTACGTTACTTCCACTTATCGCACTTAATATACTTCCCTCACTATCACTAGAGCTATATATATACGCATCGTTTTGGACCTCTGGGGTCCCTTTATTCGTCGCCATCCGTTTTTTTCTTCATTTAATTATATAAATTATCGTATACCTGGTTATTACGATATTTAAGGATATTAATTAAGCGGAATATATTGCTTTTATAGTTTTTAAATTTATTAATACTTCCTTAATAAAGCGTACGATATTTACGGCGTATTTTATTTTATAGGTTTATTTCTCCGTAAATATTATTTAAATAATTAAAGACGTCCCTAAGCTAAAAATATAAGTTTTTAAATATCTTTTCTTAACGTAAATAAATATACCCTAATATTTCCTTTTCCGTACTATTATATATAAATATTATTTTTATAATATCCGTCATATAATAATTATAATTAACTTTAAAACGATCTTAAATAATAATTTCTTAATTTTTATATAAAATATTATTACCGGTTTCGTTAATAAAAATAAGTAAATTTCTTATTTTGAAAGAAAGCTTCTTATATCCGTCTTTTTACTTTAATATACCGTTTTATATATTTTCTCGTAAACGTATATTATCCATACGTATTAATTTAATTATTTTAACGGTATTCTTAAGTTAATTATTAATATTAATAGTTAAAGTATTAAAGTTTATATTATTAATATAAAGTCATTGAATTTCAGTTTAAGTTATACCTTTAAAGTTATTAATAGAAATAACTTTTTTAATAAGACCGATACTTTTATTACGTTTAACTTAAAGTTAATTAAGTATTTTTGAGACTTTCTTAAGGTCTTTTTACGTTTATTAAAGGAGGTAATACTTATTTATAATATCTTAAACGGTAATCGTATTCTTTTTATATATACAGTTATTAAGTAATATAGTTATAGGGCGTAAATTAATTTATATAAGGAAGAATTCTTTACGGGTAAAGTCCGTTATACTTATATTATTATTTAAAATTCTGGGTTTTAAAGCTTTAAATAGTTTACGTAATAAGTCCTTATTAAAGTTAAAGTATAACGGGAGAAGGAACTATTTTATATAAGATAATAAAAATAATAGTTCTGGGAGTTATCTTGGTGTTCGAAACGGTGGGGATTCAGGTTTAGGTTCCGGTTCCGGTTCTGGTTTCTTCGATTTCTTTAAAGGGGATTTAGGTGGTCGCCTTTATATAACGTATCGTATACGATTTACTATTATTAAATAAAGTAACGCGTTATTTTCTAATTCTTATTTTAGTATATATTATAGGACTCGTTAATTTCAGTGGAAGTTAAGGCCCCCGGGGTTTATTCAAAGAATAACTACGTTTATATATAGCTACAGAAAGGGTTAATAGTTATTTTTATAATAAAGGCCGTACTTAAAATAAGATTATAAGGGTATATATTAATTGAAAGAATAACTATAAAGAGTAAAAGTATAAATATTAATTAAAAAGGCCTTTTATTAATATGTGCCAAGCTACCTTACCGCTTATAACTAGCAACCGAGATAGCCGGCCCGAGTGGCTCGCTTATATGTTGCCACCGCAATACTCATGGTCCGTCCACCAGGTATACCACCCATGCATCACCCAGTAGCCCTTATGAGCCAGGATGCTCATAACAGATAACGTATTAATAATCTAGCTCCGGATCAATAAAAATAATTTAATTTACTTCTTATTTATTATATACGTTAAAGGTTAAATTAATATTAACTATAAGTATAAATAAAGAAAGCAGAACGCTATATACGTCCTTATTTCTTATCCCTTATTTATAAAGGTTAAGTTAAAACTTATAATAAAGGTTAATATTTACGATTATTACCAGATATTATTTATAAAGCAAAATATCCGGGTAGCCGTTAAGCTTATAATACTTATTAAATTATTATAATAGTTCAGCCTTACTATAGAAATAAATGAAGTTATTAAAAATTTTACGGAAAAGGCCCATTAATAACTAAGGAAGAAAAAAAGAAACGGAAACTAATTATATTAACTATATAAACCGGAAAGTATCTTTTATAGCCGTAAAGATATAATAATAAATACTCATTAAAGGTCTTTAAAAAAGTTAATACTAATAATAATACAAAATAAAAATATATATTAAATACATAAATATTAATAAAGATATTTAAAAATACTACGTAAAATTAATATAATATAAATATATAAAAGAGCGGAAGAGTAATAAGCTTAAGGGTAACCGTTATAAGGATACGATCGTAATATTATGGATTTTTTAGGGGAGTTAAAATATAAAAAGTATATAAATTAATTATTACTCTTTAAACGGCCGTTAATATTCTTTACCTTAAGGTATAAAGGGTAAAGGCCTGGTGGACGCCGTTTTTACTTTAACATTATGAATATCAGGTTTTTACGGTTACCAGTAAGGCTAAAAGGCTGCGTATTAAGGAACGCCGGAATTAATTTAGCTAGATCCGTAATATAAATCAATTGATTAATTAATCAAAATATTTATATAATATCTATAATAAATAATATAAACGGAAATAAATTATTATTTTATTATAACACAATTATATTACGCGACTTTAATATTTAAATTATATATTTTATTAAAACTGTTAATTAAAAAATTTAATATAAAAAATTTAATATTTCTCTTAAATAAATAATATTTTATTTTACGTATTGTTGCCCCGTTTTATTTTAAGATTTTTTATTTTTTATTATATTTTCTACTTTCCTATAATAAGGGTTCAATTTATAATAACGGATAAAGGGTATCTATTTATATTTTTATCGGATTTATTTTTAGGTTTACTTATTAAGTTTTTTCTATTGTAATTTATTAATTACCGCAGAAAAAGATGGGAAGGAATGAAAGTGAAAAAGGGGGAAAAACAAAGAAGCAATGAAGGGCAATTGAAGATGGGCCGAAGCCCCCATATAAATAAATGAGGTATATAAAGTGTACTATAGTAACCCGTTATGCTCTCCTTCTTTAAAGTATATATGAATTAATTCCATCCTTAATTAACCTTTTTAATGTTTCCATTCCTTTATATATTTAAGTATAAGTTTGGTATTTTTTATATTTTCCCCCTTTTTAATTTCCTCTATAATAAGGTATTACCCTTAATACCTTTATACTCCGGACTAAGTTATATCTACTTATATATATTTTATTTATATATTTAATAATTTATAATAATTACTTTATATTCTAAGTTACCTTAAGTATAAAAACTAAAAAAGCGTTAATTTAATAACTATTTATTTCTTATTTTTTTTATAATAAATTTACTTTTGATATTACGTATTATTAATAAGTAATTCTTATCCTGTAAATTTATTTATATATAAGTTTATTTGCTTTCCTTATAGTTTTATTTTTAACTTTCGCTTAATAATAATAATCAAGTATATTAAAACTTAATTGTTAAAGGTAATCTTTTTTATTATTCTAATACGTTAATAATAACGATTATAATACCTTATATTTATTTATTTTAAAGTTCGGGTTATATTATATTTATATCTTCCTTACGTATAATACGCTTAATCCGCTTAAAAGTACAACGCGTTCTATTCTATTTATTAAAAGATTATTAATATTACCCCTTATAAAAATTAGGACTTATAACCGGTTATTCTTTACCTTTCTTTTCGGTTTATATATTTTTAATATCTTTTTTAATTTTATCGTTATTAAGTATATTTAAATAAATTTATTATATAGCTTTAATACGTCTTATAAAGGTTATTAAATAAATATTATTTGAATTTTTAATTTATAGATCTTTCTATCTTTCTTATTAACGTATTTAAGAGGATATTATACGTAGTTATATAGCTTATACCCGTTTATTAATATTATTTATATATTAATTTATTATAATAATCGTAAAAGGCAATAAAAGGGTATGTTAATTATTATTATTATTACGTATATTATAACTTAAAAAAATAAAGTAAAAAAGAAAAATGATAAAATATTTATTGATTAATCTTTAAGTAACTTTTTAATCTTGATATAAACTCCTTTAATACTTAATATTATACTTAATAATATTTCCTGAAAATATACTTTTTAATATAGTTCTTAATATTTATCTTTATTTATTTATATATGCTTTTCTTTTAATTAATTGGTATATTAGGTATCCTCGGCGTTATATTTACTTATAAATGAAATTATTTTTATATTCTTTTAATAACTTAAGTACGATCGTCCCGGTTTAAATGTATTTAAAAGGTATATTAAAAGGATTTTTTTTTAAACGTAATTATATCGCTTATTACTTTTATTAAGTTCTGTTCCAACCGGTTCTATTAATAAGTAAAACGTATAAATTATTTTGAATTATTTACTTATTAATCTGCTAAATTATTATTTTTATTTCTCTTTTATTTTTTTTAACTTTTTATTTTATCTTTAATTTTATTAACTTCTTTAATTTTCTTAATTTTTAGCTTTTTTTATATTTAAACTAACTTATATTAAATTTAACTTAATTTTATATTTAATTATTAATTATCACCTTAAAAGTATATATATATCGATAATTTTAATATTGGTTAATTCTTTTATTTTTATACTGATTTATTTATAGTTTTTCTCGGAATTTATATAGGATTCTTTTAATTATATTTATAGAGATTATTTTAATTATATATTTATACCCTGAAAAATGCGCTTTTATTATTAATTTAATTTAATTAAATGGTTATATTCCTATTATTATAAGGGTTTACTTAATTATTAATTAAATAATATATCTAAAGTTATATTTTACGGTTCTTTATAACTTTAATTTCCTTTAGCTTTCTTATTTTAAGAGCTTTTTATAGTTTATATCCAGGTTTACGCCTTACGTAAACGTAAAGGTACTCAAGTATATATTAAACATTAATAGATTAATAATGGTTATCGTTTTACTTTTATTAATTATCGCCGTATTCATAGTTTGTTTAATAACGTATACTTTAATTATATCTTTAAATATAGATTTAATAACTATAGCTTCTATTTAAGTATATATAGATTAATTCGTTTTTAATTAATCGTTATTAAGTCCTTTTTATAAACTTTTAGTATTAAAATACAATTTAAGTAAATGCTTTTTCCCCGGTATATTATACGCCTTTTAATTTTAATATCTATTATAAGTTAAGTATAAATAGAAATATTAGGTTGATAACCGGTTTAACCCAGCCTTGTATTTAATTAAGTTTCGCCCCTTTGAATTTATTTAATAATCCTTTTAATTAATTAACTATATTACCCTTAAATTCATTTAGTACCTTTCCTATTATTCTTTTACGTTAACCGTATAGTTAATAATTTATTCATATACCTATCGGCCCTTTTTATTAATAACTTATTCCTTTAACTTCGTAGAAAAAGCCCGTTTATTAATAGAGTTATTAAATAGCTTTACCATTATCCTCCCGTTAATCCTTTACGTTAATAATATTATAATAATAGTCCTTTAAGTCTTTTATCGTCCTCATTAAAATTAATATCCTACTTAAGTAAGTTTCTTACGGTAAAACATACGTTAAGGATAGTTTATTTTTACTTGAATTAAATTTATTAACTGAATCTCGCCGGTACTTATTAAAGAAAAGATAAAATTTAATACCGATTAAAGGTTTGATTAATAATATAATTAATACCTTATTCCTCCTTAATAATAATAAAAATAATAGGTTATATCTCTTTATATATATAAACTAATTATTAATTAGATTCCTTTTTAAATAATAACTTAAATATTAATATTTTATTACCTCCTTTCTAAGGGCGGCGTTTATATTTTCCTATTAATCCCCGGTTATTTGCCTTTATTGTTTGGCCTGTTACCTTAATGTTAATACCTTTAAACTTTAACCTTTCTCTATATGCTTTTTAAGTAGCTTTTCTGCCCTTTAATTTTACCCCGTAAACGCTATATACCTTGATTCGATTAAAAGATCGTTAATATATTGCTCCGGCTCTTATTGAATTAATTATTAAAAAAAAGCCTTATATATCTTCTTAAGTTTATAATAAACTATTAAGTTTATTAAATTCAGTCAATTTATTAGTTTACTTTATTCTTGGCTCTGTTCGTCGGTTTACTCTAATTGTATAAGGTTACTTTTATATTTATCCGGATCTTAAGGGCCCGTTTATTATAAATTATCGTTTGAAATCCTTTACTCCCTTTCTTCCGCGTATTCCGCTATATTACGGTTTTCCGGCTTTAACTCTTCGGTTATTACCGCTATATATATTTAAGTATAATCTTATCCCTTTTAAGTTTATTTATCGTTTAAGTAAGCCTTAATAATACTTAATTGAAATAATAAAGATAATTAATTTTTATCCGCCTCCTTTCTGGGATCGTATATTTGTATAGTTTAATAACCGTAATAATTAATTTTTTAAGCCCGGTTATTATAATCGTTTTAATATTAATACTTATAATATTAATAATCCGGAAAAGCCTTAACTGTTTTATAAATAACTCAAATAGAATTTCTAATAAATAATTTTATATTTAATTATTTCTATTTATATATAATTTATAATTTAAATTCATTTTCTTCTTAAAGGAAATAACCTTAATTATAAACGATTATAAATATTCGTAATCTTTTCATTATTTAAATTATATTATAATTTATAAATAATAAAAAGCAGAAAATAAGTTTTTATATATTTTTATTTATATTTATCCCTTTTTTTTTTCCTCTGTTATTATTTATTTTTCCTGCATTAATTATATCGGTATTATTAAATCAATTATTTCCTTTTTCCTTTTTTTTTAAATTTATATTTTTCTGATATCTTTTATTATACCGAATCATAAAAATAAATAAAATAAAAATATAAAGGAAACGGTATTATATTATTTATATATACCTCTTTTTTTAAATTATATTATTAATAATTATAATAGTTTCTAGAGGAATAAAATATTTTCTGCCGGTATTTTCCAAATTTAAATTCTCTTTATTACCTTTAATTTTGGTTTATCAGAGGGTTTAAGATATCCAATATATGGTATAAATACTCTAAAATAATCCTTATAAAATAAGTTAAATATATAAGTCCTATTTATCCTTTTTAATCTATATAAAGCTTTATACTCCCTTATAGAGTTTTTAATAATAAACGGTCCGACTTAATAAGGTTTAAGTTCTCCAAGATTAAAGGTAAGATCCTATTATATAATTAATTACCTTTTTTTTAATAGGTTTTAACCTTATATTATCTTATTATAATATCGTTTTTATCGATCCTTTATTATATTTAACTTCTCTTATAATTCCTCCTTAATATTTATCCGATTTACTATAAACCTTAAATAACTTTATATATCGCTTCTTTTAAAGGTAATATTATTCTTTTTATAATATATACTTTTATTTATAACTTAATCGTATTCCGTTTATATATTATATTTAATCTAATCTTAAAGAAAATATTAATAGAAACGGATTTTAAGTATTTAATATATTGCGCGTTAATACCTAGTGTCGTTAATTTTCCCGTTTATATTTAATTAGATTTCTATTAAAGTTACGTTTTTTTTATAGCGTTTTATTAAATTTCATTATTAAACTTTATTATATTTATTACTTTATACGTTATATTTAATATTGGAATAAATTGAATATTGAAAAAAAACGTTAATATATGAAATAGACAAATGGCGACGAATAAAGGGACCCTAGAGGTCCAAAATGATATACGTGTATATAGCTTAAGTAATAATAAGATAAGGGCTTTAAGTACGATAAGCGGAAGCGGAGTAAAAATGGAATTAAAGGGGGTAAAAGGGTAAACGGCCTTTATTAACGGAAATAATAATAATTTATACGGATAGCATAATAACTATCTAATAAAGAACTTTTAAATTGAATAAAAAGTTTATAGTTAACGAGATACGCGTAAAAAGACGTATATAACGCGTAAAAATAATATGGTTATAAAGGGTAAATAAAAAATAAAGGAAACGGGGATAATACGCGGCAACAGACAGAAAGTAAGCGGGGGCGGAAAAGGTTTTATTAAGTATATATAAATTAAGAAAGAACCGGGTAAAGATAAACGAGTATTAAGTAATTAAGGATAAGCCATAAAAAAAGGTAACCGTTAAATGCGTAAAGGGAATATAATAAAAGAAGAAATAATAAAAGCGTTAAAGGGCCTTTTTATAATTAAATAAAAAGATATTATATTAAAAACCTGGCCGATACTATAAATTAAATTACAAAGGGTAAAAAAACTTTTATATAAAAACGGAGGCGGGATTAAGGAATTTAAAGAGGTTATATAAAGCTTAAAAGGCAATAATAAAAATACCGATAAAAAGAGGTAAAAAGAATTAAGAAGGCTATATATAAAATAAAGGAACGATAAAAGAAGCTTTATGGATAAGGGTAAAAATAAATTAAGTAATAAGGATTACAAAAATAATATTTATATTTACGGTAAAAAAGATAAGGATTAAAAAGAAAATAGCAGTATTAAGGAAGGTAAAAATAATAATTATATAATTATTAAGTAAAAAGGAAAGGAATATAATTATAAAAATAAACCCTTTATAATTAATAAAAGCGTTTAAAATAACGGAGGAGTTATTAAGAAAATAGATTATTATAAAATTGATTGATTGATTGATTGATTTATATTATGGATCTAGCTAAGTTAATTCCGGCGTTCCTTAATACGCGGCCTTTTAACCTTATTAATAACCGTAAAAACCTGATACTTATAACGTTAAGGTAAAAACCGGCGTTTACTAGGCCTTTATCCTTTATCCCTTAAGGTAAAGGATATTAACGGCCGTTTAAAAAATAATAATTTATTTATATATTTCTTATATTTTAACTCCCTTAAAAAAATTTATAATATTACGATTATATCCTTATAAAGGTTATTTTTAAGCTTATTGCTCTTCCGTTCCTTTATATATTTATATTACTTTAATTTTATATAACGTTTTTAAATATCCTTATTAATATTTACGCGTTTAATATATATTTTTTTATATTATTATTGCCGTTAATTCCTTTAAAGACTTTTAATAAACGTTTATTATTATATCCTTACGGTTATAAAAAATACTTTCCGATTTATATAATTAACGTAACCGGTTTCCGCTTCTCTTTTTTTCTTTAATTAATAACGGGCTTTTTTTTTTTTTTTTAAATCTTTAATAATTTTATTTATCTTTATAACGAGGTTAAACTATAATAATAATCCGGTAAATATTATAAAGTTAATAATTATCCGGATACCTTACTTTATAAATAATATTTAACGGTAATTATAAATATTAACTTTTATAATAAATCTTAATTTAACCTTTATAAATAAAGGATAAGAAATAAAAATATATATAACGTTTTACTTTCTTTATTTATATTTATATCAGGTATTTATCCGACTTCCGGTATATATAATAAAAAAGAACTAAGTTAAATTATTTTTATTTATTTAGAATTAAATTATTAATACGTTATTATTTTTTTTTATAATATTATAATAACGGAAATACTTATTAATAATCTTTTTATCGTTAAAAGTTAAATAATAATAACCTTAAAATATAAAATCCTTATATTTTTATTCACGTTTAATTTATTTTATTATAACCTATAAAGCGATCGTTATAATTTTTATTTTTTAAATCCTTTTAATCTCGGTTTCTTTTACGCTTAACGGGAATTTATATATATTTAAATTAATTTCCGGGATATTAATAAAATTAATTTCTTTCTTAATTTATTCCTATTTTATCTTAATAAAAAGAGGGATAAATATCTTTAATTTATTCTTTTTAATTTAAGGCTTATTAAAATTCTAGCGGATCCACCCGTTTTTTATTATCGTAATTAAATATATATATTTTTTTAACTTTATTTAAGCGATTATTTAATTTAATAAAACCTTAATTAATAATATAAAAACCTTAAACTTTAATATTAGGATAAAAATTACTTTATAAGTACCGTTAATTATTCTTAAATACCGGTTTTAGACTTTCTATAATATCTAAATAAGCTCCTTCTTATATCCAAGAATATTTTTAAGTATATATTAAATGGTTATAGCGTATATTATAGTTAACTTTATTATAATTTAATAAATAATCCGGGTTTTTTATAATTCAACTTTTTTTATCGATATAATAAGATAAATAAAATCTTTTTCTTATAAAGTTATTTTCTTTTAAACCTTTTTTATATAATCCTTTTAATTAAGCTTTTTATTTATTTAAAAACTAAAGACTTTAATATTAATATCCGGTTTTATTATAATTTTATTTAAAACATTATAATTATTATATTATATAATTTTAAGCTTTTAATTATATAATCAAGCTTATACTTATATAATATAAATTAAACTTTATAATTTTTACTTATTAAAAGTAGACCTTATAAACCTATTTTAATTCTAAATAATTTATATATATAAAAATATTATAAATTAAAAAATAAACGTTATTAATAAAGTTTTTATTTTAAATTTTTTATTTTGACTTAATAAGCTTTTTAATTAAAAACCGTTAAAGAATAAGAATAATATAAAAGATATAAACGATCTTTAAGGAATCCCCGTTATAATGGGTTTTATCGGTTAAGTTTTATTTTAAATTAATCGATATAGCTTAATCGTTTAAAAAACGTTTTATTTATTCAATTAAGAAGGGTGATATCCTTTTTTTCTTTAAGTTATATAATAACCTTTAATAATTTACCTTATTAAAAATACTTATAATATTAAAAGAAAGAAGATTTATAATATATTTTTTCCTATAATCTTATATTATATATATATTGTCGATTAATTTTTTAAGGGTTATTTCTATTAACCGATTTGTTTTTATTCCTATTTATTAATCGGAAAGAAATCCATAATTCTTTATATAATTATTAAGGATCTTCGTTATTACCGTTTTTAAAGTTTTCCTTAACGTAAAAAGGAATATAATAAATCTATAAAACTTTATTTTAAAATAGTCCGGTTTAATAAGCTTTTTAAAGATAATTATCTTTTTTTTTAAACTTACGTAAGTAATAATTAACGTTAAAATATACTTAAAAAAATAAATAAAGACCCTTTTAAATAATAAAATTATTATTAATAAGAATCTATTAAAGATCTTATTTAATCTTAAAGCTTTATTTTTCTTTAATTTATTAATTACTTTAATTACTATATTTTATATTATTACCTTATTTATTAATATAAGGTTAAAATATATAATATTATTAATATTATTTAAGTTAGCTTTTAACGGAGGAAGGAAAAATGCTTTTTTAAAGGCTTTAATTTTATTATTAAAGGTATTAATTAATACATTATTAAATCTTTTAAAAGGCAGGAATTTAAGGATAAACTTTAATTTCCTATTTTATTCTTTATTATATTTTATTAACTTTTAAATATTATAAAATAAGACTATTAAGTTATATATTGTAAATTAAAAATATATTTATTTAGCCTTCTTAATAATATCTTCCTTTTTTCTTTAAATAACCTTTAATTAATTAGGTATCTTTTAATTTTTATACTTAAAAGTTTACTTTATTAGTCTTTTCTCCTTTACGGTTACGGTTATATATTCTTTATTTTAATAAATTTTAACTCTTTAAGAAGGCTTTATTATCGGAATTATTTTATTAATTATTTTATTTAATACTTTTATTATTTATTTTATAAAAAGGTTAATCCGATCTTTATTATTTAATTAAAGGAAGTCCGTAAATTATAATACCGTTTCCTTTACTTTCTTATAAACCTTTATTATTTTAACCGTTTTCTACGCCTTCCTTATTAATAATAATAGGGTTATATTAACGGTTTAATTTAAAGTTATTTATATCGGTATATAATTTAAATTATATTTTAAGTTTTTCGTAACCTATATATTATAACTTTACCGGTAACCTTTTCCGTATTAAAAATTAAATTAATTATTATTTTAAACTTATAACTTTTTTACGTAATAATCCTTTATAATATTAAAAATAAAAAATTAATTTAAATAATAATTATTAATAGTTTATCCGATTTAACGTAATTTATCGTATGCCTTTTTTTACTTTATATATAATAATATAGGTTAAAGTTTTTAAGTAATATATATTTATTTAAAGTAATTAAGATTTCTTTAAATAATAATATTATAAACGGTCCCTTTTTATTAATTAATAATAAGTTATATATATTATAAATATTAAGATCGCCTTTTAAGTCCTTTTCCTTTATAATACGGAATATATAAAAGTTTTTATTATAATAAATAATATCTTAATTATTTATATTAAACCGCTTATTTATAAAGAAGTATATTCTGGTTATCTTATTTTCTTTAAAAATTAAATAAAACCTTTTTCCCGGATTAATAGATAAATATATATATGAATTATATAATAATTTTTATATTATTATAATATTAATATTTTTGACTTTTTTAAACTTAAATATTAATATTATTACTTCAATTCCTTTATTATAAACCTTATATTATATTATTCTTAAAAACGTTAATATATTATATATTAACCTTTATAAGGGCTCTTTTATTTATATCCGTTTAAATTATAGACTTTTTATTAAAATTAACTATTTTTTAATTTAATATTTTCTTAATTATTGTTAAAAATATAAGATAACCAGCCCTTAAGGTTAAGATTATAAAAAGCTTTTTTTTTCTTTATTTTATCCGTTATTATTATTTATCTCTTATTATTTAATTAATTAAGTTCGTATTTTAAGGTTATTTTTAATTAACTTATTGAATTAATTCCGTATATATTATACCGTTAAATTTTCGCGGTTATCTAGGTTTCCTTACGTTTAATCTTTTTAGCTTTTATTATATATTTAAAATCTTATATTAAGTATCTTTCCTTATTATATATAATATATTTAAATACGTTTTTTATAAGTTTTTTAATTATTAACTCTATATATTTATAGGTATTATAACTTTTAACGTAAACTATATATTTTATAATATTAAAATATTTTATAATAATATATTTATAATTTTAATATTTAAAATATTAAGAAATTTCCGCCGTTTTATTTTATAATTAAATTATTTTAAAAACCCTTTTTTTAATAATCCCTTTATTTAAGATATCGTTATATATCTTTATTAACGTTACGTTTAATATAACGGTAAAATATTTTTTTACGTATTTTAAGGAATTAAGTTTTTTTATTACCGAAGGAAGCTTATAATTAATAATTTTAAACCTTAAATAAAGAACCGTATTCTCTTTTTTTATACTTTTTAATATAGTTTCTTTTTTAATTTTTATAAAATATAATAAATATATTTTATTTATTATAATAATAAACGATTACCTTAAAACTTTAATTAACTTATATTTTCCCTTATTAACTTAAGCTTTAAACTTCTTTAAACTTTCTTTTATTTTTAATAACGTTATACTAAGGAAAATATCCTTACTTTATAATTTATATATTATAATAATTTATTTTATTAATAATTCCGTTATTACCTTAAAAGCCTTTATTAATTATAACGGGTTTACTTCTATAATTACGTTCCTTCTTTCCTTATTATTAAATAGGCGGACCGTTATTATCCTTGCTTTCCTCGATACGGCTGCTTTCTCCTCCGTTATCCCTTTATTCTCTGCCGCGGGTACTTTTTTTATTATTTTTATCGCTTAATTCTTTCTTATTTAAGGGATTATTACCTTTATACTTTTACTTTATATCCTTAACCTTAAGCCATTATCTTTACCCTTTATTAACGCTTTTATTCCCGCCTTTTAAAAGCTCCATAAGTACTCCGTTTCCCTTAATTTTACCCCTATTTTTATATAGAAATTTCTTACGCTTTTTAATTTAATTTATAATATTAGCCAGGTTTTTAACGTAATATCCTTTTATTTTACCGTAAAAAGTCCTTTTAAGGCCTTTACCGCTTCCTTTACCGCCCTTTTACCCTTATTTATTAAGTAACGTATTATCTCTGCTTTTTATTTTTAATCCCTTAAGGTCTTATTTTCCTTATTAACTTTGTTTCTTTTTTATATATTTTTAATAATACTTTTACCGCGATTTTCCCGCCTTTTTCCTCCGTTTATACCCTTCGTTATTAATACCGTACCGGCCTTTTTACCCCCTTATTTACCTATTATTTCCGTATTATTATTACGCGTTTTACGCGTTTTAATATATGCATTTTATTAACCTTACTTTCCTTATTTATTTTAAGCGTTATCCGGTTTATTATTATTATATTACCTGTACGCGTTATCGCTATTTCTATTAATATAGGTTACTTACCCGTTTATTACCTTATTCTTAATCATTACGTTACTTCCATTTATCGCACTTAATATACTTCCCTTATTATCATTAGAGTTATGCATATACGTATCGTTTTAGACCTCTAGGGTCCCTTTGTTCGTCGCCATTTTGGATTATTATAATATATAAACTATAAAATAAGGATATTCTCCTTAATATAACCTTATTAAAAATAAAAAAAAATTTTAAAAATTAAAAGGATAAACCAATAAAAAAGGATATAAAACGGTAAAGATATTAAGGTAATTATTTACTATTACGGTAAACGGGATATACTTAATAAAGTTTATAAGAAAAAAAGGGGAGGCTACCTTAAAACGGATAAAAAGGGAAAATACGGTCCTTTATTTTGGGCTAAAGATCATTAACTATAGTCTTCCCCCCGTAATAAAAAAACTAAATGCCGTTAACCGGATAAAGAAGTACTTTACGGTTATTTTAAATATAATATTAATAAGGATATATAATAATATCCTTAATAAGGGGGTAATAAAGGGTAAATCCCTTAAATTAATAAGGTTATAAAACTGAACGGCGGATATTTATTAATACTTTAAATATTAAAAGTATAAATATATTATTACGAAGTATTTTAATAATATAAAGTATATAATATACGTTAAAGGGTATAATATATATAAATATACGGGCTTAATAATAAAAAGCTTAATAAAGAATACGCTGAAATACGTAATATATAGGAATAATAATTATTTAACGTTAAACTTACGGTACTTAATAAGGGTTAAGGAAACTTAACGTAAAGAAACTAGGATAATAACTAAAATTTAATATTATAATTTATATAAATTTAAACCGATAAAGTAATTAAAAATAATTTTAGGACGTAAATAAAGCCCGTTAAATAAAAAAAACAAAACGTAATAACCAATAATATAAAAAAAAAGGAAATTTATAATAATATTAATCTTTAAGGCCGGCCGGCCGACCGGGATAATTATTATAATAAAAAAATTAAAATAAATAATATTTAACCTTAAGGAGAGACCGTTTATATAAATAAAAGTTAATAAGGAGAACTTAATAAAAGTTAACATATAATACGTTTATATTTTTAAGGGTAATATAATATAACGTATATAAAAAAATAATTAAAATTATAATATTAATATTTAAATTTTAGAAAAATAAAAGATATTAATATTATAACGATATAAAAGTTATTATATAGTTTATACATATATTTTTTAATTAACCCGGGAAATAATTTTTATTTAACCTTTAAAGGAAACAAAAAATAAAAATATATTTCTTTATAAATAAAAGGTTAAATATAAATAATTAAGATATTATTTATTATAAAAGGAATTTATATATACTTTAAATTATATAAAAAGGAAATATTAAGGGAAACTTAAATATTTATAATATATATAATCCGTTATTAATTAATAAAAAAAAGCCTTTTATAACCCTATTACTTAAGGATATTATAACCGTACCCAGCGAGTACCTTTTAATAAAAAACTTTAACCTTTAATATATTAAATAGAATAAAGAAAAGTATATAATTAATTATATTAAGTTTTAAAAGTTATTAATAATTATTATCCGGTCCGACCTTATATTATTCACGTTAAAAAGGAGTATAATATAAAAAAATTAAAGATTTAGGATTACGATTAATTTAGCGTTTAACTTAAAAAATATTATTAATACGGTTATTATATACGGGCTATAAGAGGACTTAAAATATAACTTAAATTATATACCAATACAGATAACCTTAAACTAGACCGTTAATATAACCCTATTACCACCAGTAAGGAGGGCGTAAAAGACGGTTAAGGAAGTAAAGGTTTATATAAAAATAAAGGAAACGGTAATATAGTTTATAGACCTCCTTTAATTAAATAAGAAAGACCGGATTAACTTTTTTATAAAGTAAATAATAAAAATACTAAATAAAATAATTAATAAAATAGTCCCTTTAATAAAGCCTTCTTAAAAAGCTAAAACCTATTAAAATAAAAAATATATAACCGCAATTATAAAAGCGAAAAGGCTAATTAAATAAGCTTTTAAATATAAAAATCAAAAAATACTTAGTTAATTAAAGGTTGCTTAAGAAGAAAAAGAAAAAATTATTAAGAAAATTAAATAAGTATACTTTCAGTCTATAATATATAATTTAACGGTTTTATTTTATATTAATTAAAAGTTAACGAAATATAATAGGGAATAAAATAGGAAATTAAAGTTTATTTTTAAATTCCCGTTTTTTAAAAGACTTAATAATATATTAATTAATACCTTTAACGGTAAGATTAAGGCCCTTAAAAGAGCATTTTTCTCCCCTCCGTTAAAAGCTAACCTAAATAATATCGATAACGTTATATACCTAGATTTTATATTCATAAATAAAGTAATAATATAAAATATAATAACCAAAATAATTAATAAATTAAGGAAGGATAAAACCTTAAAATCAAATAGGATTCTTAATGGATTCTTATTAATAATAACTTTACTATTTAAGAAGGTCTTTATTTGCCTTTTTTAAGTATGCCTTAACGTTTATTATTAATTACGTAAGTTTAAAAAATTTACAACAATTATCCTTAAGAAATTTATTAAGTTAAATTAATTTAAGGTAAAGTTTTATAAATTTATTATACTTTTTTATATATTAAAGAAAACCTTAAAAATAATAATGATAAAGATCTTTAATAATTATATAAAAAATTATGGACTTCTCCCCGATTAATAAATAAAAATAAAGAAAAATTAATTAATAAAAATAGCCCTTGATAGATTAGTTAATAAAGTATATATAATGTAAAGTTACGGAAAAAAATATATTATAAATCTTCTTTCTTTTAATATTATAAATATTTTTAATAAAAAAAATTATTAAAGGTTATTATATAATTTAAAAAAAAAGGGGGATTGTTATGTGCAAAGGCCACAGCCAAGCAATTTGCGGGCACTAACGCTTAATAAGGTATAGCGGGCTTAACGCTTGGTATGCGTACCTATATATTACTCCTGCATAATACTTATATAGATCATTATTTATATACTTACCACTTACTTTTACAAAATATTTACTTATTATTAACCGGTGTATAATAAATAATAGTAATAACATAAGTTCTTCCATTCAGCAATTAATACAGAACTCTTAATTACTATACCCCTGCTTTCCAGTTCTTCTATTAAAGTGTTAAATATAATATCGCTTATTTAACGTCGATCCCTTTATTAATTATTCGATAAATTATTAATTTTATTTATCACTTAATCCTTACGATATTAAAGATACGCGGGAAAGGCTTTTTTTTTAACTTTAGCTTTAATAGCTCCGGCATTAAGGTTGTTACCGTAGCAATAAGATTTCTTTTTTTTACCGAAGTAATTTAAACTTTAATAATAAGTTAATAGTCTTTTATTAATAACGTTAAGTCCTTAATAAACCGCATAAATACTTTTAAGACCCGTTAAAAGTTATTAATATAATAACGATAATACGAATTTTACTTAATTAATAAATTATTTAATTTAAAAAGAAAGAAGGATATATTATATACCCTAAAGACGTACGGCCCTTAATAAGTTTCTTAAACCTTATATACCGTATAAACTTCTAAGATAAATTATTAACGTATTAAGGAAGTCGGCTATTTTAACGGTATTAATAACGTTTATAAATTCATTAATAAACTCTTTATTATTAACTTAATTAAGCTATTATCCTTAATCCTTAAAAACATTATTATATATTTTCTTAAAAATAATAAGAACTTCTTAAAAAAAACTTATAATTAATAAACGTCTAAGCTTTATTCTATTACTTATAAAATACTTTAATAAGTTATTTCCTTGGTTTTTCTTAATTCTGAACTTAAAAAACGCTTTAATACCCCGGACAATTAGTTTTTAAAGTAATTAATACATATAAAGTATACCCGGAAAAACGTAATTAATTAAACGAGTATTATCGTTTTTATTGGGTAAGTAATAATGCTTTACCACCGCATTAACGGCCAATATACTTAAAACTAGTCGATATAGTTGGCCTTCGACCGGTTTAAAAAGCCTTTTAAAAATACCCTATAAAGGCCGGTAAACGGTTTACTTAAGGATTTCGTCGATAACGTCCGTATACGGCAACCAGGCTAATATAAATAGTAATAATATTATGGTAAAACGAGACCTTAATATAATAAAGAAATTATAAGATACGCCTAGCCACGTTAGGTTACCGGTAATTATAGGGCCAATAAAAGTAAATTTAAATAAAGCGATAAATACTA
Source organism: Niebla homalea (assembly GCA_019925105.1). Lineage (NCBI taxonomy): Eukaryota > Fungi > Ascomycota > Lecanoromycetes > Lecanorales > Ramalinaceae > Niebla > Niebla homalea. The sequence continues at coordinate 797,592 of JAHGAU010000019.1, forward strand.
CCCCGTTAATAAAGCTGCTTATAAAGTACTCCTTATACCGGACCCCTTAAAGGTTTATTATTTACGTAATAATAATAATAGTACGGACCCTACCCTTAAGTCCAACGATAAGACTAAACCTTTACTATAGGACGAATACGTCAGTATATACTGGGTGGATAACCAGGCCCACCTTTATAACGAAAAGGGTAATATATAATTATCGAATAACCTATACTAGAATAATACCGTTATTATGGCCATTAAGAACTCTGGATACTTACCCGGTTAAATTACGGATATCACGGATTTAAGCGATTTAACATTCAGAAAATACTTAAATCCACGATTATTTCCCGGGTATATTACGGTAAATGCGGTTTTTTAACTGGTTTTTCGACTTTGTAGTTACTACACCCTCTTCCTACGTTATTACCACGTATTATTTCCACTTTTTCAATATCCTTAGCGTTGGATACACTTATTCTTTAGCCTTAGAGCCGCTTTCATTAATAAGGCCATCGATTTCGCCGTCGCTACATAAGCGTAGTATTTTTTTTTAATATATTTATTATATATAAAGGCTATAGCCAAGCAATTTACAAGTACTAGCGCTTAATAAGGTATAGCGGACTTAACGCTTAACATGCGTACCTACATATTACTCCTACATAGCACTTACATAGATCATCATTCATATACTTACCACCCACTTTTACAGTGCATTTACTTATCACCAACCGGTGCATAACAGGGATATTACCCTTCTTAATTAAATAAATGAAAAATTTCTTAAGTAATTAAGTTACGTTAATTAACTTAAGATAAAAAATAAGCTTAATAAAGTCCGATATAATAAAAATTCCTTAAGGATCGTTTATTTCTTTTATATTATTCTTATTCTTTAATAATTTATTAATTAAAAAACTTATTAAATTAAAATAAAAAGTTTAAGCTAAAAACTTTATTAACGATATTTACCTTTTAACCTATAATATTTTTATATATATAAATTATTTAGAATTAAAATAAGCTTATAAACTTTATTTTAAATAAATAAAAACTTATAAAATTTAATTTATATTATATAAATATAAGTTTATTTATATAATTAAGAGTTTAAAGCTATATAATACAATAATTATAGTAAACTTAAATAAAATTATAATAAAGTTAAATATTAATATTAAAATCCTTAATTTTTCAATAAATAAAAAGCTTGATTAAAAGGATTATATAAAAAAGGTTTAAAATAAAAGTTAGGAAATAGCGACGAACAACGGGACCCCAGAGGTCAGAAACGATATACGCGTATATAGCTTAAGTAATAGTGAGGACAATACCTTAAATATAATAAGCGGAAGTAAAATAATAATAAAAATAAAAAGGGAGGAAGGGCAAACGGTTTAAGTTAATAAAAACGGTAATAAGTCGTATAAATAATACGATAAATACGAGATAAAAAGGTTTTAAATTAAATAGAAAGCTTATAATTAATAAGATATACGTAAAAGAATACGTATAACGTATAAAGATATTATTATAAAGGATAATAAATAAAAGGCGGAAGGGATAAGGATAATATATAGGGACGGATAAAGGGTAAACGGAGGCGTAAAAGGCCTTATTAAGTATATATAAACTAAGAAAAAGTTAAGTAAAAATAGGAAGATATTAAATAAATAAGAATAAACTATAAAAAAAAGTAATTATTAAATATATAAAGGAAAAGTAAAAAGGGAGGAAACGGTAAAAACGTTAAAAAGCCTCCTTATAATTATATAGAAAAATATTACGTTAAAGACTTAGCCTATATTATAAATCGGATTATAAGGAGTAAAAGACTTTTACGTAAATACGGGGAAAAATTTAAGGGAATTAAAGAGGTTATACGGAGCTTAAGAGGCGGCAGTAAAAGCGTTAATAAATAAAAACGAAAGGAAATAAAAAGGATATATATAAAGTAAGGAAATAACGGGGGAGGCTTTAAAGAAAAAAGCGGGGATAAGTTAAGTAATAAAAGTTATAAAAATAACATTAATATTAACGGTAAAGGAAATAAAAATAGGGAAGAAAACGGTAATATTAAGGAAAATAAAGATAATAATTATATAACTATTAAGTAAGAAAAAAAGGAATATAACGGCGAAAATGAATTTATTATAATTAATAAAGGCATTTAAGGTTATAAGAAAGCTATTAATAAAATAGATTATTACAATATATAATATAAATTATAAAGTAAGGATATTTTCCTCGATATAGCCTTATTAAAGGTAAGGAAGGAATTAAAAAAATCGAAGGGATAAACCGGTAAAAAAGGGTATAAAACGGTAAAAGTATTAAGGTAATCCTTTATTATCGTAATAAATAAAATATATTTAATAAAGTTTATAAGGGAGGAAAGGGAAGTTATTTTAAGGTAAATAAAGAAAAAGAATATAATTTTCCACTTTAAGTTAAAGATCATTAATTATAGTTTCTTTTTTATAATAAAGAAATTAAATGCCTTTAATTATATAAAGAGATACTTTACGGTTATTTTAAGCGTAACGTTAATAAGAATATATAACGATATTTTTAATAAAAAGGTAATAAAGGGTAAGTCCCTTAAATTAATAAAACCTTAAGATTAAATATCGGATATTTATTAATACTTTAAATATTAAAGGTATAAATATATTATTACGAGGTATTTTAATAATATAAAGTATATAATATATATTAAAAAGTATAATACGTATAAATACGTTAACTTAATAATAAAAAGCTTAACAAAGAACGTATTAAAATACGTAATATATAGTAATAATAATTACTTAGCGTAAAACTTACGGTATATAGTAAAAATAAAGGAAACTTAATATAAAAAAATTAAAATAACGGTTAAAATTTAATATTATAACTTATATAAATACGATAAAAAGAGGATGGCGACGAACAACGGGACCCCAGAGGTTAGAAACAATGCACGCGTATATAGCTTAAGTGATAGTAAGGACAGTACCTTAAATGCGATAAGCGGAAGCGGAATAATAAGGATAGAAGGGGAGGAAGGGTAAGCGGCCCAGGTTAATAGGAACAATAATAAATCGCATAAACAATACGATAAATACGAGATGGAAAAACCTTAAATTAAATAGGGAGCTTATAATTAATAAAATACGCGTAAAAAAACGTATATAATGCGTAAAAGTATTATTATAAAGGGTAATAAATAAAAAGCGGAGGGGATAAGGATAATACGCGGGGACGGATAAAGGGTAAGCGGAGGCGTAAAAGGCTTTATTAAATATATATAAATTAAAAGAAAACTAAATAAAAACAGGGAGATATTAAATAGATAGGAATAAGCTATAAAAAGAAATAATTACCGGATATATAAAAAAGAAATAAAAGGGGAAAAAGCGGTAAAAGTATTAAAAGGCCTCCTTATAATTATATAAAAAAATATTACGTTAAAGACCTAGCCGATATTATAAATCGGGTTACGGGAAATAAGAAACTTTTACGTAAAAACGGGGAAAGGTTTAAGGGAGTTAAAAAGGCTACGTAAAGCTTAAGGGGCGGTAGTAAAAGCGTTAATAAATAAAGGTAAAAAAAGATAAAAAAAATATATATAAAATAAAAAAGCGACGGGGGAAACTTTAAGGAAGGGAGCGGAAATAAGCTAAGTAATAAGGGCCGCGAGGGCGGCGTTAGCGTTAATAATAAAGGAAATAAAAACGGGGGAAAAGACGGTAATATTAAAGAAAGCAAGGATAATAATTATATAATTATTAAGCGAGAAAAAGAAAAATATAACGGCGAAAATAAACCCGTTATAATTAATAAAAGCGTTTAAAATAACGGGAAAGTTATTAATAAAATAAATTATTACGGTACGTAAACTATAAAGCGGGGATATTTTCCTTAATATAGCCTTATTAAAGGTAAAGGAAAGGCTAAAGAAGTTAAAGAAATAAACCGATAAAAAAGGGTATAAGACGGTAAAGGTATTAAAGTAATCCTTCGTTATCGCGGTAAACGGGATATACTTAATAAAATTTACGGGGGAAAAAAAGGAAGTTACCTTAAGGCAGATAAAGAAGAAGAATACGGTTTTTTACCCTAGGCTAAAGATTATCGATTATAGCCTCCCCGTTATAATAAAAAGGCCAAATACCTTTAATTATATAAAGAGATATTTTACGGTTATCTTAAGCATAACGTTAATAAGGATATACGATAATATCCTTAATAAAAAGGTAATAAAGGGTAGGTTTTTAAGTTAATAAAACCTTAAAACCGGGCAGCGGATATTTATTAATATTTTAAATATTAAGGGTACGGATATATTACTATAAGGTACCTTAATAATATAAAGTACGCGGTATATATTAAAGGGCATAATACGTATAAATATATTAACTTAATAATAAAAAACTTAATGAAGAATACGTTAAAATATATAACGTATAATAATAATAGTTACTTAACGTAAGACTTACGGTATACAATAAGAATAAAAGAGACTTAACGTAAGGAAATTAAAATAACGGTTAAAGTTTAACGTTATAACTTATATAAATTTAAACCAATAAAGTAATTAAAAATAATCTTAAGACGTAAACGGAACTTATTAAATAAAGAAAGGTAAAGCGTAATAATTAATAATATAAAGAAGAAAAAGCTTATAACGATATTAACCCTTAAAATTAATTATCCGATTAAGATTATTATTATAATAAAAAGATTAAAATAAATAACGTTTAACCTTAAGGAAAAATTATTTATATAAATAAAAGTTAATAAAAGGAACTTAATGGACGTTAATATTTAATATATTTACGTTTTTAAGGGTAATATAATATAACGTATATAAAGAAGTAATTAAAGTTATAATATTAATATTTAGATTTAAAAAGGTAAAGAATATTAATATTATAGTAATATAAGAGTTATTATATAGTCCGTATACTTACTTTTTAATTAACCCGGGAAATAATTTTTACTTAACCTTTAAGGATAATAAGACGATACGGATATATTTCTTTATTAATAAGAAACTAAATATAAATAGTTAAAACGTTATTTATTACGGAAGGAACTTATATATATTCCGGATTATATAAGAGAAGGATATTAAAGATACCCTGAATATTTATAATACGTATAATCCGTTACCGGCCAATAAAAAGGAACCCTTTATAATTTTATTACTTAAGGATATTATAACCGTACCTGGTAAATATTTTTTAATAAAGGACTTTAATCTTTATTATATTTAATAGAATAAAGACGGTTATATAATTAATTATATTAAATTTAAGGAGTTATTAATAATTATTATATAGTTTAATTTTACGTTATTAACGTTAAAAAAAACTATTATATAAGAAAGTTATAAACTTAAGATTATAATTAATTTAATATTCAGCTCGGAAGGTATTATTAACTTAATTATAATATACGGACCCCGAAAAAACTTAAAATACGGTTCAGATTATATCCCGATATAAATAACCTTAAATTAATTTATCGACGTAACTTTGTTTTTACCGTTTAAATAAGCGTAAAAAACGGTTAAGGAAGCCAAGATATTAATAAAGACAGTAGAAATAATATCTTAATTAACGGAGCGTTCCCGGCTTAATAATAAAGAATAAATTAACCGTTTTATAAAGTAAATAATAAAAGCTTTAAATAAAGTAATTAACGTTATAATCTTAATAATAAAACCGTCTTAAAGAGTTAAAATTTATTAAAATAAAAAGTATATAAAGGCGATTATAAAGGTAAAAGTACTTATAAAATAAGTTATTAAATATAAAAACCGGGAAACGTTTTAACGGTTAAAAAAAGCTTAAAAAGAAAAGGAAAAAATTATTTAAAAGGTTAAATAAATATACTTCCGGATTATAATATATAACTTAATAGTTTCCTTTTATAACGTTTAAAAGTTAATAAAATACGGTAAAAAATAAAGTAAAAAACCCAAATTTATCCCCAAGTTTCCACCCCTAAAAAGACCAGATAATACGGTAATAAATACCTTTAACGGTAAAATTAAAACTTTTAAAAAAGCGTTCTTTCCCTTATTACCGGAAGCTAACCTAGTAGATATTAACGGTATAATATATCTTAAATTAATAATAATAAATAAAATAATAACCTAAGAAATAATAATTAAAACGATTAATAAACCGAAGAAGGATAAGGCCCCCGGACTTAACGGTATATTAAATAGGTTTTTATCTATAATAACGTTATTATTTAAAGAGGTTTTTATTTACTTATTTTAAGCTTATTTTAATATAGAATATTACCCCATAGATTTAAAGAGGTTAAAACGATTATCCTTAAGAAGCCGGTTAAGTTAGATTACTTAGAGATAAAGTTATATAAACCTATAATATTCCTTTATACGTTAAGGAAGGCTTTAAAGATAATAATCGCGAAGATCTTAAGTAATTATATAAAAAGTATAAACTGCTTTTTAATTAATAAATAAAAATAAAAAGAAAACGGTTAATAAAAACGGCTTTTAAAGGCTTAATCAATAGCGTATATATAATATAAGGTTATGGGAAGAAGTACGTTACGAGTTTTCTTTCCTTAAATATTATAAAGGTATTTAATAAGGTAAATTATTAAAGGTTACTATATAATTTACGGAAAAAGGGGATTTTATCTTTTTTTATAAATTAAATAAAGAATTTCTTAAGTAATTAAATAATATTAATTAATTTAAGACAGAAGATAAATATAATGGAGCCTACAATAATAAAGATTCCTTAAAGGTTATTTATCTTTTTAATTTTATTTTTATTCTTTAACGGCTTATTTATTAAAGACTTAATAAAGTTAAAATAGAAAATTTAAATAAAAAGCTTTATTAATAATATTTACCTTTTAACTTATAATATGTTTATTTATATAAACTATTTAAAGTTAAAATAAACTTATAAAGTCTATTTATAATAAGTAAAGATATATAAAACCCAATTTACCCCGTATAAATATAAGCTTATTTATATAATAAAGAGCCCGAAACTATATAATATAATAACTATAATAAACTTAAATAATATAACGATAAAACCGGAAGTTAATATTAAGGTATTTAATTTATAAATCGATAAGAAATTAAACTAAAAAGATTATATAAAAAAATTTAAAAGAAAATAATTTCATAAAAAAAAGGCTTTATTTACCTTATGGCGTTAACGTAAGAAGTTATTTTATAAAAAACTAAAATTATTTATTAAGTAATTATAAAGTTTACAATAACGTACGTAATAATTATTTAATACGTACCTAAAAGCATACTTAAATATAAGAAAAAGCCCGTCCGGTAACTATAAAAGGTTTAAAACCGATACTTAAAAATAATAAATAAAGTATATAAAGTGACTCCCGTTCCGATATTAGAATCCGAGGTTTTTATATTATTAATAAAGCTGGCCTTAAATTAAATAATCGCTTAAATAAGGCTTAAAAAAATATAAACTTAATTATATTAATAGGAAATAAACATATTTATTAAAATTATAAAAAGCCTTAAATAAAAAAACGTAAAGAAACGGTACCTACCCCCTACGGAAGTTAAATTAGAGTAAGTTAAAAAAGAAGTTAACTTAATTTATATTTAAGAAGTTAACATAGAAGTATATAAATTTTTACTTAAAGTAAAAATGGCAGAAAAAAAAAAAAAACTATAAAGGCGAAGTTAATAACGATTACCCTATAAACCATAAAGAAGTAAATAAAGCGTTAATATAGATATAAAGAATTAATCCCTTAAGGGCGATAATACCCGGTATTAAATAACGATAAGGTTATTAATAAGTATTTTTAGCGTTACGGGATTATAAGGAAAGGCGATAACGTATTAATAATCCAACTCCGGATAAATAAAAATAGCTTAATTTACTTCCTTTTTATTATATATACCGGTAACCGGATTAACGTTAACTATAAATATAGGTAATAAAAGTAAAACGCCATATATATATTAATCTCCTATTTATTATTTAAGGAGCTTAAACCGGGATTAATTAAAAGGGTAAGGATTAACGATTATTATTAAATACTTATTAATAAAAAGGGTATTAAGGCGGCCGTTAAATTCATAATAATTACGGGCTTATTACTATAATTTAACCTAACTAAAGAAATAAAGGAAATGGTCGAAGATTTAATTAAGAAACCTTACCGCCGACCCGGGGGTAAAAAGCAGCAGCGGAAAAACTATACTTAATAAGGGGCTAAAGAGGCTATAAATATTAAAGCGGCGTAAAAGGTAATACTATATCGGTTAATAAAATTATATAAATAAAATAGCAATAATATACATATCGGTAAAGATATTTAATAATATAATCGGAATTCTGAAATTATAATATTAAATAGACCCGTAAAATAACGGAAAAGCAACAGGTTTAAAGGCAATCCTTAAGTGGATTTAATTATAATATTATAGGTTTTCTTAGAAAAAACGTATAAATAAATTCTTATTCTTTAAATAGCTATAAATGCTCTTAACCCTTAAGACGTGAGTAAAGGCTGGGTGGATACCGGTTTTTATTCCTAACGTTATAGATGTCGGGTTTTTTACGGTTATTAGTAAGGCCAAATGGCCGAGTGTTAGGGAACGCCGGAATTAGCTTAACTAGATCCGTAGTATAAATCAATCAATCAATCAATCAAACTTATATAAATTTAAACCGGTAAAATAATTAAAAACGGTTTTAAGACGTAAATAAAGCCTATTAAACGGGGAAGGATAAAACGCGGTAATTAATAACGTAAAAAAAAAGAAGTTTATAATAATATTAACCCTTAAGGCCGGCCGCTTAACCGGGATTATTATTATAATAAAAAGATTAAAATAAATAACGCTTAATTTTAAAAAGAAACCGTTTATATAAATAAAAATTAATAAAAAGAACCCGACGGATATTAATATTTAATATATTTACGTTTTTAAGGATAATATAATATAACGTACGTAAAGAAGTAATTAAAATTATAATACCGATATTTAAATTTAAAAAAATAAAGGATATTAATATTATAGCGATATAAAAACCGTTATATAATTTATATATTTATTCTTTAATTAACCCGGAAAATAATTTTTATTTAACCTTTAAAAATAATAAAATAATATAAACGTATTTCTTTATTAATAAAAAGTTAAATATAAATAATTAAGACGTTACTTATTATAAAGGGAACCTATATATACTTTAAATTATATAAGAAAAGGATATTAAAAATAACCTGAATATTTATAATACGTATAATCCGTTATCGGTTAATAAAAAGAAACCCTTTACAATCCCGTTATTTAAGGATATTATAATTATACTTAATAAGTACCTTTTAATAAAAGACTTTAATTTTTATTATATTTAATAGAATAAGGATAATTATATAATTAATTATATTAAATTTAAAGAATTATTAATAATTATTATACGGTTTAATTTTACGTTATTAACGTTAAAAAAGGCTATTATATAGGAAAGCCGTAAACTTAAGATTATAATTAACTTAATATTTAACTTAAAAAATATTATTAACTTAATTATAATATATAGACCTTAAAAGGATTTAAAATACGGTTTAAATTACGTCCCGATATAAATAACCTTAAATTAATCCGTTAACGTAACTCCGCCCTTAACGTTTAAATAAACGTAAAAAACGGTTAAGGAAATTAAGGTATTTATAAAAATAATATCTTAATTAACGGAGCTCCCTTAACTTAATAATAAGGAATAAATTAACCATTTTATAAAGTAGGTAATAAAGGCTTTAAATAAAGTAATTAACGTTATAATCTTAATAATAAAGCCGTCTTAAAAAGTTAAAATTTATTAAAATAAAAAATATATAAAGGCAATTATAAAAGTAAAAATACTTATAAAGTAAATTATTAAATATAAAAACCAAAAAATATTTTAACAATTAAAGGAAGCTTAAAAGGAAAAGGAAAGAATTATTTAAAAGGCTAAATAAACGTACTTCCGGGTTATAATATATAACTTAACGGTTTCCTTTTATAATATTTAAAAGCTAATAAAATACGGTAAAGAATAAAGTGGAAAATTAAAATTTATTTTTAAGTTTTTACCTTTAAAAAGACTAAATAATACGGTAATAAATACCTTTAACGGTAAAATCAAAGCTCTTAAAGGGGCATTCTTTCCCCCGTTACCGGAAGTTAACTTAATAGATATTAACGGTATAATATATTTTAAATTGATAATAATAAATAAAATAATAATTTAAGAAATAATAATTAAAACGATTAATAAACTAAAGAAGGATAAAATCCCCGGATTTAACGGTATATTAAATAAGTTCCTATTTATAATAACGTTATTATTTAATAAGGTTTTTATTTATTTATTTTAAGCTTATTTTAATATAGGATATTACCCCCGTAAATTTAAGGAAATTAAAATGATTATCCTTAAGAAGTTAGTTAAGTTAAATTACTTAAAGGTAAAATCATATAAATTTATAGTACTTTTTTATACGTTAAAAAAAGCTTTAAAGACGATAATTATAAAGATCTTAAGTAATTACGTAAAAGGATATAAACTGCTCCTTAATTAATAAATAAAAGTAAAAAAAGGATAATTAATAAAAACGGCTTTTAAAGGCTTAATCGATAATATATATACGGTATAAAACTATAAAAAAAAAGTATATTATAAGTCTTCTTTCTTCAAATATTATAAAAGCGTTTAATAAAATAAATTATTAAAGGTTATTATATAATTTACGGAAAAAAAAGGGTTTTACTTTTCCTTATAAATTAAATAGAAAGTTTCTTAAGTAATTAAGTAACGTTAATTAACTTAGGATAGAAAATAAGTATAATAAAACCCGTAATAATAAAGATTCCTTAAAGGTTACTTATTTCGTTAATCTTATTTTTATTCTTTAACGGCCTATTTATTAAAGACTTAACGAAATTAAAATAGAAAATTTAAATAAAAAGCTTTATTAATAATATTTATTTTTTAGTTTATAATACGTTTATTCGTATAAATTATTTAAAGCTAAAATAAGCTTATAAAGTTTACTTATAATAAATAAAAACGTATAAAGCTTAATTTATTTTATATAAGTATAAATTTATTTATATAATAAAAAGCCCAAAGCTATATAATATAATAATTATAATAAACTTAAATAATATAACGGTAAAATTAAAAATTAATATTAAAATATTCGGTTTATAAATTAATAAGAAACTGGATTAAAAAAATTATATAAGAAAGGTTTAAAAGAAAATAATTTTATAAGAAAAAAGCCTTATTTATTTTACGGTATTAATATAAAGAACTATTTTATAAAAAATTAAAACTATTTATTAAGCGGTTATAAAGCTTATAATAATATACATAATAGCCATTTAATATATATCTGAGGGTATACCTAGATATAGGAAAAAGCCCGTCCGGCAATTATAGAAGGTTTAAAACCGATACTTAAAAGTAATAAATAAAGTATATAAAGCGACTTTTATCCTGGTATTAAAATTCAAGGTCTTTATATTATTAATAAAGTTAACTTTAAATTAAATAGTCACTTAAACGAGGCTTAAAAAGGGTACGAACTTAATTACGTTAATAAAAAACGAACATATTTATTAAAACTATAAAAGGCCTTAAATAAAAAAACGCGGAAAAACGATATTTACCCTTTTTACGGAAATTAAATTAAAGTAAACTAAAAAAAAGGTCGACCTAATTTACGTTTAAGAAGTTAACGTAAAAATATATAAATTCTTACTTAAAGTAAAAGTAACGGAAAAAAAGAAAACCGTAAAAATAAAGTTAACGGCGATTACTTTATAAATTATAAAAAGGTGGATAAAGTATTAACGCAGATATAAAGAATTGATCTTTTAAGGGTAACGGTACTTAACTTTAAATAATAATAAAATTACTAATAAATACCTCCGGCGTTATAGGATTATAAGGAAAGATAATAATACGTTAATAATTTAATTCCGGATAAATAAAAACGGTTTAATTTATTTCCTCTTTATTATATACGCCGGTAACCGGATTAACGTTAATTACGAATATAAATAGCGAAAACAAAATACTATATACGTATTCATCTTTTATTTATTATTTAAAGAGCTTAAACCGGGATTAATTAAAAGGATAAAGATTAATAATTATCGTTAAATACTTATTAATAAAAAGGGTATTAAGGCGGCCGTTAAATTTATAATAATTATAAGCTTATTACCATAGTTTAACTTAATTAAGGAAATAGAAGAAATAGTTAAAAATTTAATTAAGAAACTTTACCGCTGACCTAAGGGTAAAAAGCAGCGGCGGGAAAACTATACTTAATAGGGGGCTAAAAGGGCTATAAATATCGGGGCGGTATAAAAAACGATATTATATTAATTAATAAAATTATATAAATAAAATAATAATAATATATATATTAATAAAAATATTTAATAATATAATCGGAATTCTAAAATTTTAATATTAAATAAACCCGTAAGGTAACGGAAGAATAATAGGTTTAAGGGTAATCCTTAAATAGATTTAATTATAATATTATAAGTTTTCTTAAAAAAGATATATAAATAGATTCTTACTTTTTAAATGGCCATAAATATTTTTAGCCCTTAAAACGTAAGTAAAGGCTGGGTAAATACCGGTTTTTATTCTTAACGTTATAGATATCTGGTTTTTTTACGGTTACCAGTAAGGCCAAATAACCGAGTATTAAGGAACGCCGGAATTAGCTTAACTAGATCCGTAGTATAAATCAATCAATCAATTAATCAATAAAAAAGGTTTAAAAGAAAATAACTTTATAAGAAAAAGGCCTTATTTATTTTGCCGTATTAATATAGGGGGTTATAATATAAAAGGCCCGGATTATTTATTAGGCCGTAATAAAGATAATCATAATATATATTACGGCCATCTAATATATACTTAAGGGTACTCCGGGATATAGGAAAGAGCTTATTTAAATATTATAGAAAGTCCAGAATTAATATTTAAGAATAATTAATAATACTTATAAAGTAACCTTTATCCCGGTATTAAAATTTAAGGTTTTTATATTACCGATTAAGGTTTTATTGGATTAAATAGTTATTTAAATAAAATTTAAAAAATATATGTACTTAATTATAATAAAAAGAAACGGGCGGATCCGCTAGAATCTTAATAAGCCTTAAATTAAAAAGAATAAATTAAAAATATTTATCCTTCCTTTTATTAAAATAAATTAAAAATAAATTAAAAAGAAAATTAATTTTACCGGTATCCCGGAGGTTAATTTAAACGTATATAAACTCCCGTTAAACGCGAAAAAAACTAAGATTAAAGGGATTTAAAAAGTAAAAATTATAACGATTATTTTATAGGTTATAATAAAATAAATTAAACGTTAACGGAGGTATAAAAATTTTATATTTTAATATTATTATTATTTAACTTTTAATAATAAAAAGATTATTAATAAGTCTTTCCGTTATTATAATATTATAAAAAAAGGTAATAACGTATTAACGATTTAATTCCGGATAAATAAGAATAATTCAATTTATTTCTTATTTATTATATATACCAGAAGTCGGATAAACGCCGGATATAAGTACGGATAAAGGAAATAGGATACCGTATATATCCTTATTTTTTATCCTTTATTTATAAAGGTTAAGTTAAAACTTATCGTAAAAATTAATACTTATAATTATTATTAAATATTATCTATAAAGTAAAATATCCGGGTAATTATTAAGTTTATAATATTTACCGGATTATTATTATAGTTTAACCTCGTTATAAAGATAATTAAGGTTATTAAAAACCTTATAAAGAAGGGCTATTATTAATTAAGGAAGAAAAGGAGAAGTAAAAACCGGTTATACCAATTATATAAACCGGAAAATATCTTTTATAACTATAAAGATACAATAATAAATACTTATTAAAAGTCCTTAAAAAAGTTAATAGCAATAATAAGATAAAAGGAATATATATTAAATATATAAATATTAATAAGGATATTTAAAGATATTACGTAAAATTAAAATAATATAAATCAATAAAGGAACGGAAAAGCAATAAGCTTAAAGGTTGCCTTTATAAAGATATAATTATAATATTATAGATTTTCTTAAGGGAGTTAAAATATAAAAAGTATATAAATAAATTATTATTCTTTAAAAGGCCGTTAATATCCTTTACCTTAAAGGATAAAAGGTAAAAGCCTAATAGACGCCGGTTTTTACTTTAACGTTATAAGTATCAGGTTTTTACGGGTACCAGCAAAACTAAAAGGCCGCGTGTTAAGGAACGCCGGAATTAACTTAGCTAAATCCGTAGTATAAATCAATCAATCAATTAATTATATTGAATATTATATAAACGTAAAAAGTTTATTACTTGTTTATTTATAAATACTTTTTTTATATTTATATATATTACGGTTAATATCGGTAATAATTTAAGTATTCTTTTAATATAATAATTATATTTTTCGCTTTAATTAACTTTATATAAAAAAACTATATAAACCGTAAGAAGTAATTTACTATATTAAATATATAGCGGAACCTACTTTATACTTATTTAAAAAGTCTTATAAAATCTATATTAAATAAATTAAAAAGGGTTTCTATCTTAATTAAACTTAATAAAACGGATAATTTCTCTATATTTATTTTATATAAGTTAAATACCCTTATATGTATTTCGTAATATTTTTTACTATATCCGGTTATTAATAATAATATTAAAGTTTCTTTAATATAATTTTTAATAAGAAGTATGCCGTATTATTATAGATTTCCTGAAATACTTATTTTATCTTTTTCTTTATTAAATAAATTATTTAACGTTTCCTATATTCATAAAATAATTTATTAATAATAAAATTATATTTATAGTTTATAAGTTATTTATTAAATTCAATTTATTATACCGTATCTTTTCCTTTAGTTTTTATTTTTATTTTAAAATATTTAATAACTTTTATATATTAATTATTATCTTTATAATAAATTAATTCCTTAAACTTTAATAACTTTATAGGCTTATAATCGGTTTATATATATTTTATTTTGTAATTACTATTTATTCTTATATTATATATTTATACCGGATTATTATTAATTATCCCATATAGCTATAGTTCTTTTACATTTATTTTCTTTTTTTATTTACGCTTTTCCCTGTTAACTTTCCCTCCGCGGTTTAAGATAATTAGCCCTTTAACTATTATATTGCGATTTATATATTATAATAAGCGTTGATTCTATTTTTTCTTATTTCTTTAAAAAGTTTTTTTAATATAACGCGATATCCCTTTTTAATATTCTTTAAAAATTATATTATTTTATTCTTATTTTTTTATATTTTAAGGGTCATTTTCTTTATTACCTTATTGGGTATATATTCTGGATTATTAAATAATACTCTTAATAGGTTATCCGTAACTTTATTAATCTCTCCTTTAATATATTGAATTTTAATATATAGCCTTCTTAACTTACTTATTTATCTTATAAAGATATCCTTATAATAATTTATATTTATAAACCCCGTAAATAACTTATAATTTATATATATAATTAAAACTTTTCTTATATTTAATATATAAGAACTCTTCTTTAAACGTAATAATAATTATTAATTCTTATTTATAAGTATTATAATTATATTCCGCTTTATTTATTATATATAAGTTATAATTAAATAGGACGGTATAACCGTTCTCAATCTAGGTAATATAATATCCTATTCCGTACCTTAAAGTATTAATATATATATAGACCGGTATCTTTAAAATTTATTTAAATAAAGTTTTAACTTTTATTATTATATTTTATATAAGTTAAAATAATATTTTTTTTAATTTAATTTATTTTTACTTTATATCTCCGGTTAAGCGGATAAATAAGCGTATTATCTTTATAAAGCTTTTAATTTATTTTCTTATTATACCGACGGTATTTAAGAATCCTTTAATATCCCTTCTATTCTACGGTATAGGCTAGTTAAGTATCTTTTCGTACTTTTTAAGTTTAATTTATATACGTCCTTCTATTTTATCGTAAAGGTTAAGTTAATATGGTTATATTCCTTTTTAAATATAAGGAAGGATAACTTTAAATTAAATACCGGAATTATTCTTAATATAATATCTATTAATTTAATAAAAATAAACAAAGATATATACGTTCTTTGTAAAATTTTTATTAGTTATAGTTATTTAATACTTAATATATTAAAGGCAAGATAATATCGGTTTTTAAGGTATACTTTTATTATTTAATATTTATATTTTAAATTTACTTAAAAGAAGGTTTTATGTAATAGAATTCTTAATAAACTATATACTTTCTTTATTAACTTTATATAAAATATAGGTACTACCTTATATATAAAGTAATAATTAAATATTAATTCTAATTTGATTTTACCCTCTTTATTTATTAATATTAATAATACGTTCTCCATACTTATTTATTTATTTACCTATATATTTTTCTTATATATATTTAACTTAATTGCTTATTATATAATTATTTTAAGTTATTATTTTCTATAATTTAATAGTTTCTTAATAGTAACTTTATACGGTTTAATCCTTAATCTTAATATTATTTTATATAGAAATAAGTTTATTATTAATATTTTATATAATTCCTTTACGCTTATATCTTTATACGTTTATAATACTTAAAGTATTTTAAGTCGTATTTTATCGTTTAAGATAGCCTTCCTTAATATAATACCTTCTTTTTTATTTACGCTTATAGCTTTTTATACCATTTTAATATATTAATCTTTCTTTTTATTACCTTTTTATCTATTGAGAATATAATTTAAAATAATTAATCCTTTATAATGTTTATTTCTTTACTTTATAGCCTTAAAGTTATTTTATTTATTGCTTTATATATATATTTTAAGTAGACTTGACGAGTATTATATTTATATTTTAATAACCTTTAATAAGTTATTTGGTTATTATATCGTTTAATTTTAAGGATTATGTTTTTTATAATAAGTAAATAATTCTTATTATCTTTATTTTTTATTTATTTTATCTTTTTTTCTTCCCGTTATTTTGATTCGTTATTTTCTTTTTTTTATTATTAACTTTTTTTAAGTTATCGGTTATTCTTTTAATATATATCATCTTTCGTTTCTATTATTATAAATATTATTAATCCAATTAATATCGCCTTTTCTTTATATATTAAGTATTCTTTTTATTATTTAACGTCATTCTAAGCGATTAAGGATAATTTTAAATACTATATTATTTCCTTATTTATCTTAATAAGTATTATATTTATAAATTTAATTATCTTCTGCTTAAATCGATTAATAATTTATTATCAATATAAGATAAAAGCTATCTTCAGGTTCAAATTATTATTTACGCTTTCTATAATATCTTTTTTAACTCACTTAGGGTCTTTTTATTGTTTACGAGTTACTTTAACGTCTCCTTGGTATTTCTAAGCTCTCTTAATGCCCCTTAAATGTTTTTAATATTATTATTATTTTTAAATCCTTATTTAGTCTATTATATTTATTTTTTATTTCATTTACTTCTTATAAGTTTCCCGGTTACTTTTTTTTTTCCTTTACTTTATTTAATAATTATTAATACGTTCCTGCTTCTTATTAAGTATATAAACCCTTCTATCCCCCCTTTTTCCTTAAACCCTTTTTCCCCCCAATTTCTAGGCTTTCTCTTCCTCTTTATCCTTATCTTCTTTTTTAAATTTACTCTTAAAGTTTTCTTTTTCACTTTTATACTTAAATAATTCAGTTTTATTCTTTTCCTCCTTTAATATAATTACGTTTTTATAATATAACTTCTTATATTATAGCTTTTATTATATCTCGCTAAATAAACGTATTTAAAACTTAAAGATTTAAACCTTTTCCCCGTAAATAATATCTTTAATCCTTAGTATTTTAATTCGTATTTTAAAGTTAATTACGATTAGTTTTAACTATAAAATTCTTAATAAAATATTATAATTTAAGTTATCCTTTAATATTATAAATATTTATAATAACCTAATAATCTTTACGACTTAAATATTAAATATAACTTATATATAAAGTAATATAAGGTCTCTATTTGTTATTAATATTATTAAGTAATTTACTTTACGTACCTTTAAGAGCATTTTCTTTATTTTTAAAAACTTAATTAAAGTTAAATTAATTATAATTATATTTAAGCCTTAATTAACTTTCATTATATTTAATTAATTAATTTATTCCGGTTTACAAATAATTATCGTTATTATAGAGTATATTATCTTATACTTATTAAATATAACCTTAAGGTTTCATTTTGGCCCGGCGATAATAATATTATTGATTTCAAGTCCACCGTTCTAAAGTATCTTTTACGTACTTTTTTTATCGTTCTCAGGTACCTTTTCGGTAATTACGGTCATTTTATAACGTATGCGATTAAAGTTTAATATATTCTTTATAAGTCGGCTTATTTCCTTTCTGAAATACGATAATAGGTATATTAAGTATATAATCGGTAATATAATACTATTATTTAATAGGATTTACTTAACGTTAAAGCCTTATTATTTTATAAGTTTAATAATTTATTAAAGTTCTTTTTTCCTTATAGTTTTAGTTTTTCCCTTTAATTTTACCTTGGCTTATTCGTTATTTTATATAAACTTGACCTTTTCCTTTAAAGTATTATCGTTAACTTAACGTTTCTTAACGGTTATATTCATTATTATACCTATTTCGTAATTAATATCCTCGTTAGGGGATATCCCTCTTTTACGGTAATAACTTTATAGTTAAAGCTATTATCTATATTCTTATTATTGATTTTATTAAGGATTATTCATTTTTGAAATATAGTTAAGGCAATAGTTATTGCGTTTATTAATATATTTAATTATTCTTTAAGCGGTACGGTTATAAGTAATAATAATAACCGGTAATTAGTATCGTAACGTCCGTTTCTATAATTTTAATCCTTTTTTTATATATATATCTTCTTATTAAAGCTAGCGTTATCTCCGTTATATTCTTATTTATAACGTTTAAGCTCTTTTTATAGGAATATAGTATAATACCTATAGTATATAAAGTATACTTTTATATTAAATAATTTAAAATTATTAATATATAAATTCCTAGATTTTATTAAATTAAATAGTTTTAATATAAACTGGTTAATACCTCTGGTATCTTAATCAGTATATAAAGGTTAACGGATATTCTAGGGTCCTTAATTTATACAGGTTGCTTAATAGGTTATATTTTATTATAATAAACCCCAAAAACGGTTCTGATTCCGAGGTTATTACGATAATACTTCTTATAATATTTATATTAATGTTAAGTATATTATTAATACGTCCTAATATTTATTCTTTATATAATTCTGGGGGTATTTAAATTATTTTATTATTTATAATACTTAAATAATACTATTGTAGTTTACGTAAGTTAAGTTTATTCTTAATATGGCTTCTTAAAGGTTTCCGTTCGTACGACTTAATTAATTTAAGAATATTTAAGCTTTAAGATTTACTTTTTTATCCTTTTTTTCTTTTTTAAGCTTTTATTTTTTTATTCCTTCCGTAACTCGCTTTATTTTAAGGTATATTTTATATAAGCTAAGTCCTTTATATACGTTTTCTATTAAACGTTTATAAAGCTTTATATTTATTAAAATATTCTTAAAACGGTCAATAACGTCTTTTAATATATATTTTAATATTTTATTTATTGTACTTTTTAATCTTCCGGGTTTAGTATCTTTTCCTTTTAATTTATATATAATATAAAGTATACGTTTATAATAGTTAAAGATAGAATTAATCTTTTAAGATAATACTTTAATATTATTTCTTACTTAATCTATAAAATCGTTTAAATTTAATTTTAAGAATTCTTTATTTAAAAGTTTTTAAAAGTTCTTTATATTATTTTTTATAACGTTATTTATAGCTTTATTTATAAGTAAAACTTTAATTTCCGGTTACTTTACTTAACGTATTACGTCTCCTTTAAATCTTATATCTATCGTAACTATTTATTGGCTTAAAAGGGTATATTTCTTAATCTTTTTTTATACGTTACGGATTTATCTTCATATATTATTTAATTTATTTTCCTATTCGTTTATTTCTTTAACGCCGTAAAATAAAGTCTTAATCCCAGGTAATTTTATAATTTTTTATTGTAAAGTTTTTAACGATTTCAGGGTAAAAGCTAGGATTATTAATAATATTACTGAATCTTCTTTTATATTTAATTTTATTACGGTTATTAAAAAGGATACTTAAAATTATTTAATTATTCCTTTAATTTATATATATTAATTAATTCCCCTTTAAATTTGGGGGATTAAAGAATTCTTAATAATATTTTATTACTCTTTAAAGAAAGGTTTATAAGGTTTATTATTAAGTGATTTTTAATAATATTTATGATTATTAATGAGTACGGCATGGTCCCGTAACTTATATAAATTTGTCCCGATCTTCTCTATCCTTCGTTTAATATAAAGTAAAAGGGTGTATATATTTTTTAATAAAGGAAATAAAATAATAATAGGAGGAGTAATAATATTACGATTAATTTCTTGGTTAATATAATAGTCTTTAATTTTACCTTTTTTTAATTGAAGGGTAATAAGACGGATACGAAATGAAATATATTATCATTAATATATTATTAGTATTAATAAATATATTTTAAGAAAAGTGGTTTATGGTTATTCCGAGCAATTACGTATTATTATTTTTTTTAAAAAGGGAAGGGTTAAGTTAAAGTATAAATATATAATAATACTGGGGATCTCTTCGTTTCTTAAGTGTTAGGACGGATAACCACTCGGCCACGGGGGCAAAAGTAGCTAACCTGGGCAGGTAATAGCGCTTAAGGGTAAGCCGCTATTACCATATAAGGGGTATTAGGCCCTAAGGGCCACCCCTGCGGGGTGCGCATAGGCGCTAATATTACTTCCCCTCCTATGCACTCGTCCCCGAGTGCACAGCCTACTAAACCACGCCTCTGGGGGGTTACCCCAGGCTGGAGGCCCCGGAAGGCCCGACTTCGGTATCCAGTAAGAGCCCCTATGGGGATCACCTACCGGTGGGTTGAGCCGGTCCCCGCAGGGCACCGTACTCCAGGGTGAGTCGACCCCCGCAGGGTGTCGCACTCAGTAGGCTCAGAGGCCCCCGCAAGGGCATGTCCCGAGATTGAGCCGGTCCCCCCGCAAGGGTACCGCACTCGAAGGTGAAATCGGCCCCCGCAGGGCACCGTACTCCAGGGTGAGTCGACCCCCGCAGGGTGTCGCACTCAGTAGGCTCAGAGGCCCCCGCAAGGGCATGTCCCGAGATTGAGCCGGTCCCCCCGCAAGGGTACCGCACTCGAAGGTGAAGTCGGCCCCCGCAGGGCACCGGACTTCGGGTTTCAGTGAGAGCCCCTGTGGGGATCACCTACCGGTAAGTGGTGAGAGCCCCCGCAGGGGGTAACCACTTTGGACTCAGAGGCCCCCGCAAGGGCATGTTCCGGGGTTGAGCCGGTCCCCCGCAAGGGTACCGCACTCGAAAGGCTCAGAGGCCCCGCAAGGCATGGCCCACTTTTCGGGTTCAGAGGCCCCCGCAAGGGCATGACCCACTTTTCGGGTTCAGAGGCCCCCGCAAGGGCATGACCCACTTTTCGGGTTCAGAGGCCCCCGCAAGGGCATGACCCAGCCGGCCCTTTAGGACCAGATACCCAACAGTGGAAGGGCACCCGGACCACCAAAGACCCGCAGTTGAGCCGGTCCCCGCAGGGCCCCGCACTCGAAAATCGCGCATTTTAAGCCGATCCCCGGAGGGCACCATAACCGGTCCACTCAGGGCATCACGTTTTTACGCACGAGCCCCCCTGTGGGGTACTCGTTACCCGCAAAAAGCTTATTGGTTTAGGCCCACTTTTGAAGTTTCAGGGTTACTTATACCCTATTAGCTCGCTTTTAACCCACTTTTGGCCCACGATACGGTAGTTTTCGGGCGTTCCGGCCCCCGCATCGGTAGTTTTTCGGGCATTCCGGCCCTTAAATCCACTAGTTTTTGGCCGTTACGGGCCTTAAATCCACTAGTTTAAGGCCGTTGCGGGCCCCAAATCCACTAGTTTAAGGCCGTTGCGGGCCCCACGCT
The DNA here is from genome assembly GCA_019925105.1 of Niebla homalea. Taxonomy (NCBI): domain Eukaryota; kingdom Fungi; phylum Ascomycota; class Lecanoromycetes; order Lecanorales; family Ramalinaceae; genus Niebla; species Niebla homalea. The sequence goes on from JAHGAU010000019.1 coordinate 819,787, forward strand.
AGGTAATCTCACTCACCCGGTATCCTAAGAAGTGCAGAAAAGGCCTGCGTCTTCCGAGAATCGAACCGCCACCTGCCCCTATGTATTCACTCCGGGGGGTGCACAGCCCCTGAAGTGCGCTATTACAATGTTAGGACGGATAACCACTCGGCCACCAAGGGCAAAAGTAGCTAACCTGGGCAGGTAATAGCGCTTAAGGGTAAGCCGCTATTACCATATAAGGGGTATTAGGCCCTAAGGGCCACCCCTGCGGGGTGCGCATAGGCGCTAATATTAAGTTACTATATAGGTATATATAAGTTATATTTTACTATTGGTTTTACTTTTTTTTTTAATCCGAGGTAGGTTTTTATAAGTTTACTCTGGTTTTTTTAACCATTAATATAAGATAACCCTAAAGAAAATATCGTTAAATAAAATAAGTTTTACGTCCGCGACCGTTATAAGTTACTATTAATATTCTTAATATATATATAATATAATTAATGTTATAAATATATCAGTTTCTTTATCCTTCGTTTATTAATTTTCTTAATCGGTTTTATTATTTACTTTCTCTTATTATTTACTCTTTTAGTCTCCTTTCTGGTTTTTCAATTTTTAATCGCTCGATTTATAGTTCGAAGTAAAGGGTTTATTACGTTTTATTAATATATTATGTAACTTATAGTTATTTCCCAGGAATTCTAAAGACCGGTTTAAACCTCCGTAAGTGGTTTAAAACCTGGTTACCGCCTAGGTAGCTTTTAATTTAATAATTTACGTTCTAATAAAAGGTATTTCTTTAAGAAATATATACGATTATTTAAGCCTTACTAAGGAATCTTATTTTTATTATTCTTATCGCCGAGGTATATAATTCGGTTCGGTTATTTTAATAGTTATTAAGGAGTTTTATATATTCATTAATATAGATTACGAAGCATTTAAAATTGTTTAACGGGTTTTAAAATATGGTTTATCCGGTATAAAATAATTTTAAGATTAACTTTACGTCTTCAAGGGATATATATAACGTTTTGAACTAAATGAAAGAATGTTATTTATAATATACGGTTTAATCGCTCGGAATAATTTATTACAACTTATAATTTCATCGCTTAAAATAGGATATTAAAATTTATAATTCGGTTAAATTTAATTACTCAGAATAATTCAATAAATCTTTTATTTTAAGCATAATAGCCGTTAATTGTTAAATGGTGGTTTTACGTTATTTAAGGTAATTAATTTTTTCATTTTTTTCTCTTTAATTATTTTGATTTCTTTTATTTTAAGAAAACTTTATAATAGTTTAAAACTTCTAGTAATATATATAATTATTTCTTAATTAAGGTTTAAGCCTATTATCAATGTAAAGGTATTATTATGCTCTTATAATTAAAACGCTTTAAAAATATTATTATATTTCTTTATTCTTTAATTTCTAATAATTAACAATTTATTAATTAATATTAATAATATTTCACCGATACGTATAAACGGGGTCCCCGTATTAATTAAGTATAATAATAAAAATATTTAAATACGGATATTTAAAAAGGTTAATTAAATACTTTTATTTTTCTTAGTTTTAATATTTAATCGGTAAATATATAATAATTAAGAATATTCTACGGATATATATAAATTAATATATTGTTATTCTTGTTACGTAAATTTAATATAATAATAATAAAGATCGGTTCTTTATAATATCTTCGTAGTTTTTCTTACCGTTAATTAAAGAAAAAGCATAATAAGTTATTTACGATTAAATCGTATAATTAAACAGAATTCCTTAATATATATAAATTAATAACGGGTTATATATATTATAAATATTTAAGTCGCTTTCCGTAATTTTTTTTATGTAAAATCTGGAACGTATATAATTTCTTATTATGATAAGTAACGCTTTAATTATTTACGTTTAATCTTTTATTTATAAAAAAACATATTTAAATTATTTTATCCCCCTTAGATATTAAGTAAAACCCTTTTTTTAGATTAATTAAAGAATATATAAATAAATTATATAATAATTCTTATATTGTTATAACATTGATATTTTTTACCTTTTTAAATTTAAATATTAATAAAATTCCTTTAATTATTTCGTTTTATACGTTATACTATATTACTTTAAAAAACGTTAATACATTATATATTAATTTCGGTTAAAGTTTCTTCGGTAATATTTATTTAAGTTATTAATTTTTTATTATAAACTTAAATATTATTTATTCCGACTTTTTCGTAATTACCGTTATTACTTTAAAACGCCCGGATTAAAGGATTAATATTATAATAAGTTTCTTTTTTTTTTATATTATCCGTTATTGCTTTTTATTTATCTTTATTAAGTTAACTTTATGCCCGTTTCAAAATCGTTATCAATTAACTTATCGGTTTAACTTTATATAAATCATATCGTTAAACCTTAATAATTATTTTAATTTCTTTACGTTTAATCTTTTTAATTTTAATTAAATATTTAAAGTCTTAAGCCGGATATTCATCTTTCTTATATACTATATATTTATATACGTTTTTAATGAAATTTTTATTTATTAAGTCTATATACTTATATATATTATACCCTTTAATATATTATATACTTTATACCGTTAAGATATTTTAGAATAATATATTTATATCCTTAATACTTAAAACATTGATAAATATTTACCGTTTTATCTTACGGTTAAATTAATTTAAGGAATTTATTTTTAATAATCCTTTTATTAAGATTATTATTATATATTTTTATTAACGTTAAGTTAAATATAAGCGTAAAGTACTTCTTTATCCGTTTTAAGGTATTTAATTTTTTTTATTACCGGGGGGGAGCTTATAGTTAATAATCTTTAATCCGGAATAAAAAATTAAATTTTTTATTCATCAGCAAATCTGCGACCTGCTCGGATTATACGCTAGAAAGCGGGAGGACTTAACGTGCTCGGAGCGTTTATAAGTTTTACCAGCTGCTTATAAACTACTTATAAGTAGCTTATAAGTTAAAATATTATTTATAAATACTTAAAATATTCCTTTTTATTTAATTACTTAAATCATTTTAATTAATTATATTAAGATAACTTAACTTATCTTTTTAAATTTAAGTTAAATATTTCTAAAATATTAAATTATTATATAATATTTATAGGGTAGAATTAATAGGAAGATCGAAATGGCGACGAACGAAGGGACCCCAGAGGTCCAAAACGATACGTATACGCATAGCTTTAATAATAATAAGAAAAGTATATTAAGTGCGATAAGTAAAAGTAACGTAATAGTTGAGAATAAGGTGGTAAACGGGTAAGTAACCTATATTAATAGAAATAACGACGATACGTACGGGTAATATAATAATAATAAGCCGGATAACGCTTAAAATAAATAAAGGAATTAAGGTTAATAAAATACGTATATCGAAGCGTATAAAACGCGTAATAATAAGGCGGAAATAATAGGTAAATAAAAGGGTAAAAAGGCCGGTATAGCATTAATGGTAAAGGGTATAAACGGGGAAAAAGGCGGGAAGACCGCGGTAAAAGTATTATTAAGGGTATATAAAAAGGAAATAAAATTAATAAAAAGGATAAAACCTTAAGGGATTAAAAATAAAAAACAGAGACGGAGCGTCGCTTAATAAATAAGGGCGAAAAGGCGGTAAAAAAGGCGGTAAAAGCCTTAAAAAGATTCTTTACGGTAAAGTAAAAGGATATTACGTTAGAAACTTAGCCGATATTATAGATTAAGTTAAAAAACGTAAAGGACTTCTATATAAAAATAGGGGTAAAATTAAGGGAAACGGAGCAATTATAGGGCTCTTAAGGGGCGGTAATAAAAACGTTAATAAAAGATAAAGACGGCGGTTTAAGGTTAAGTATATAAAGTAAAAATATGAAAACGGCAGCCCCCAGATAAAAGAAAGCTGGGTAATAAGGGTAATAAAGGGGGTATTTATAATAAAGAATAAAGGGATAACAGAGGAAAAGGTAGCCGTATTAAGGAAAATAAGGATAATAACGGTCCGTTTATTTAATAATAAAGAAAGGGACGTAACGGTAAAGATAAATCCGCTATAATTAATAAAGGTTTTTAAAATAACAACGGAACCATTAATAAAACAGATTATTACGGTACGTAAACTATAAAGTAAGGATATCCTCCTTAATATAGTATCTTTAAAGGCGAAAGAAAGCTTAAAAAAATTTAAGGTTTAAGTTAATAAGGGAAAGTATAAATCGGTTAAGATTTTAAGATAATCGTTTATTATTATAGTAAATAAAATGTATTTTTTACGTTTTAAGGAAACCGAGAAAGAAGTTACGTTAAGGAATATAAAAAAAAAAAAAAAATACGGTTTTTTACTTAAGGCTTAAAATTATTAATTATAGGCTTCCGCCGATAACGAGGAGATTTAACTCCTTAAAATACGTAAAAGGTACTTTACCGTTATATTAAGTATAACGTTAATTAAAATATATAATAACATCTTAAATAAAAAGATTATTAAAAAGGGATTTCTTAAAATAATTCGGCTATAAGATAAGGCGGCTAATATTTATTAATATTTTAAGTATTAAAACTATAGATATATTATTATAAAATGCCTTAATATTACGAAATATACGGTTTACGTTAAGGGCTATAATACCTATAAGTATATAAAGTTAATAATTAAAAGGCTTATAAAAGGTATATTTAAATACGTTACGTATAGTAAAAAAAGATATTTAATATAAAATTCCAGGTATATAATAAAGGCCAGGGAAACCAAATATAAAAAGACCCGGATAACCGTAAAAATCCAACGGTATAATACGTATAAAATTAATTTAATAAACCAATTAAAAATAACCTTAAAACGCAAGCTTAATTAACCGGATAATAAGGGGTAAATAACGGTAAAGAAGAAAAAGCTCCTTATAATCCTGACCTTAAAGGCCGGCCGTCTTATGTCTTTAATAGTAACCGGGAAGGTATTAAGTTAGAAAATATTTAACTTTAATGGGAGGTCCGTAACTTAAGCGGGTATAAAAAAGGAAGCCTTTATAAAGGTTAATAAATAATATATTAACGTTTTTAAAAATAATATAATATAACGTCCGTAATAAGAAAATTAAAATAATAATATTAATATTTAAGTTTAAAGAAGTTAAGGACGTTAATATTATAATAATATAGGAATTACTATATAGTTTATATATATATTTATTTATTAACCCGGGGAAAAAGTTTTATTTAACCTTTAAGGGGAATAAGATAATTAAAATATACTTCTTTATAAATAAACGGCTTAATATAAATAATTAAAATATTATTTATTATAATAAAAACCTTTATATATTCTGTATTATAAAGAAAAAGGACTTAAAGGGCGATCTTAATATTTATAATATATATAATCCGCTACCGGTTAATAAAGAAGGATCTTTTATAATACCGTTATTTAAAAAGATTTTAATTATTCTAAATAAATATATATTACTTAAAGACTTTAACCTATATTACTATATATAGAACGAGGAAAAACGTATAATAAATTATATTAAATTAAATAATTTATTAATAGTTACCGCTTAGGTTAATCTTTTATTATTAATATTATAAGGGATTATTACGTAAAAGAATTATAAATTTAAAACGATAATTAATTTAACCTTTAATACGGAAAAGGTTACCGGTACGGTTATAATATATAGGCTATAAAAGGACTTAAAATATAACTCGGATTATATATTAATATAGATAACCTTAGATTAAACCGTTAATACGACCTTATTATTACCGGTAAGGAAAATATAAAAAACGATTAAAGAAACAGAAATTTATATAAAAGTAAAGGAAATAATAATATAATTCGCGGACCTCCCTTAATTAAATAATAAAAACCGGATTAACCTCTTTATAAAGCGAGTAATAAAGGTATTAAATAAAGTAATTAATAAGATTATCCCGATAATAAAACCCTTTTAAAGAGTTAAAATTTATTAAAATAAAAAGTATATAACCGTAATTATAAAAGTAAAAAAACTAATTAAATAAACTTTTAAATATAAAAATTAAAAGATATTTAATTAATTAAGGGTTACTTAAAAGGAAAAGGAAAAGATTATTAAGAAAATTAAGTAAATATACTTTCAGTTTATAATATATAATTTAACGGTCTTATTTTATAGTATTTAAAAGTTAATAAAATATAATAAAGAATAGAATAGAAAATTAAAGTTTATCCTTAAATTCCCGCCTTTTAAGAAATCTGATAATATATTAATTAATACCTTTAACGGGAAGATCGAAACCCTTAAAGGAGTATTTTTCCCTTTTCCGTTAAAAATTAACTTAAATAATATTAACGGTATTACGTACCTTAACCCCGTATTAATAAATAAGGTAATAATATAAAATATAATAACCAGGGTGATTAATAAACCAAAGAAAAATAAAGCCCCGGGACCAAATAAGATTCTTAATAGATTCCTAGTAATAATAGTTTTACCGTTTAAAAAAATCTTTATTTATTTTTTTTAAATATACCTTAATATCGGCTATTACTTATATAAATTTAAGGAGGTAAAAACGATTATCCTTAAGAAGCTTATTAAGCTAAATTACTTTAAGGTAAAGTCTTATAGACTTATTATATTCCTATATACGTTAAGGAAAGTTTTAAAGACGGTAATAATAAAGATCCTTAATGACTATATAAAGAATTACGGACTTCTCCCCGATTAATAAATAAAAATAAAAAAAAATAAATTAATAGAAATAGCCCTTAAAGGATTAATTAACGGCGTATATACGGTATAGGGTTACGGGAAGAAATATATTATAAGTTTTCTTTCTTTCGATATTATAAGTATTTTTAATAAAATAAATTATTAAAAATTATTATATAATTTAAGGAAGAAAAGGATATTACCCTTTTTAATCGAGTAAATAAAAATTTTTTTAAATAATTAAGCTATATCGATTAACTTAAGATAAAAGATAAGCTTAATAGAACCCGTTATAATAAGGATTCCTTAAAGATCGTTTATTTCTTTTATATTATTCTTATTCTTTAACGGTCCTTTAATTAAAGAGCTTATTAAGTTAAAATAAAAGGTTTAAGTTAAAAACTTTATTAACGATATTTACTTCTTAACTTATAGTATCTTTATATAAACGAATTATCTAGAATTAAAATAGGCTTATAAAGTTTATTTTTAGTAAATAAGAACTTATAAAGCTTAATTTACGCTATATAAATATAAGCTTATTTATATAATTAAAAGCCCGAAGTTATACAATATAATAATTATAGTAAACTTAAGTAAAATTATAATAAAACCGGATATTAATATTAAAGTCCTTAATCTTTAAATAAATAGGAAACTTAATTAAAAGGATTATATAAGAAAGGTTTAAAAGAAAATAACTTTATAAGAAAAAGGCCTTATTTATCTTATTATATTAATATAAAGAGTTACGTTATAAAAGGCCCGGACTATTTATTAAGCTATAATAAAGTTAATTATAATATATATTATAATTATTTAATATATTTTTAAGGGTACTCCGGGATATAAGAAAAAGCCTATCTAGATATTATAGAAAGTCCAGAATCGGTATTTAAGAATAATTAATAATACCTATAAAATAACCTTAATTTTAATATTAAAGTCTAAGGTTTTTATATTACCAATTAAAATTTTATTAAATTAAATAATTGCTTAAATAAAATTAAAAAAATATATATATTTAATTACGATAATAGGAAACGGGCGGATCCGTTAAAATCTTAATAAGCTTAAAATTAAAGGGAATAAATTAAAAATACTTATCTTTTTTCTTATTAAAATAAAGTAAAAATAAATTAAAAAGGAAATTAACCTTATTAATATTCCGGAAGTTAATTTAAATAGGTATAAACTCCCGTTAAACGTAAGAAAAACCGAGATTAAAAAGATTTAAAAAGCAAAAACTATAATAATTACTTTATAAATTACGATAAAATAAATTAAACGTTAACGGAGGTATAAAGACTTTATATTTTAAAATTATTATTATTTAGCTTTTAACGATAAAAAGATTATTAATAAGTATTTCCGCTATTATAATATTATAAAAAAAAAATAATAATATATTAATAATTTAATTCCGGATAAATAAAAACGGTTTAACTTATTTTCTATTTATTATATATACCGGGGGTCGGATAAACGCCGGATATAAATACGGATAAAGAAAGTAAAATATTATATACGTCCTTATTTTTTATCCTTTATTTATAAAGGTTAAATTAAGATTTATTATAAAAATTAATATTTATAATTACCGTTAAATATTATTTATAAAGCGAGGTATCCGGGTAACTATTAAGTTTATAATATTTACCGGATTATTATTATAGTTTAATTTCGCTATAAAGATAAATAAAGTTATTAAAGACTTTACGGAGAAGGCCCGTTACCGGCTAAAGAAGAAAAAAAGGAACGGAAACTAATTATATTAATTATATAAACCGGAAAGCATCTTTTATAACCGTAAGGATATAATAATAAATGCTTATTAAAAGTTTTTAAAGGAGTTAACGGCAATAATAATATAAGAAAGATATATAATAAATATATAAATATTAATAAGGATATTTAAAGGTATTATATAAGGTTAAAGTAATATAAATATATAAAGGAACGGAAAAGTAATAAGTTTAAGGATAGCCCCTATAAGAATACGGTTGTGGTATTACGGATTTTCTTGGGGGAGTTAGAATATAGGAAGTATATAAATAAATTATTATTCTTTAAACGGCTATTAATATTCTTTACCTTAAGGGATAAAGGGTAGAGGCCTGGTAAATGCCGGTTTTTGCCTTAACGTTATAAGTATCAGGTTTTTACGGTTACCAGTAAGGCCAAAAGGCCGCGTATTAAGGAACGCCGGAATTAACTTAGCTAGACCCGTAGTATAAATCAATCAATCAATCAATCAAATTATTATATATAGCGGCCAGTATAATTTATTTACTTAATTAATTCAATATCCCGAAATAATCTTATACTTATAAAAGTAAACTCTTAAATCAATTTACTTATAAAATATAGCTAAATTTACCTATTTAATAGGGCGGAAATACGTTAAGTCTTTCATTACCTAATTTTTAACGTTATATTAATTACTTATTAATTATATTTACCGGAATACTTTATATTTATAAGTAACGTTTTTTATTTAATATTAAAAAATAAGTTATTTTATATGTTATTACGCTTATATACGCTTATATATATATTAACGCGTTTAAGATTTTTTATATAACTCAAGATATTAATATTATATATATTATATAATGGATCCTATTTCTTTTTCCCTCCGATTAAATTAAGTAATACTTTTTATGCTTTAATATTTATTTATTAATTACCCTTAATTTTTAACCCCGTTATTTAAATATTTAAATAAGTTCCGCTTTTATATATTACTCCTTTTTTATTTATTTTTACCGGATTTTAATACCCGTTTTTCTATACTTTTCGCGAAATCCTTTCTTTATAAATATTAAAAAGCCGATTAATATTATATTATAATATCCGTAAAAGATCCTATATTAACGGATTTCATTTAAGGTATTACCGAGTTATTTAAACTATTATCTTAATATATTAACCTCCCGTATATTCCAATTAAATTATTAATTTACTATATTATATTTTATTGTTTAAAGCTATTAAAAAGAATATAATAAAAATATAAACGTATATAAAGAAAATTATATATAAAGGATTAAAATAAAATATAGCTCTTTAAGTTTAAAAACTTTTCTGTTAAACGGATTTATAATATATAAGGTATTATTTAATAATATTTATAATTACATTATTCTTTTTATATTTATACCCGTTAATTTTTCATTTTATTATTTATATATTATTTTAATATTAAATTCTTTTCTTTAATATTTAACGATTATATTATATAATAGTATTTAATATTAAATTAACCTTATTTTAATAAAATGTTCTTAAATTTTATAATTACCTTTTTAAACTGCTTTTTAAGAGCCGTATTAATATATTATTTTATATTTTTTTTATTATTATATTATTTACCGTTAATCCGGGTTAATAATTTAATACGTTAAAATAATTATAAATCCGTAATACCTTAATTAAAATCTTAATCATTTTATTAATTAATTAACTTCCGGTTAAATTAACTTTATACGGTTATATACTTAATAAGTTTATAAAATATAAATATAATTATATATAATTATATACTTAATTAATATTCTTTAAATACTTCTTTATTTATTTTATTATTTTCTTTTTTTATATTATTTTTATTTTCTTTTAAGAATAAAATGGTATATTTAAGATTTATAGCCTTTTAAAGTTAAAAATCGCGGAAAAGTCTTTACGATATTATTATTTATTAATAATAATATAAAATGGTTAATTAAGTTTAAACCTTACGTTTTTTTTATTAATTATAATTTATTTTTCTTCCGATTCTTTTTAATCGTTTATATATATTAAGATTATATAAATTATTATTATAACGATCGATTATTTAAATAAACTTATTAATTAAATAAAAATTAACTTAAAGGAAAATTTTAAGGCGACAAATATAAAATAAGATTTTATTATCGTAAATTACTTCGAATTCTTTAAGTTATTACGTAATAATACGATTTACTTATAGTATATTATTAAGCGTATCGTTAATTTTAATAATATATTATATATAAATTATTCCGTTATCTTTTTTCGCATTTTAATTAAAATTTAAAACGATTATATTATTACCGGCCTTATATAATTCTATAAAATTAATTGCCGCCCCTTAGAAATAAGCATTTTTATTTTTTAAAAATTCCTTCCTCCTTTCCTTTATATTACCCTTAATTAATAATAAACGTTAACGTTTATATTAATCTTTAACCTTTTATTATACCCTTAACCGTTACGTATTAACGTCTTATTTACGATCGGAAATATATTCTTAAGTATTATTAAGCTCTATAAAATTAATCTTACGATTAAATAAATATAATATATTATATTTAAGCTTTTTTTAAATAATAAAGATAGCTTATTTTTTAATTAACTTTCTGAAGAAAACTTAACCCTTAAATCACTTATAAAAGAATTTATACGGCGTTATTTAATAGAGAAAGAAGAAAATTAACTTCTTATAATAGATCCCGAGCAGTCCGTTATACCTATTATTAAGGATAAGTATTTACGTAATTACCTTTATATATACTACTTAAAGTATTATTAATATATTCCTTTTTTTTATATACTTAATAAGTTATCCTTTATTAAGTCCTTAATTAACTTAAGTATTTTATTAATAATTAATTAATAGCTAGCGCTTAACCATTTAATATCGTTATTAAGGAAGTATTTAATAACGTTATCGAGGAATTATTTAATAATATTATTAAGGAATTATTTAATAACGTTGTTAAGGAATTATTTAATAATATTATTAAGGAATTATCTTTAAATAACCCGTTTAATACTTTAACCCAATTTAAAGAACTTAATATTAATCAGAAATAATTTTAAGTTATTCTTCATAAGAACTTAATTTAAAACCGCCGGTCATTGGATAAAGTAAGTAATAATTAAAACTTTATTTTTTACCGATTAAAGCGTATACGTTTTAACCTTTTTTATAATAGTTCTTCTTACCGTTTAACCTCTTAATTATTTCCTTATATTCTTAATCCGATTAATATATTATCTAATTTATCCGAAGATAAGAATTTTAAAGTTATTAATATTATTATATTAAATTTAAATTTTAATATTAATTACTTTATTAAGCTTTAAGAATAAGCGGATATATAAGTATTTACCTTAAATAAAAGTATTTACGATAATTAATCCGATCCTTTTTATTTTTAACGCGGTATCAATAATAAACTTGCTTAAATTAAAGTAAATAAGTAATTTTATAATATAAACGCGGTATTATTATATGTTTAAATTAAATCCTTAATAGCCTATAACCGAAATAATATTTTATTTCCTTAATCTTAAAGTTAATTTAAATTAATATTAATTATTTATTATATTTTAATTTTATAAACGTATTAAAAGAAATTATAAGAATAATATTACCGGTATAAATAAAGGGATTTTAACCGACGTAATAAGCATAAATAAAATATATTAAATTTAAATTAAATTTAAACTTATATTAATTTAAATTCTTTTTAAACCTTAAAAAGGCTTATTATTATTTCATTAAAAAAATAATTATACCTTACGTAAATAAATATTAATAAATATCCAGATTAATATTAAAACCTTAATATTAAATATAATATTTACCGTAAAAATAAAAACGATTTATTCTTTAAATACCTTTATAATCTTAACTTAAAGACGTTTAATCTTATTACTTATAATAAGTTAAGCTTAATTTTTATCCCGAAAAACCTTATTAATATATAGATTATAGCTTAAAATAAATTACGATAAAACCACGGGATTAAATATATACTTTATAATTAAATATATAAATTATAAAGGTAAATACCCTTTTTTAATAAAGATTAAGGAAATATTACGTTATAAGTACCTAAAAATTTTATTTAAACCGAAGGACTTTTACGTTAGATCCTTTAATTTATACGTTTATAATATTATTATATAAGAAAAATTAAAGAAAATAATAATTTTAATAACGAAAGAAAATTATATAAGTAAAATTAAAAATAAGATACGAATTAAAAATACGTATTATACTTTAGAGTATAAAACGATATATTAACGGGACCTTAAATATTATTATAATTTATCGTTTATATTATTATAGGTAATAATAAATAAATTTTATTATTTAAAATCGATAAATACGTTACTTTATAATTATATTTAAAAGCTATAAAAGGAATACATTATTAATATTCTATATTTTATTTTCCTTTTTAATACGCCCTTAAAAATAAAGCTTATTAATTTCTTAAGATTATTATATAATTTATTAAATTTAAATATTATAACTCCGTCTTTAATAAAAACGTATTATATTATATTTATAAATTTTTAAATAAAAGATAAATAATTTTAATTAATATAATTATATATTAAAAAATATAATATTATATTTATAAATTTAATAGACTTTTAAGTAATAATAAATTAAATTATCGGATTTTTAATATATTAATATATATGATAAATAGAATAAAAAAAAAATTTAAGAAACCCTTTTTATATTTATTATTATATAAGTATCTTAAAGTAAACGTAACTTTCCCGCTTTTTTTAAGGAATAATTTATAATAAATTGAAAATAATTTTAAATAAATAGTATTACGGAAAAAGGAAAAAGAAGTTTAAAACGCAATTTAATTCTTAAAAACGGTAATAAAATAAATTTTATTAATAATAATACTCCCGTTATTAATTCTATATTAATTCGGAAATATAATAAAAGTTATTAATAATAAAAGATTCTTAACCGTTACTTTTATCTATAATTATTTAAATAAAGAAAAGTATATAAGACCGGGGTATCCGTTAATATATTTTATATCCGATTATTCGTTTATTCCGAAGTTTAAAGTTATTAATAAAATATTTAAATAAATCTTTATAAGAGAAAAAGTCTTACTTTTTAATTAATACGTAACCGTTATTTTTATAATATAATATATAAGTTTTTACCCCTCCCCTTTATTTAATGCTCTTCTTTTAAATATTATATAAAATCTATATTTCTTATTTTAATTAATTAATTTATTTATAATATATTTAATATAAATTTTACTTTAAAAGGATATTACGGCTATATAGTTAATACCTTAAAGTCGAACGGTAAGTCTGGTTATTTATTGGGTTTTAAGGGAAAAAATTAATACTTAACGTAATTATAAAAGGAAGCACATTATACCGGCTAAAAATATTAATCGGTACTATAAGTATAATATCGGATAGTTTATAATTAACGACGGTTAATTATATTATTATTATAAAACCGTATAATAAACTTACGGTTATAAATTAAGCGTTTTTAAGAATATAACGTTATAGTTAAATAAAGACCGTTTTTATTTATTATTTTAAATATATAAAAAAACTAAAAGTATAAATGAAAACCGTTATTTTAAATTAGAATAACCTTCAGAAAGCTTTATTAAATAGGGTAATAAATAATAAATATAAAAACGTAATTAATATTAATTTAAATAACGAATTATAACTTAAAATAAGTTAATTTATTTAACTTAAATTTCTTAACTTAACGTTAAGAAAGTATATTTATTAATATTTATATTCTATTTCTTTTTTTTACCGATTATCTTTTATTTTACCTTTTTATTCTGTCTATTTATTTATTATTATATATATTTACTTCTTATTAAGGAATAATATTAATATTATTTTATATATTTAAAGTTTATTAACTTCCGTAATCGTATAATATTCTTTTTATAAATCTATTATCTATTAAATATACTTATTATCGTTAACGGAATTACGTACGATTATAAGTTTTATACCTTTTATATTATTTCCGATAACGGACTTATTTTCTTATAATATATTTATATTTTAAACGTAATTTAAGTTAATAGTTATATAATCCTTTTTATTAAAAGTGCCGGGTTAATAATAAAGTATTTATAAAGGTTTCCGTTTAACGTCTTACGCCCCTTATAACCGTATTATTATTAACTTTAAATATTATTTTCCTCTTTATATTTTTAAAAGGGTTATTATTTTATACTTAAAATAATTATTAAACGGATAATTATTAAAGCTTATTTAATAATACTTAACGTAAGCGTTTTATTAATTAAAATATACTTAAATTACAAAATAATTATTCGACGTTATATTATACTTTTTAACTTATTAACGTTTTTAAGTTTTTTATATAACCTTAAATATTAATATTATATATACTATATAATAAATCCTACCTTTTCTTTTTTATGCTTAAGTTAAATAATACTTTTTATGTTTTAATATTTATTTATTAATTACCCTTAATTCTTAACTTTATTATTTAAATATTCCGAACGAGTTCCGTTTTTGTATACCGCTCCTTTTTTATTTATTTTTACCGGATCTTAATGCTTATTCTTTTATATTTCTCGTAAAACCTTTTTTTTATAAGCGTTAAAAAGTTAATTAATATTATATTATAATACTTATAAAAGATCTTATATTAACGGATTCTATTTAAGGTATTACCGGGTCGCTTAAGCTATTATTTTAATATATTAACTTCCCGTATATTTTAATTAAATTATTAATTCAATACGTTATACTTTATTATTTATAATTATTAAAAAGAATATAAAAAGAATACGGGCAATATATATAAAGAAAATTATATATAAAAGATTAAAGTAAAATATAGTTTTTAAGCTTAAAAGCTTCTTAATTAAACGGATTTATAATATAAAGTATTATTTAATAGCGTCTATAATTATATTATTCTTTATATATCTGTATACATTAACCTTTTATCCTATTATCTATATATTATTTTAATATTAAATTCCTTTTTCCGGTATTTAACGATTATATTATATAATAGTATTTAATTTTAAATTAACCTTATTATTATAAAACGCTTTTAAATTTTATAATTACCTTTTTAAATATCGACGTTTATTCGGTTTAATCCTTATTTATATTAAACTTTTATTAATTAATAATAATAAGTAAGTTTAATTTTATCTTAATATAAAGTTCGGATTAATATTTAAGTTAAATTTATATTTTTTATAATCTTATTATTTATTTTTTCTCTTTTTTTTTTATCTTTTTATTTCTTTATTATTTATACCTTTAAATATTTATAGCTTATATTTACGGTATTATATTAATAAATAAACGATAAAAGAATTATATAATAATCGTTTTATTAACGTTAAAAAAATATCGTAAACCCTTATAAGTTACGTTACTTTAAGATTTATATACTTTTAAAATTTAAACTTACGGATAAATCTTCGTAATAATATTATTTATTAATTATAATATTAAATTATTAATTAAGATTATATTTTATACTTTTCTTATTAGTTTTAATTTACTTTTTCTATAATCTTTTTAATCGTTTTTATATACTTCAAATATATTATTTATTATTATAATAATTAATTATATATAAAAACTATTAAATTAAATAAAAATTAACCTTAAAAATAATCTTTACGTTACCGATATAAATTAAGATATTATAAGCGCCGATTACGTTAAGTTTTTTAAATTATTACGTAATAATATAAAAGATTTAAGGATAATCTTTAAATTAATTATTAAATTTAATAAAAAATTACGAACGAAATATTAAATAATATTTTTACGGGTTTTAATTAAAACTTAAGATAATAATATTATTACCGGACTTATATAGTTCATTAAATTGAATTAACGCCCGTTAAAGGTAAGCTTTTTCATTTTTTAAAAACATTTTCCTCCCTCCTTTTTTACTATTTATTATAAACCGTAAACGTTAATATTTATATTAATACCCGGCCTTTTATTACTCTTTTTACCGTTATATTTTAACTTTATACTTATAATTAAAGATATACTCCTTTATATTATTAAGCTTTATAAAACTAACCTTAATATTAAATAAATGTAATATAGGATATTTAAGCTTTTTTTAAGTTATAAGGATAATTATTATTTTAATATATTTTCAGAAAATAACTTAAGTTTAACATTACTTATAAAAGTATTTATATTATATTATTTAACCGATAATAAAGGGGAGAAACTTATGATAATTAATAACGATTAAATATTTATATTAATTATTAACAATATATATTTATATAATTACTTACGTATTTAATTTTATAAGTATTATTAATATGCCTTTATCTTTTATATTTTAAGTAAATTATCCTTTATTAAATCTGCGGTTAATTCAAGTATTTTATTAATAATTAATTAATAATTAATACTTAACTATTTAATATCGTTATTAAAAAGTTATTTAATATCGTTATTAAAAAATTATCTTTAAATAACCCGTTTAATACTTTAATCCAATTTAAAGAGCCTAATATAAATTAAAAGTAACTTTAAATTATTCTTTACGGGAATTTAACTTAAAATCGCCGGTTATCGTATAAAATAAATAATAATAAAGATTCCGTTTACCGTTAATTAAAATACGTATACTTTAATTTTTTTATAATAGTTCTTTTTGCCGTTTAATTTCTTAATTATTTCTTTATATTCTTAATTTAATCTATATATTATCCGACTTATCCAAAGATAAGAATCTTAAAGTTATTAATACCGTTATATTAAATTTAAATTTCAATATTAATTATTTTATTAAGTTTTAAGTATAAATCGATATATAAATGCTTATTTTATATAGAAGTATTTATAATAATTAATATTTTTCCTTTTTATTTATAACGCAATATTAATAATAAAATCTTTTAAATTAAAATAAATAACTAACTTTAATATATAAAAGCACTATTATTCTATATTTAAGCTTAATCCGTAATAATTTACAAATAAAATAATATTTTATTTCCCCGGTTTTACGTTAACTTTAAATTAATATTAGTTATATATTATTTATTAATTTTATAAACGCGTTAAAGGAAATATTAATAAAAATATAAATAAAATAAACAGCGGTATCCTTATTAATATTATAGGTCTTAAAAAGGTAAATTATATTTAAATTAAACTTAAACTTATGTTAACTTAAGTTTTACTTAAACTATTAAAGGTTTTATTATTATTTATATTTAAAAAATAATTATATTAAGCGTAATAATATATTAAAAATTATTTTAATTAAAATAAAAACGTAATTAACGGATAAAATACTTATCGTAAATTTAATTTATTTTTTTAATATTTATATAATCCCGACTTAAAAACGTTTAATATTAATATTTAAGGTACTGATTTTTATCCTTAAAAACCTACTTAATATATAAATTATAACGTAATATAAATTCTATAATAAAATCGCAGGTTTAAATATACGCTTTATTATTATATATAACGATTATAAATTTAAATATTTATTAATAAAAAATATAAAAGCTTTTTTACACTATAATTATTTAAACGGCCTAATTAAATCGTAGCTTTTTACTTAAGATTAATTAACTTATATAAATAAAACGTTATTATTAAGGAAAGTTAAAAGAAAATAATAATTTTAACGATTAAAGAAAGCTATATTAATAAGGTTTTTAAGCTTATAGTAATAGAATTTACTTATTACCTATTAAAATATTAAGTGAAATATTATTAAAGATTATAATATTTTTCCGACTTTACTTTTATATTAATAAAGATTATTATTAATGAATTTTATTAATTAAAGTTTTTAAATCCGTTACTTTTTAATTATATTTATAATTTATAAGTTTAATACGTTAAAAGTATTCTATATTTAGTTTTTTTATCCGGTATACCGTTAAATATAAGACTTATAAATTTCTTAAAACCTTTAAGTTACCTTTTAAATTTATCCCGTAAAATTCTTTTTTTTATAATAACGTATTATATTAAACTTAAAGATTTTATTATTAAAGATAAATAGTTTTAAGTTATTTAAGTATATATTAAGAAGTATAATATTAAAACCCTTAATTTAAAAAACCTTTAAGTAATTATAAAATAAACTATAAACTTTCTATTATATTAATATATCCGATATATAGAATAAAATAAAAGGTTCGGAAAAATTCTGTTATACTTATTACCTTATAAGTACCTAGAAGTTAACGTCCTTTTTTTAGTTTTTTTAAAAGGTAATTTAAATTAAAAGAAAAATAATTTTAAGAAAATAATATTATAAAAAAAGGAAAAA
The DNA here is from genome assembly GCA_019925105.1 of Niebla homalea. Classification (NCBI taxonomy): domain Eukaryota; kingdom Fungi; phylum Ascomycota; class Lecanoromycetes; order Lecanorales; family Ramalinaceae; genus Niebla; species Niebla homalea. The sequence goes on from JAHGAU010000019.1 coordinate 838,612, forward strand.
TAAGTACCCTTTACCGTTTAATTCCTTAAAACGATAATAAAATAAGTTTTATTAGCGGTAACGCCCCCTTTTACTTATATTATATTAACTTAAAAGTACGATTAATAATATTAACGATAAAAAATTCCTTATTATTAATTTTATAAAGGAGTATTAAGATAAAAAGGGTTATATAAAACTAGAATATCCCTTAATATTACTTATTTTTAAAACTTCGTTTGTTTTAAAATTTAAAGCCCTTAATTAAATATTAAAGGAGGTATCCGTAATAAAGAAAATCTTAATTTTTTCTTAATACGTCGCCGTCGCTTCCTTAATTTAATAAGTAAATAATTCCGGTATTTTTCCTTTTTCTTAAATATTCTTCTTTTAAATATTACGTAACGTTTATATTTTTTATTTTAATTAATTAATTTACTTATGGTACGTTTAATGTAAATTTTTATATAAACGGATATTATAGCTTTATACGTAAAATTTAAACGTAAATCGGTAACTTTAATTAATTACGGGTTTTTAAGGAAAAGAATTAATACTTAATATAATTGTAAAAATAAACATACTATATTAATTAAAAATATTAATCGGTATTATAAATATAATATCGGATAATTTATAGTTAATAACGGTTAATTACGTTATTATTATAAAACTATATAATAAATTTATAATTATAAATTAAGTATTCTTAAGAATATAACGTTAAAGTTAAAAGAAAACTATTTAAGTTTATTATATTAAATATATAAGAAATAATAAAATATAAACGGAGATAATAATTCTTAATAAAAGTAATTTTCGGAAAACGTTAATAAATAAAATAATAGGGAAATTGGATAACTTAAATTTACTTTAATATTTTAACTTAAATTATTTTCCTTAATATTAATAATATATGTTTAATAATCCGTTAATTTTACTTTTTTAAATAACCGTTTTAAGTTTTAAATTCATATTTAATTTATTATCTTACCGCTATATAAGATTATATTTCCTCCGGGGATAATATTAATTTAATTATATATATTTATACTTTATTAATTTCCTTAATATATAATATTCCTTTTATATATTCATTATCCGTTAAGTATATTTATTATTATTAATAAATAAATACGTTATAAAGGCGCGATTATAAATCTTATAATTATCCATTAAGTTTAACTCCGGACTTAATTATAATATAAAAAATATTTATTTTATATTTACTTTTATTTTTTATTTAATATTATAATCCACTTAATGATTTTCTATTATTAATAACGGTAATAAAGATAATAATAACTTAACCTTTTTTTCCTTAATTATTTTACCGATACCCTATAATATTACTTTAACGTATTTTCGTTTCCGCGGATAAAGGGTTCCTTAATTGGATTTATTATCTTTATTTATATTTAATATAATATATACGGAATATAATTCTTATTTATATTAATATTAAATATTAATACGGAATAAAAAGTAATAAAATATAAATATTAAACTTTACATAAATTATTATATATAATAATATTATACGTCGGAAGTATTAAGATAATTTATTTAATTATTCCTTACTTTTTAAAAGGCTTCTTTCTTTACCGGTATTATAATTTATATTTACGTAAAGATTAAATTTAGGAATTAAAGAAATTATTACTTTAAATATTAAAAAGTCTATATAATAAAGCTATATAAAAAATAAATATTATATACGGTATTATTTAAAAAGATAATATTAATAAGTAAAAAAGATAAATTAATATTAATATATTTTATAAGTATTTTTATAAACTTATAATTATTTTTATAAAAAAAAATTCTAATAACTTTAATTCTATAATTAAACGTTTAAAACTTTAAATTTTAATTAAGTACTTTACCATAAATAATCTACTTAAGTGTTAAATGTTAAATTTATCGATTACGGATTATATTAATTAATATTAAAATATTTTAATTATTAATTTTATAATATAGAATTTATCTAATTACCAGGTAACTTTAATAATTTAACTTAAGTTAACTTAAAAAGTTAACTTATTTATTAAGAAACGTATTTATATTATATTATTTATTGCTATTAATTATTATTATATATCGTTACTTATTAAACTTAAACGTATTTTTATTATAATATATATTATAAATTATTATATTTATAAATATAATCGTTAATTCTTTAATTACTTTAATTTAACCTATTATTAAAGAATATATAGAAATTTATTAAGGATTTTACGTCTTAAAGTCGCGGTTAAAGTATTAAATAATAATAATAACGATAATATAATTAATACCAATAATAAAACGATACCGTATTATTATAAATGCCCTTAAAATATAGATTTTAATATAACGTCCTTAATATTAAATGATATTAATAAGAATATATCGTTAATATCCTTAATTCTTCTATTTATAATAAATTTTAATTAATAAAACTTTTAATTAAATTCTATTATAAAAACTTACCCATTAAAATAAAGAATCGAGAAACATTTATAAAATAATAAATTAAAAGGAAGGTTTATAAAAAATAAAAAATTAAAAGTAAAAGATAAAGAATTATATACGTAATATAATAGGCATAAAGAGTAAAAAGTTTTCTTTTTACGGTTTTATTTCGGTATTATCCTTATTAAAAATATAAACATTTTACGAAATAACTTAAAGAGATATAAGAACGGTAATAAAGGCGATTAATTTAAATAATATAAAACGAAAAACGACTATATAGTACCTTTTAATATTTAAGGTTAAAAGTAAACTCTATATATCCTTTAAATCTTAAGAGGATTATATATATAATAAATAATTTACGATAAGTAAATTAAGTTAAACTTAAATTAATATTTTTATAAGGAATCCTTTCTTAAATAATTATGAATAAAATCGTTTCTCCTTTAAAAATATTATTAAATAAAAGTATTTAATTTCTTAAATTCTATATAATATATAGAATAATTATTAAAAAAATCGTAAAATAACGATTTATAAGTATCTTAATAATATTTAAAATATTAAAACGATAATTTATTATTATAATATCGTTACGGTACTTTGGTTCTTATTAAGTTATAAGGTTTTTAAAGATACTTTTTCTTGCGTTTTTATTCGTATAAATAATTTAATTTAATAAAAGAATATATAATAAGATATATATAGCCGATTAATAATAAGTTAAGTAATATAAAATCCCAGAAAAAGGAACCGTAATTCTTATAATCCTTATATTTAATAAAACCCTTATAACTTACCTTTATAGGGATTTATCGTTATAGTTAATTTATATTACGATTAATAATTTTAATTATATAACCCGTAAAAGCCAGCTTCGCCTTATAATAATATTATTAAGCTTAATATTAATTATTAAAATTAATAAAACGATAAGCTTTATAAAAAACATATAATTTAAAATCTATTATAATACTTTAAACTTAATATTCGAATATAAGTTCTTTTCTTTTAAATTTTAAGTATAATATTATTAATAACGGATAATAAGCTTTATAACGGTTAATAAATAAAAAACTTCCAATAAAATACGTTAACCGTAAGGTTTAATAATTTTTTCTAATATTTATAAATATGGTTACGGATTATTTTAAATAAGTCTTAATAATAAAGGTTAAGAGCGGCCAGTATTATCCTATATATCGGGTTTTATTAAATAAGAGGGAGAATATAATTACGTAATAATTATTACGTATACCGAAGTATATAGAAGGTAAAATGCGTTAATAGTAATAGGCCTTTAAAAAGGACAATCCTATAAAGATCCCGATTATAAGAAACTTCGTTTGGAAGTTAATACTTATCAATATATATACCGTAATAATACTGGATTTACTTTATTAATTATTAAAAAGTCTTATGAAAAATCTCGTAAATTAAATTTAAATAATTTTTATCGATATAATATTTACCGTTTAAAAGAAAAAAGGGTAAAAAAAATAGTTAACTTAAATATTAACGTTAATATAATTAAATAAGTAATTTAAATAAGTTTTATCGTTTATAAATTTAAAGAAATTTAAATTATTAAATATAATATCTTAATAAATAAATAATAAAAAAAAGGTAATAATATAATAGTTAATCGTAATTATTATTCTATTATTATATAATAAGTAACCCGTAGTACTTTAATACGTATAAGCGATTTTCGACTTTTATATATTAATATTATATAAATTCTATAATAAAACTATATTAAGCTATATAAATTAAATAATATACCGTATAAATAAATTTAAATAAGTATTTTAAAAGTTTCAGCTTAAGGTTATTAAAGATAATAATATAAATATAAAAGAAGATTAATATTATTTTAATATATTAAAATTATATATAATTACGTATTATATAAATTAAATCCGACCTTATAATATTATCATTAATTCTAATATAACTTACTTTAAAATTACTTATAAATCCTTATTAAAAAGTACTTTTTAAAAATTAATAAAAATTAAAATTATAAAGTTTAGATATTAAAATATAATATCCATTATATATAAATATAAATAATAAATAATTTATTAATATTCCGGAAAAGTTATAAACGTATAACTATAAAAAAAGATTTAAATATCTTTATAACTTAATTATTATGGTTATTATTCGGGTTTTTACTTATTAAGATAAGCTTAAATAAAAAAATTTTATTTAAATTAAAATTAAATCTTAAAATATAACGTCCGGCCATTTAAATTACGGAATATAAACGGCTTTTAATAACCGATTTTATTAATACTCTTATAATATTTATTTAAGAAAATCGGAAACGTAATAATAAAACCTTTAATTATAATACGGACGTTAAATAACGTAAATAAAATTTTTCTTAAGCTTAAAAGTATTACGTAGGTTTTTATATTAATATAATTTATTAAATATTAAACGGAATAAATAGTAATAAGAATAAGCGGATAATTAAATAAATTATTTAATATATTCTTTATTAACGTAAAAATCCTAATAATCGCCGTAATTTTATTTAAATATATAAGGATTTTATTAAGGAATATAAAGCGGTTAATTTAAATAAGGAAATTAATATTATTATAAAGAAATTAAAGTTAATTATAATAATATCCAATATTAACCAATATAATAAGAAAAATAAACCGCTATAATATATTAAGGTATTTATTAAAACTTTATAATAACGGAAATAAAAAAAAGTGGATTCTATTTATAAGATATTTAAAATAAAACCGGTTTTTTTAAATAAAACGAGAAATCTTTATAATTTTAATCCGTATCGTTTTTTAATATATAGTATATTATTTATTATACTTATTTAATACCGGAAGGAAAAAATAAATTAAGATAATTAATTAATAATTTTATTAATTAAGATTAATATAATATAATTTATAATAAAGACTTTTTATGTAAAGGTATCCGTAAAATAAATATATTTACGAGTAATAAGTAATAACGTTATACGTAAATATCTTATATAATTTAATAATAAAAGATTTTCTTATATGGTAAAATTAATATTTTATTTAAGTTAAAGTCTTAATATTTAACTTATTAATATTTAAGTTAAAGTCTTAATATTTAACTTATTAATATTTAATTTAATATGCATTAAATATATTAAAAATATACTTATTTATCCTTTTTTTTTAAATTTTTAATTTTTAAATTTTTTTTACTATTATTATTATATAGTACCTATATATTATCTTACGTAATTTATTATTTATAAATATACTTTTATTAAATATTTGCGTCCTTTATTATATATATAATATGTTTTCCTTATTACTAATGAAAATAAAAGATATTCCCGGCGGTAAAAAGAAAAAATATAATATTTTAATAAATTATATTTATATAAATAAATAAATATTTTACTTATTATTTATAAAATAAAGATAATAAGTATAATTAAAGAGTTTAAAAACGCCCGTTATTATTTATTATTAAATTAAAGAACGTAAATAATAAAGATAATAAACTTATTATTTATTTTAATTAAAGCAAAAAAGCTAAAGTTATATAAAGTAGATTATTAAGATATAACGTATTATTTATTTCGTTTTTAATTAATCGTTTAATAAAATAAATTTAATATTAAATAATTTAAGTTAAATATAATATATATAGCTTTCTTTAAGCTTATTTAATCGGTTAACGTTATATAACCATTCTTATAAAAGTAAATATCATTATAATTATTATTCCGGTCGTTATTTATTTAATTATAATTAAGCCCCGTCCTCGTTATAATATTCTTTACGTTACGGAAGATCCTTATTTCCGTTTAAATTTTCCTTTCCGTTATTATTTCCGCCCCGATCCTTTATTCGATTTTACTTCACATAGGTCGGTAGCTATAAAATTATTAGTATAATTTTTAATTAAAAAAATAATAACGCTTTATTCTTTTAATTAAATATTATTAATTATACGCCCGTTTTATACCCGTTAAAATATTATAAAATAATTTTTAAATAATGTTATGGCAGTACCTACCCCTGGGGGTGATCCCCCGGGTAGACTACCTTCTCATATATGGTAATAGCGGCTTACCCCTAAGCGCTATTACCTACCCCGGATAGCTACTTTTGCCTTGGTGGCCGAGTGGTTATCACCCTGACAAATAAATAGCTACGTTATTTTTAACTTAAATTATCGTAAAGGAAAAGGCGGGGGTTAAAGGATTATAAGTTAATTAAAAAGTTAAAATTAACTTAAATAATATAATTAATAATATATAAAAAGAAGTTAAAAGTTACTTAATTAAAAAGAATAATACTATATTTAACCGTAAATATAAATTACCTTATCCGATTAAAATACGTAAAATATAATACTTTTATATATATTTAATATATAAATATTATTAATAATAACCTTAATTAAAAGATATAATCGTAATTTTCTGTATTTAAGTTATAAAAAGGATTTAATCAGTTATATAAAATTATTATATATTTAATTAAAGAAATTAATTAATATTAAATATTATAAAAAATCTTTTAAATAATAAGCAGTAAATTAAATTGAATTTAATAAAATACCTTTTATTTACTTAACTTTATATACGATTAACGAAAAAAAACCAGAGTAATTAAAGGGTAATTATTATTAATTTATTAATAATATAATCGTTAAAGCTTTAATTATTATTTTTTTCTTTAATAAGAAAAAGAGCTTTAATTTAAAAGCTTTAACGTTAAATCTGTTTTTTTTTATCCGGCCTTAAACGTTATAATTAATTTATAATATAATTTATTAATTGTTAAAGGATTATAAAAGCGGAATAAAAAAAATAATATTTTTTTAAAGATTATTTATTATTAATATTATTAAACTATATATTAAATTTAAAATTAAAATTAATAAAGATTATATAAAAGCTTATAATAATATTAAGGAATAATAGGAATCCCTTAATATACAGGTAAAAAAAAGGGTTTAATAAGAGCTATTTAAAAGATACCGTAATAAATAAATAATAATTCTATATATAAAACGTATAATTTTAAGGCTATATATAACTTATCGGATAAAAAGGATACTATAGAAATTAATATAAATAAAATTATATTAAACCGGTTTACGGAGGTAAGTCCTTAATTATTTAATTATAAAACGGTTTTAACGTAATTAACGTATAAATAATAATAAAAATTATAATAAAGAAAATAAGGAAAAAAAAAAATTATTTAACGGAAAAATTAAATAAGGATTTATTATTTTAACTTTTTAATTAAGAAGAAGTCGGATAACGTTAATAATAAGTAAATCAGACAAAAGGAAAAATAATTAAATTAAATAAAAAGAGGGAAAATTAAAAAATATATTTTATTTCCATTAATAAAGATTTATACTTCATATATAATAATAAACAGGGATTAAAAGAAAAAAGCCTTTAATATATATATTAAAAGTATTATCTTAATTGTTAACGATTATAATAAAAGTTAATAATTTTACTTTTACTTTATAATTAATTAATCCGTTAATTTAATATATAAGAATTATAAAATAATAAAGTTATAACCGTACTAAATAATAAATATTAAATAATGGACGGCTTTAAGATCCATATTAACTTTAAAAATCGGAAATATTTACTTTAAGTTATTATTAAAAATTATACGGTTTTTAAAAAATAATTTAATATTAAGAAAAATAAAATAATATAATATAAAGTATAAAGCGGTATATAAAACGCTTTAAGTTTTTTATAATTTAATAATACGTTAAGTTATATAACGTTTATAAATAAAATAAAAAGAAAGGTTATTAAAGTATAACGTATAATTATAAATAATTTTATAAAACCGGATTTATAATAACGTATTATTATATTTTTAAAATCTTATGTAAAGAATAAACGTTAAGTTTTAATATTATAAGTTTAAGCTTTAAGCTTAAACTATATAAACCTTAAAGAATTATTTATTTAAGTAAAAATAAGGAAATAGAAATATTATATATATTAATATAACGTATTAATATAATATTTTTAAAAAAAGTAAATAAATAAGAATTATTAACTTATTAATTTATAATAAAAATATCTTAAATATTATTAACTTAAATATAACTTATAACGGGAAATATTCCCTTAAAAATAATAAAAATATATATATAAGTTTATTTAAATTATTATAATTTAATAATAATATTAATAAAAATAAAGAATATAATTTATATTAAATGTTTATATATATTAAGTAATATATACGTTATAATTTTTTTAAAAATATTACTTATAAATTTTAAGTATTTTTAAAAGCATTTATAAGTTTTTATTATACTTATAAGTTTTCCGGATTCTCACGAGTAATAAAACGTTAAATAAAAACGGATATAAGATTTTCCTGCTCGTTCTACTCGCTTACGCTCGGAGCACTCGGATTCGGATTCACAAATTTGCAGATGTTTTTATATATATTTTAAGGTAAACTTTTTTTTATTTCCTTAAAATGCGTTAAATATATTTTGTTTATTATAATAATAAATAACTATCTTAATAGAAACTCGTTTTTATTAACTTATATCGTTAATTTCTTTAAGTTTTCCTTTATTTTTAAGGACGTTATATTAAAGAGGATATCTTTATTTTATGGGTTTTAAACGGCGATAACTTATACCGTTAATAACTCTCCCGTTACTTTAAATACTTTTATAAACTATAAAGGGGTTATTTTTATAGTAACGTTCCTTTCTTTCTCGCCCGATAAACGGATTATTATCATTTTTACCTTTTTTAATATTACCGCCTTCTTTTTTATTTATACCGTCTTAATTACCGTTTATTTTTTCTTTTTAGCCTTTACCGTTTAATTCTCCCTTATTCAAGGGGCTTTTACCGTTGCCTTTTCGCTTTATACGTTAACCTTTTACTTTCCTTCTCCTTTTTTTACCGGTATTTTTATTATTACCCTTTAAACTTTTCACAATTACTTAAATTCCCTTAATTTTTTACCAGCCCTTTTATAAAGCTCCCTTATTCTTTATAACTTGATTGATAGTATTAAATAGGTTTTTAACGTAATGACCGCTTCTTCCGTTATAAATAACTTATTTAAAATTTTATTTGCTTTTTCTTTTCTTTTCTTTTTTTATACGTTTAATATATTATTTCTTTTATTCCCCGTCCTTAATTATTTATAACCTTATTCCCTTTTATTATTTTTATTTATACTTTATATATATTTAATAATGTTAATATCGTTTTTACTTTATGTATATCTATCGCTTCTTTTCCTTTTTATTATTATCGCTTTAACCTTTTTAGCCCTTTTTTTACCTATTATATTTTTACGCGTTCTATACTTTTTTTAGGCGTATCTTCTTAACTATAATTCCTTTATTCAATTCAATAACCGTTTATTACGTTATCATTACGTTATCTATATAAGTCTCCATTACTTCTTATTAATATAGGCTATTTACCCGCGTATTCCCCCGTCCTTAACCATTATATCGCCTATACTTATCATAATCGAAACATTGGCCTCACTATTATTCGATCTATACGTATACGTATCGTTTTGGACCTCTAGGGTCTCTTTATTCGTCGCCATTATAGGTAAAATAAATATAAATCTTTATAAAGTAAAAAGTCCGTTTAATTAATTCCTTTAAAGTAATACCCTTTAATTTATAATAAGGTTAATAAGTAAAAGACTATTTATATCCTTTATGATAATTATCGAAAACCGGGTTCCTGATTATTAAGTAATTTATCGGGTCTTTATTTTTCCTATTTAATCGGGAAAAGGCTTTATCCTTAATGAATTATATTAATTAATTAAAGTCCCTTTAGGAATTGCTTTATAGGTTATATTTAAAACCTACAAAGGCCTTTAATAAAAAGGTTTATTAAGGTTTATTACTTATAATTTTAATAAATAAAATATAAATAAAAAGGAAATTAAAATAAAAAGGAAATTAAAATAAAAAAAGGATAAAGATAAGTTAAAAAAAAAAAAAGAAGAAGGAAAAGGATAGGTTTGTTAACTTTTCCGTTAAGCGGTTTCCGTATTATAAGGGTAATATCGTAAGGTAAAATAATAAAATTTATATTATAATAAAGTTAATATTACTCCCTTATATTATAAAATATTCCTTAAAATATTTTTCTTCGGGGTATTAAATACCTTATATTATAATAAAAGTATAGAAATGAATGTTTGAATTAAAGGTTCTAAGGAATAAAAAGGTAAATAATAAATAAGGATTCTATAGGCTTTTATAGGTTAATTCTTAATTAAATTTATGATAGTCTTTTTAAGGTTTATTTTACTTATAGCCTTTAAATTACCTTATCAAGGTTTAACCCTTAAATTAATTCTTTATATAGTTTAATAAAATTAACATTTACTTATTTAAAGCTATTATAACCTTTTATTTTAATTATTAACGTTTTCCTATAACCCGTCCGGATGTTAATTACCCTATAAATAATTATAATTACCGCCCATTTAATATCGTTATTAACTATTAACTTACCGTCCGTTATTAATAAGTATTATTAATAAAAGCCTTTATTTTACCTCGTTATTCCTTATAAAGGCGTAAATAAATTAACTTTAATATAATGTTAAAGTATAAGCCCCTTTAAATTGGTTAAAAGGCAAAAAGTATATTACGTATGATTAAAGATATTAAAGTATAGAGGTATAAAAGTGAAAGGGCTAAAGGCCTTAATATACCCAGTCGGTAATACTCCTGGGTGCCGGATTAACCCCGGGCTTGGCCCGAGGTAGGGCCGGTAGGGCCTACTCCTGAGCTACCAACACCCCTGAACGATGACAATTTTTGACCTAAAATTAAACTTTTATCTAATTATATTAATAATCTACGTAAATATTATTAAATTAATTATTAATTAATAATTTTAGATTAATGATTCTAAGTTTTTAAAAACGTTAAATTATATTAAAATACGATATATAAAAGTATTTGTAATGATTTTAATTAATTTTAACATTTATTATAAACTTTAATATTTATTAAATAATAAAAGATTAAATTTAAAAAAAATAATTTTATAAGTTAAAATTTTAGAAGTTTTTTAAGAATTTTTACGTTAGGTTTTAAAATAATAAAATAATAATAAAAAAATTAAAAAAAACTTATGTTAAGAAAATATTTACATCTTAAATAATAAAAAAGAATAAATTAATATAATATTTTTATTATAATAAATCTATAACTTAGTTATGAATATAAATAATAATAATAACTAATTTTAATCAAAGTAAAAAGGTTTCTATAATATATTATTAAAATAAAATAAATTAAATAAAAATGTAGGTTTCTAAGCTTAAACGCGTAAAAGAAAGGCCCGTTTATTAACATTTAACCTAAAGGGGCTTAGGGCCGGGCCCTTTCTCCGCAGCGGCTGAGGGACTAAGGCAACCCATTACTTCATCCTACGGATCCGTACGCTACGGGGCAACCGCGGCCTACCGCAATATCCTACGGGCCGCGCTATACCAAAGTACCGTTCGGCTGAAAGTACCCAAAATTCACGCTCGCTAAGACTCTCCCATGGGAGACCGCGTTCTACCATGGTTTGGCGCAAACTGTAAACTGTGTTTTTAAGGTACCTTACTCCTCACCACCTTCGTACCCTAAACCCTCGCTGACATATAAGAACAGTCTCTCGCTCTCTTGCAACCTGTCTACCTTCCTTCCAGTCTTCCCACTTCATGATACCCGCCCCAACCTTCTGGCCTTCAGATTAAGCATGGGATCCGAAAGAGTATATGCATTCCAACACCACATGCTGGCAAACAAATATAGACCTCGCGCGGCTTCCTCTCCCAGTCCCCAGGGGACCATCGCTCCCCACAGATAACCCTCCCCCACCGTGCCGTGGCACTGTCATCGACCCTCAAAAGCGCCCGTATACCATGGCAAGAAGCGTCACGCCACTACGCACCAGGCCCTTCACCGCCGGCGTGACAAATCCCTCCATCCACGACGCTTGCGACACACGTGTACGCTTGCACTCCTCCTCCTTTCTTGCCTCCATCCATACTCGTTCCTGCTCCACGAGCTCGGCCAACGCGCTCCAACACGTCCGCAAGAGATACGACAGCGCCACCAATACGACGCTAAGAATGATGATGATGTCCCATTGGATATAGTAGATCCAGATGTCTCGACATTGCTGCTTGTTCTTCTCGCGCTTGCGGTTCTCGATGTCGGCCACGAGTCGGGCGTATGCCGGGGGGAGGGGCCGGCCGTTACGGAGGGCGTCTTGGATTTCGGGGGGGCAGCCTGGAGTGGCCGTTGGTGAGGGGGGGAAGGCGGGGTCGCCACAGCCCGAGGCAGTAGAGGAGGATGAAGCACATCTGTGCCAGGGAGAGAGCAGTCGGCCTCAGCCTGCTGGAATTGTGGAAAGAGAGAGGGGAGCTTTGGTCGGCTGACTTAAACCGCGATTGAGGGAGGAGGATAGTGGTGGTAATAGTGGGTGTTGTCTGTCTGTACGTAGGTCTTTTTCTGTCTCTCTGGGAAAGCGAAAGTATCATTCATCGTACTATTAAAGAGCTGAGCTGATGCCATGGTTGCAGATCCAATACGATATACCTAATTACATTTGCTGCTTCCGAGACAGTCTTCACATCTAGACCAGATCTGCAAAAAGGAGATGTGAAAAGCGATACCGCCATGGACAAAGGAAAACGATACCAGCGGACGCCATGCCGATGAGCAACGCCATCCAGAATTCGGCCCCCCCCCCCCCCCTACCCTCCCGTTGACCAATGTCCTATAACATTTCATCTCAAAGAGAAAAAGTGATCAATTAGACGGACCACCAGACCAATGCCTAACCCCGCGGCCCTCATTACTATGTCATCACCGGCGCCTGGATTCCCGAGCGAATGCATCCAGGACGTTGCGGAACCGATCATCGTTCTTGACATCCAGATGCTACTGCCGCCGCCGCCGCTGCTGCCGCTATTGTAGCGGCGGTGTTCGTCCATATTGATGTGGACGTGGTTGTGCTGTTGGGGCCCCTGCCCGAGTAGACCGGCTATGAATCTGATGAACTCCATGTAGTGAGGAGTAGGAGGAATAACAGCGAAGTGAACCCGTTCAGTAAAGGATGGAGTAAGATGGACAAGGGATGATAGACAGTCCCAGTCCCAGTCCCAGTGCCAGGGCGTTTTATACCATGGCAATATGGAACAAAAGGCAAATCAAGCAATGGTGCCACTAATGAACTATAACCCGATCGTGAGGGGGGGGTGGGGGGTGGCAAATGATTGTTTATTAGGTACGGGCGAGGTGTCTCGCTCAGTCCACTCGTATCTAGCAAAGACAGATAATAAAGCCAGACAGACTAGACTGTTTGATGGTCGATTAACGTTGCAAAGTAGGTAGATAGATGTAAAAACCCGCTTTAGAAAAAATGATACAAAGAATGAAAGTATGTATGTGTCTGCCTTCACTCTATTACAAAATTAGATTCAACAAATCAGATTGGAAATATTATGATTGGCCCCATCCACATCATCATCGTCGTCAGAAAAAAAGATCCACCACCACCAATACCACCACCACCACCACCAACATCATCGGCCAAACCCCTCCCTCCCTACCCGTCCGTCCTCAACTCAGATCTTCCCCGTCGTTGTCACCAACTCATCAATAACCCTCCCTTCCCCACTCACAACAGCAAACACTCCTCATCCCCTGCCGCCCCCTGCACCTCCCCCTCCCCCGCCCCCGCCCCCTCCCCCTGCACCCCCCCCACCGCCCTGCTGCTCACTCACCGGCCTCGGCGTCTGCCGCAACTGTGACGCCCACATGGCGACGGTCAAGTCATCCATCTTGACGCCCAGGGCCTCCATTCTGACGGTCAAGGTCTATATCGCTTCGGTCATCTCCCTTGTCGCGAGCCCTTGCATTTCTTGCGCGCCCGTCCTCGTTAGTATCGGAGGAGCAGGAGGAGAAGGGGGAGGAGGAGGAGGGGGGCGGCGGAATTGCTGCTGTATGGCCGCCGCTGGTGCTGCTGTCGTTGTTGTTGTCGTGTGTTGCGGAGGGGGAGGAGGAGGGGGAGGAGGAGGAGGAGCTACTGCTACTGCTGCTTTCAGTTGATGACGCCGGGTGGTGGGTTCGTGGAGGGGGTTCAGTGAGGGCGGGTTACTGCTTCCGCCCCGGTCCCTATTGCCATTGCCATTACCATTGCCATTACGATCGGCGTTGCCATCATCGCCAGTGCTGCCCACAAGCACTTTGTCAAAGACGGTGTTATTGCCGTCACCATTGTCCTCGTCCTCGTCCCCGCCCGTTTTGTCATCGTTGCCATCACTGCTGCTGCTGCTGCTGCCGCCGCCGCCACCGTGGTTGCGGCGGCCCTTCCGCCCGGTCAATTTCTTCGCCTTGTCTTCACTAAACCGTCTAACCCGCTCAGCTGCGCGGTTGAGCCGAGACGGTGAGAACGGAGCGCCATTACCCCCAATACTACCTCTGATATCATTGAGAGCCCCGGCATCATGCGCGGTGTTGGCGCAACGCTTGCAAAAACGACTGTTCGCTGTGGCGTAATTGTTGCAGGGCGGTCCGCTGCCGTACCGATTGGTCGAGTTGTGGCATTTCCGGTGCCGACCGCACTTGGCGACGTTGAGGCCGTCGTCGGGTTTGGCCTGCTTGCCGCAGATAGAGCCGCGGCCGCGAGATTTACGCTCGGTGCAGAGTTGGGGGGGGCGGCGAGGCATGGTGGTGGTATTGTTGTTTGGGGGAAAGAGTGGTGTTGGCGATGGGGGTGGCAATGGTACCACTTGTGGGTCAAAGCGAGGGGTTGCAGGTGTTGGCCCTCGTGTTGGTGCTGATGGCTGGGGTAAAACGCGGGCGATTGGGAGGGGCGTGTTGCGCTGTTGTTGTTGAGAGGAAGTTGGGTTCTGCGTGATGGCTTGGTGATAGTGGTGGTGAGGATGATAGTGGCTGTGGTGGTCTTCGTTCTGCCTGGTGGAGTAAGGATGGATACCCCATTCTGAGCCTGACGAGTTGGGGTCGCTGTATGCGTCTTGTAGGGGATCCATGATTGAATTATATGGCTTGAGTGACTGATTGATTGATTGTTTACTGCTTGAATAACAGTTGATTAAACACGATTAATGAGCTGCGAGTTCGCTATCTGAGAGATTTGAGATTGGGAAAGATGGACGATTCAAACAGTCAAGGGAGGAGTTGAACCTGTACTTGTACCTGTACGTGTAATAGGCTGTTGGCTCCACTTCCTGGATATCTCTTACAGAGTTTCGGAGCAATGGGGCACTTGGATTCCTCGCATCGTTGTCTTATCGCACCCCTTTTTCCCTCCTCTTCTTCTTCCCGTTCAGTTGCGCTCCGTTTTCTCTCTCTCCCTCTCTCTCTCTCTCTTTTTTTTGGTCCGTGCGATGCTTGTCGCCGTCTGCGGTTGAGCGACCCCCAACATTCGGCTTGTTTTCTCCTCGCACAGTTTCCTCTCCCACGGTTTCCTCAGTGGCAAGGCAGCGCGGTACGGAATTATAAATTCTCCTTCAGAGTGCATCCCATCATGTCCCTCCATAGTATCCTTACAGCAGCTTGGCCTACGGAACCCTTCCCTCTTCTGCCTCATATAACAACAACAAGCATACCACCGAAGAGGTTTCATTCTTCCCCCATTCATGGACCTGTACCAAGGGCGATGTCTCGCTCGAGCAGCGCGAACGCAAATACAATGTAGAAAAACAGCACTGCCCGATTATCCCTGGTGTCATATCGAGCAGCATCAGTCTCAGCTGCAGGATTGCTCTGCCCCAAGTCAATCAAGACCACTTGCTTAGCTCAGAGTGACGGAATTCAAACACTAGTCGACATTTCGACCACAATTGCCGACTTGAAGGAGCTCCAAAAAGAGAGCAGACATCAGACCTCCACTATCTTGGGGCAGCAGGAGGAGCAGCGGCAGCAATTGCAACTATTGCAACAACGAGGCTCAGCTGAAAGTGACAAGATCGAAACACTAGTTGACATCGCGACCACAGTTGCCGACTTGAAGGAGCTCCAAAGAAATACCAAACATCAGACCTCCACCATCTTGGGGAAGCAGGAAGAGCAGCAGCAGCAGCAACAGCAGCAGTAACAATAATTGCAACTATTGCAACAACGAGGCTCAGCTGAGAGTAACACGGGCCAAACACTAATCGACATCTCGACTGCAGTCGCCGAGCTAAGGGACGTCCAAAAGGAAGTCAAAAACCAGATTACTCCTACGTTAGAGGCGCTGCGTCTTTCCCCACCAATGGATAAGTTGAAGAGGCTTCGTGAAGATGTAACAAATGCAGTGACAGCAACAGTATAAGGGCGGCGGAAGTCCCAGGACGAGAGTATTAGGGAGGTGTTACTTCATGAGCGATATCGGGACGAGCAAGTCGCCTTTATCGGCGAGATGAGGAGCGTATGTAAAGAGATAAATAAGGGTTTGCAGGTCATCTATCAGGCTCCCAAGGATACGTCCACGCAGGCCGAACTCAATGAGGAACAAAGGAACGTAATGGATTATTTTCTCCTGCAAGAGGTAAAGAAGCAGAAGAAGTCGGTAGGAGAGGTAGGGGAGTAAGTGTTGGATCCGTTGTGTAACTGCTGGATCTCCAAATAGATTTCATAGGTCGAATCGTTGAAGATAATCTCGAGTGTACTTTGTTCCTTTAGGAGAAAGGGCGAAGGTGGTATTTGTTGTTCCTTGCGCTCTCGCCAAGCCGAATGGATGGCCAGCTGTTGGAGCTGAGGTTCAACATGGCAGTTTTGCTGACATCTTTCGTGCAATGTCCATGATCTATGTATACGCTTTGGCCGGAGACGTATCCTCTGCTGTTACTCTGCTCTTGCCTTGCTTTTGACGTGCACTCTTATTCTGCTCCTGTTCTGTTCTTGCTCTGCTTCTTGCTCTGCTGGTGTTCTGCTCTAGCTCTAGGCAATCATCGTGATAATAACACTTGGAACAAAAAACGTCTTCTTGTACCTGTTTCCTCATATTCGTTATCTTATCCTCCTTTGCCAATCTGCCGCGTTTTCCTCATCCTCTATTCATCGCTTTGTCGTGTAGGCCGATGAGGATAAGGAATTGAACGTATAGATCCCCGAGGCCGGCTAGCCGTCATAGAAGTTGCTGCGAGAGGAAGGAGGCAACCGCTGACT
This sequence comes from Niebla homalea, assembly GCA_019925105.1. Lineage (NCBI taxonomy): Eukaryota > Fungi > Ascomycota > Lecanoromycetes > Lecanorales > Ramalinaceae > Niebla > Niebla homalea. The sequence continues at coordinate 856,258 of JAHGAU010000019.1, forward strand.
GGTGAGGTGCGATGAGGTAGATGGTGTCTACCTTAGTTGGATAGAGGCCGAGGCCGCGGCCTTTCCAGCTACGGGTTGCGGAATAATGGCACAGACAGAGGATCACAGAGGATCACAAGCGTATAATCTCAAGCTCCAGGCTTAGCCGCCGATCGATGATTTGATATGACGGCAAGAACTGGTTGAGAGCCATGCTTGATGCTTCCATCGTCGGCTGTGTCTTGTTATTGGTAGCGTTGTACGGAATAGAATTGAGAGAGAGATGAAATGACGATCACGCAGACCCCAAATCCGTAGTGGGTAGGACCCCTCGACCGGTTGTTGATGAATGTAAGAGCCGCCTCGAGCAGTAGCTCTCAATTATGCTACTGTGATGATTCTTAAGCAAAAGAGGCAATTGACCGCCTTGACCGCTCAAGAAGGAGTATCAGATAAAGTGACGATTATGCAGACCCCAATTCGTAGTAGGTAGAACCGGTTATTGATTAATCTATGTACTGCAGCCACTACTTATCATTCTATTGCTTACTAAGCTAGGCGGAATTCCCCGCTCATCAAGGAGTATCATAGGACCTCGGTCTGGGGAAAAGATTTTTCCATACCTACCTACCTACCTTAGGCTTTTTATGGTTAGAACTAGCGCAGTAAATATCATAATTTCCTTCAAAAAATGTCTTTTCTAAGTACTTCTTCCCCAGCCTTATTCGGTACAGGGTATTCTTCTATTCATCTCCCTCTCCCCTCCCCCCTCCCCCCTCCCCCCTCCTTGATTCAAAAAGAAGTCCAGGGAGGAAGTTTAGGGTCAATCGGAAAACTTACGCAGGAGCCTCGATCGTATGATAATTCTAGATCCTAAGATGAAACGTCCTTTGTCCTTCCTTCACGTACGGCCAACCAGCGCCCATTTCTGGAATCCCGTCAACAGTCCTTCTCCACCCACCAGCGCCTGTTTGGATCAACGCACTCGCTTTACCTCCACCGTGGTACTAGATGCTTGAGCACTGGGAAGAGAGGGATCAAGAATGGTCGTCATTACCGACGGATTCATTTGGCGTTGTCCAATGCCAGCAACACCGATTCTAGGTCCCTTCGGTTGCCCCTTGAACGGTCCAAGCCCAAGTTATCATCGCTGAGCTGATGATGGCCTTAACTGGGATCCGGAAGTCAGGAATTCGGTCGGGCTGTGAGATTGAAGGCTTCTCTTTACGAGGGTGCAGGCTGCGCCCCGTTTGTCTGAGACTGGCTGGTACATCTCCTCCATTGATCACCAGTCCTTGGGCTTTGTGTTATTGGTGCTACATGGCAAAAGGCATTTGTGGCAGTAAGAGACGGATAGAAGATGGTCATATTTCAGGCTTTAGCTTTACTGCTGGAGGAATGCTATAAGCTCCGGCGTCGGTGTTCACCGCTGGGCCGTCCGCCGTACCTTGGACCAATTGTCATACTTGGACGGCGGTGCTCAGACAGCAGTGCTGGCTGCCTACAACGCCGTCTTCCAATACCCTTGACTCGGCCCGTTTTCAGATACGTTTAGAACAAGAGAATGGCAGATTACGTACTTAATCGTGCCCCGAGTTGTTGATCCGGCCGTTTGCGGACAATTAAGGGAGAAAAAGATCGCACTGATTTCAGCCCAAGCCAGCTAAAGGGACTAAGGGGAACCTTGATGCTCGCACCGTTATCCCTTCGCTCCACATTACTATACTTTATAACTAGGCTCTTGCACTTCAGCGACTTCTGTTTTGGATCCTTGAAATTCCTAATTGTATGGCCGAGTCTGCGCCACGACTCCAGCTTGCGCTTATGCCTCCAGTAACCAGGTTAACTGCTGCTGCACTCCGCTATGATAACCATTCAAGTGCTACCACCGGCCTTCAAGAAGCTCACCAAGAAGGAGACACCCCAGTGGACAGTCGCCATCATCCAGGCGCCCCGCCGAGTCCGTCATCTTCTATTGGTAGCGACCCTCTCTATTCGCCTCTGTTTGATGTCGAGGGCGGCCATCAATCAGGTCGTGAGTACCCCCATGAGCTCGCCTCCCCCACGTGAAGATTTCCACCAACTATTGGCCCAATGGTTCGCAGCGCAAAGAGCCCAACGTCAAGCTTACCTGGATGCCTTGGTCGAGTATCTCAACCGTATGCAGCGTATAAGCATAGCAACCTATTGTCTGGTTTTACTCTGTATTATGTATTTGGGGTGGCGACGTCCACCGTGGAATACGGATTGGGTGGTCGACACAATATCCGATGTCCACATCACCAATGATGCTTCGCTGGTCTGCCGTCACACTTGGTGCTTCCACCACCCTTTTATTTCTATTGATCATCCTGCGAATGGTGCCGCTACCAGCGATGTAAACAACAATAACGCCGACGCTAACGCTCCCCGTTCAAAACTTCTCCCATACATCAACCGATCATACCTCCCATTTATCAGTCGATCGTCTCTCCCCGACAGCGATTCACACCCGCAAAGCCGACTTCACCATAACGGCCTCCCCGTCCATGGCCTTGGGCACACCCACCTGACCATCTGCAACGACGGTGCCTTCTCGACCGGAGACGGGGGTGGCCGGATCCTCTGCGAAAGTTGGATAAGGATCCGTCTAACTCCCATACTTTATGTCCCTTCCGCGCCGGTCAACCGCGTTTCCCTGCCCTTACTAATCGCGGAGGAAGCGGCGCAACCGAAACATGGGAATCGGACGTTGCATTTGACCGCCTTGCATACAAAGAAAGGAAGTAGAGAGATGGTGCTTAGTGGGATTGTATATGTGTAGGTGGGGGCAGCCTGATTTGGCATCCTTGGGTTCAGAGAATATCGGTGCCTTGACGGAATTTGGTTTTAGGTCAGCATTGAACGGCTTTATTATGATACAGATGAAGACTATAGTAATAATGATACATGTTCTTCAACCCGGTTACAAGCACGGTACCCCTTCTTCCTGCTATCCCTCCTTCGGAATTCATTTCTCCTCAACCTCCCACTTCATAACCCTTTACGCACATACATGGCGTCAAAAAGGAACACCCTTCTGCCATACGGCTTGAAGTCGTGGTCACAATTAGGTACGCTGTTCGGTAGAGGAGAAGCCTTCTCGCAAGATGACCTTGCCCAAGGTTCAAAGTAAAGTATCAACAGGCCCAAAACACCGCAATCGAGTGGAAGAAGCCAAGGACTCAGTACGTACTGAGCAAGACCCCCTTGCACTTGAGCTAGCCTCGATTTGAACCCACGCCTTATCCTCATATAACCCTATTACTTATTACCCACAACCACCGCATTCTGGCCGGAGATCCTAAGTGCTGAGCATGGGCTCTGCTCCGTCCACTTAGGGCGACGCCTGGTCCGCCAACGGCTTTAAGCTGGCTCTCACCCAAACTCACCGTGTTTTTGACCTGGGCATCCTGAGTGATGAGCAAGACCCTTAGACTTACACGCTCTCATCCTAAGCTTCTGCTTATCGTACAGCTCCCATTTACTATAATCTATAGATAGTAATGGTAAGATTGAGCAGTGTGAAAGCGGTTTGGCTCGCCTACCTGCATACGAGAATCGCCGCCGCAGCAGCAATTTATGGAATTACTATTAATGAAGCCTCTCTTATCAATGATGCCCGGCTCCCGGCGAGAACAAAAGGCGTGACTGATCTTCGTTAACGCGTTTAATTGTTGGCGGAGCCACTGCCAGTCAGCCTTTCACTAATAATGTATACGCAGTTCTCTACTACGCGTGAGCTGAAAACGCTCGCCAAAGGCTTCAGCTGGCTCTTATTTACATGCTATTCGACCCAACAATCCAGAAATAACTACTGCCTACGTTCCGAAGTCTCAATCAGGGACGCCGGAAAAAGCAACGTTCTCTGTGAATCCACCGTAATGTTCAAGCATTAGTCCGCAAAACATTATTTCAATTCAGTAGGATCTCGGCTGGGCGAAGGCAGGTAAAGATGCAGATGGAGATGACCACCAATAAGGAGGTGCAGGAGTGAAAAACGGCTCAGAGCATGCTAACGATAGGTTCAAGCAGCAGTTTAGCGGAATCATCTAACAGTCAATTGGGGGGGATTACCACCTGACGGCCTATGCGCCTGATGGATGCCCTTGAGTATGGTCAATCAAGGTGGGTGGCAAGTTGGTCATGCCGCACAGAAAGGCCACCAGTCGGTCTCCTGTACCTAGTCTCTCTCACATTTCGTTGAAAAGACAGCATCAGAGAGATTCGAATGTATGCGTTGAATTCGTAAAGTCTCCCGAATTCCATCACATTTAACGACCTTATCTCATTGGCCGACCTGTTGAGCGGAAAGAGGGCGAGCAATGAAGCGGAAAAGGAGAGAAGGGAGAAAGAAAGTGTCCGGAAGCGACGCACGATTCTCTCCTATCGCAAGCTTTTAAGTTGAAAAGGACGCCGATGCGATGTGGGCAACAGCATCTACCCGTCAAGAAGCAAGCACAAGGACAAACAACAGGCATATACCTTCATACTTTGAACTCTCCTTATACCCTCGCGTATTTAATAGACGTCCGTTCTCTTGACGTCCTCCCTTCTTGAGAACCACTCATTCTTGACCTGTCAATATCCCCCTTGTCGACCCTTACTCAACCCACGACTCCCGACCAAGAAAGACCGAAGAACAAAACCATCAGCCAAACTCCACTTGTCATCTTCAACTATGAATTCTGATCCCGTCAAAGAGCAGGAGTTCATGGAGCATCTCACCCACTTTACCGCCGACCACTCCCGCGTCGAGACACCACCCCCTGCCATTACTATGCCCGCGCTGCCAACACCGGGGTTGGTCTTCCCCCGTCCAAACCACACACATCTCTCCCCTCCCTCCCCCACTCTTACTCATCGTTGTGCTGACAGTTAATCACCAGGTCCCCCCCCATCCTCACCACTCAAATCCCCTACCTCCGAACCTTCTTCACCGAAAAGTTCACCTCGGGCGTCGCCCTCGTTAAACAGAGCCTGTGCCTCGTTATCAGCGCTTTCATGTTTAAGCGCACCGCTCGGCCGATTGACCTCTACGCGGACCCTTACAGCGTGGGTGAAGAGCGCGTGGCGCGCTTGCTGGAGGAGGAAAGGGACGGTGATGGTGATGGTGATGGGGATGATGGGACGGTGGATCTGGATTTGCTGATGCGATGTTATAAGCAGTTGGCCAGGATTGAGATGATGGAGAAGGAGAGGGAGAAGGAGGAAGGAGGAAGAGGAGAGGAGGAGGAAGGAGGAGGGGGAGAGAAGGAGGGAGGAGGAAAAGGAGGAGGAGAAGGAGGAGAAAAGGAGGAGAAAGGAGGTGGAGGAGCAGAAGCGGTGGGGGAAAGCAGCCTGTCTGCGGAAGACTCATCGGTGAATGAGGTGGAGAAGAAGGATAGACGAGGACGAGGAGTGAGAGGAGGAGGAGGAGCAGCAGGAGGAGCAGGAACTCTAGGAAAGCGAAAGCGCCGAGACGACTCGAGCGCGCGACCTCGTACACGCAGTAAGGTATCATCATTACCTTAGAGGTCCCGGACACGATATCGGGAAGGAAAAACCCTTATAGCCAGTCGAGAGAGAGAGGATGGTGGAGGTGCGACCATATAGAACGAGAGCTTGGGTTCTAAAAAGATGACGAGATTTCGAATAGATGACCAACTTTTTCATAATCGCCTTTGGATCCAGATACGTGCTGTTCCTTCCTCCATTACCACGTCCTCGTCAGAAGCGAAAAGGGCTTCCGCTGTGGCTTTCATCGTCGTCTGAAGCGGAAAGCGGGATGACTTTTATCAAAAACAGATCTCCTCTTTACTTAATTTTTGCTCAAGTTCATGACCACGAAGGTGGGATATATGGAGGCGCTATAAGTCCAATACACTCTGCTCTGCTCTGGCTCCGCCGTCGTGTCGCGCGAGCGTCTCTTCTGCTGTCAATCACAACAGACTAGTTAATAAAACCGATTTCAACGAATTCTGTAGGTCGAGCCTATCCATCCTCCTGAGTCGGCGCTCTTAAATTAACGGTAGGAAGAGCAAACGGTAATCTCATGGTTCGGAACCCACAGTTTCATCGATGCTAATTTAAGTAGCTTCCCTTCCTTATATCATCCATCCTCTCGGTCATCCGCTTCAAGACCTCATCGTCTCGCTTGACTGGCACACCCCACGCACGTACGTACGTACGGATAAGCCTTGAACGCCGGGAACATACGGATCCTCCAGACAGATGAATTTCGCTGGGGATTGTTTATACGCACTCACTCCTGCCAAATCCAGAGGCGTACAGGCAGGCACTTCCATTTATCCTCCTGGATTCGACTTTAAGGATCTCTCTTGATCGCGCTTTTAGAGTAGCTCGACTCGGAACCTTGCATGGCATTTTCGTGGGTTATGTGGGCAACGTCCCGTAATGGGAGGAAGAGAGTGGGGGCATTATCATCATTATCATCATCGTGGTATTATGGTGAAAGAACAAGAAACGTAATAACGGACTTTCTTCGTTTTTATTGTATGTTAACATTTCGGCTGGGTACGATACTAAATAAAGAGCACAGGTATTCTTGAAGAAATATAGCGTCGTTTTCTGGAGATTAACAGCATATATTAAGCAAGCAAGTCCAAAAGAATTTCGAAGTAACCGTAATCCCAGTCGAGAAAGACATTAGGCAGTAATAGCAAGCAAGCCTGGCTAAAGGAAGCGGAACAGACGGTTATAGAGCACCAACCATCAAAGCAAGCACATGCGGGCCTATCCAGTCCCAAGCAGCGCGGCGGCGTACGCCGATTGTCCCGCTGATGCTTTTCGCACGTAATGTTATAACACCAGCGAATAAAAGAGACTTTTTCGGAAAGCGACCCTGGGACCTCCTCTATCACGGTGTAGCATCTCGAATGTCTGAGATTTACAACCGGGGGGGGGCAAGAAGCTGAGATCCGGGGAGAAGGCAGCTACTGCAGAGATGCTTTTGCACCAGAGAACATCAGAGTAAGCCGCCAAAGACGATGAAGAAGAAGACAATAGCATGCGTCGGCCATCGACAATCGAAAAGAAGCTGGACTAACTTAAGGACCGTCGTATGTCGGGTTCGAGATGACGATGATCCAATATTGATCGTGGATATTGTGCGAGCCACCACGAGGAGCTATCAAAGGAGCGTGACATAAAGGCTTTTTATTATCGAGAATACTACTCCAGCTGACTTGGTGGGAATGAAAATCTCCCAGGGAATAATGGGTATTATTATATTAGGCCAGGACTTCCCGCGCGAGCTTATTGGCTTCGAAGAAATCTCACTATACCGGGAGTAAGTACAGTTACCGAGTCTTCACAGCGCTCTGAACTCGGCGTCCATGAGCTCATGCGGTTTTAACTTCCCGCCGGATAAACCTTTTTGATCGTATGAAGATGGTGGACTGATAATCTGTTAGGCCAACAGCTCCTCTAATACAGAGATCGTAGGTCAATAAGTATTGAAAAGTATATTTCGCGTACAAGGAAGAGGAGGAGTTTATTACCATCCGACCATAGAGATACCCTCGGTCGTACGCAATAGGCCTTGTGAAGAGGGTAAACTGACAAATATTGCGCCGCGTTGGAAATACGCAGTAAAGATTAGCAATGGATGTAAAAGTTACTGACTTTGGAGATACCGATGAAGAGCGAGATTTCAGCAGCGCTCAAGCTTAATGAGAAACCGCGAGAGCGAACCATCAACACAATAGACCATCGCCAATCGCCAAGAGGGATCTCATGAGGTCTAACAGTAGCGAAGGCGCTAAGCGCGCCCGCTCTCATGACTTGGAACACGTGCGAGTTGAAGCCGACGACGAAGCTTTATCTATATAGAGAGGCGCCTGGGCGGAACTGAGGGTTTGGAATAACAGGCTGTTCGAATTGAGGTTTACGATGGAGGCGAGCGTAGAGAAGAACGTGCACTTATAGGGGTTGAAACGTGTACAGGCGAGCTTTGGTCCAGCGCCCGTGGTGTTCGGCAATTGCAGAAGCTTCCACTCGGTCCAATGCACATAATGATGGTGGCTCTACTTGTTGAGCAAGCCAGTATCAGCAATTGAAGCACTGGCCGCCAAGCACGAGTGGTGGAGACTGAAGAGTCAAGCCAAGCGTAAAAAGCTCAACTGTCATTGCGCCTAAAAGTAGAATTTGAGGAGGTGGGGCAAATCCTTGGCAAAAGACTAGAAGGGCTCAACCCCCCAACCGGACAATACACCAGCCGGAAACGCTAATCCCGATTGTGATCTGTCCCCAGACATATCGTCCCCAGACATCTTGGCAACTCCATTACTTTCCCATCTTCACTGTTTACACTCAAGATACTGCAATCAAAAAGCATGCAGACCCGGTTGCGATCGTCGCGCGTCTCGCCGCGCGACACGCAGCTTGCCGTAGTATCATCCGATGTGGATACGACGGAGATGAGCCGGCTCCTCTCACAGACTGACTTGCAAAGTATCTCGGTCGCATCAACTGTCGCGGAAACCTTGTCGCACGCCCACAAGGCAATTGTCGATCGGACTCAGGCAATCGAAGCGGTAGAGCTGCAATGTTCGCACGATATCGACTGGATCTGGAGTCACGTTGAACGGTTAGGCGCTCGGGACGAATCCGTTAATACTGAGATCCGAACTTGGCAACAAGACCTCTACGCGCTGGTCGGCGAGGACAGGCTACAGAAGTGCATCAGACTATCCCGCGAGACGGTCGCTCGGATGAATAGTTACAGGGTGAAGATTCAGGACAATTGGAGTGTGGAACCCGAACAGATTCTCGATCGCCAGTTTTATCCTACCAAAACCCTGTCGAAGCCAGTTTTGCAGACTCTTGCCAGTCTTAGTGGTAAGGTCGAATTGAGTCACGCCAAGTCCCTACTAGAGGCCGAGATTGAAGCGCGCTTGAACGAGGAGAGACGAGCGAAGGGGAAGGATCGGAGGGGAGGTAAGGTATCGAGAGGCAGGAAGCTACAGTTGAGTGACGTCAAAATCGCCCTCAAGAATGTTACGACCGATACGAGGAACGAGAGGTATAAAGCCAGCAGCTCGTTAGGACCTACTTCGCGGAAGCGCACGCGTTTGGAGATCGCACCTGATCATGCATCAGAGGAGGTGACGACATTAGATCAACATATTGGCAACCAACATAGCGACGATGATCATCACACTGATAGCCCGAGCGGCAGCGTCATACATGGAATCAGCCCATCTCATAATAGTTGGAATAACGATAGTAGACGCAATGGTAGTCCTGATAAGGGACAGAGACGCAAACCCTCTACCTTGGATAAAGGATCCGACGATGAAGACGATGATCATCAACGTGCCACTAACAATAGCACACATTCCGACAGTGACTCTGCGGATGATATTCATAACGCGGGCGATGTAGGTGCAATGGTGGAGGAGCACCAGCAGCAGCAGCAAGACGCAACAGATATCCATCGCGAGCTCGAAGACCCTCCTCGCAGTCAGCCTGAAACCATTGAGCAAGACGAGGGAGAGGACTATTCTGCTGTAAGCTTCTGCTCTATTCCCTTCCCTTGAAACGGTAACATTGAAAGCGACCCCAGATCAGCAGCCCCGAAGTAGGTCGCCAGGCCCCGCCCCTTTGGAAGACACTTCATTGTCCCTCGATTTTGGATCCGACCCAGACAATGAAGATATACAGGCACCAAAGCATTCACCTCGCCAACAGGCACCAAAGTATTCACCTCGTGAACAGGCAAAAGAGTATTTACCTCGCCAACAGGCAAAAAAGTACTCGCCTCGCGAACAGGCGGAGCAGAGACATCAAGAGATACTAGCCCGCATGAGTAGTCGGAGCAAGCGCTGCGACATCGAGGAGGATGATTCAGATTGGTTTTGCGGCGTTCAGGTCATGATCATGGCTGTGGCACGGCTGGTTGATGAAGCCGCGATACCACCGAGTTATGCAGAATACGAGCTCTGGAAGCAAACTCTGCGAATACCAGGGACTAACGTCACCCAGGCTGCCTCGCGCATCCTAGACGATCCTCACAACCAGGATGGGCTCGGCTGGGCGGAGTGTAATACCGAGAAGAGGGAGGACGAACAGGATGAGGGGCTAATTGATCAGACGGATTACAGTCGCGACGTCGAGAACATTCTACGGTGTATGTCATTGAAACAAGGAAAACGCAAGAAAGCCGAAGCATCTTTGTCTCTTCGTACTAACATGCTGAATATCTGTACCCAAGTGCAGCCAGCGGTGGAATCGATGCTGCAGAAGAACGAGTCCGAGCGTGATAAGTTGATTAAGGAAGGCAATCGATTGGATCGGATTATCCATCTTCACCAAGACCTCCAATTATACCGCCAAATCTCGGTGGAGGAATCATTACAATCGTCACTTGACCAAATAAATGAGTTATTAGACGAGGTAGAGATTAAGGTGGAGAAGTGGCAGAAGTGGTCGGGAGCTCTCAATGTCGGTAGGCAAGCATGCTCAGTAACGGTGAAGATGGCGTCAACGAGCTTAACGCGTATGGAAGAAGAAGTGCAAATAGTCGCGCAGCAGAAGAGCGTGTTACAGGCAAAGATGAGGAAGCGGAAGGAAATAATGCAGCAGAAAGAGGCGAAGATCAGAGAGGAGAGAGAGGCGGTGGAGCAACTAGAATACAGGTTGGGGCTGGAGGCGAACAGACCGCCGTCGAATGCGAATGGGGGACAATTACGGCGTCTAAATCCAAGGACGGGGTGCCAGGGACGGACGGAGTAGAGGAGATGAGGACTGCCGTCCCCATTTGTTGGATTCGTTCATCCCTATCCTGTGCGAGAGGTGATGAGGGACTCAACCATGGCGCCCCGAGCTGGGCATATGTAGCCCTAAAGCTATTCCGTACATCGTGCGTGGTTTGGAAGTAAACAAGTAGAGATGAAGTGGCCTTGGTGGCCATCTAGATGGAGATGATATCAAATACGCGTATTTTATCCCCATCATCTCTCTCAGCAATCTCTCGTCCGCGATCCTACTTGCGTCTCGAATCGAATCGAAATTCGCAGCATCCCATCACCTGAATTCACATCTTCCCCATTCCCCGGCCTCAGCGATCCACGCGTCGAACCGCGCACCGCGACTTTCACCCGATCAACGCTCCCTCGAAAGCCGATGAAGACCAGACTCCGAAGCGACCCCTCAACTACAAGGACCGTCTCACTAGACCCCTGGCATATATAACGTCCTCTTCTTCATGCTCGGTACCAAATTTCAATAACTCGATTCCCAGAGGGTGGAGAACCAATGCAATGCGCAGTAGATTCCCCAGGGATATTCTAATGCAGACTAACCCACGCGCCGGGGGCCCCCCACTCCCACCCCAGTACAGCACCAGTAGTTACCTAAGTCACGGCTATCGACTTTCGGAGCGTTTAGATCTACGCGAATCAAGGTAGGCTTCTCGTGGAAAGGCAGGGCAGGGCAGGGTGGGATCCAGTGGTACATGCGCCGATCGTGGATTTCTTATATTAATTCTTCTGCCATGCGATGATGAGTCCTGAGCCCGCTTGTGCAGCATTTACATACGGGGCTGTCAAGAATACTATTCAAGGCAGGTCTCTTTCTGCTTTACAGTCTTCATACGAGACGTGATTAAACTTTTACCGCTGAATGTTCCCTGCTCGCCTTTTCTGATGGATCATGGAAGTCACATTTTACCCTCCGTGATCCTTTGAATATTTTTCGGGTTGCCCAAGGAGTTCTAGCGTCGACAGGTTGCATAAAGCACACTCCAATCCGCGCGGAATCATTGGCTGCCTCGGTGAGACAGTGACACGCAGCATACATTATTATTATTAGACGCATATACACTCATTCCCCCTTATGCATCTCACGGATCTTGACTCACTTTTTCTTAATACGTTACTTTTATATATTCCCTTCTGACCTGCCAAATTACTGTTCCTGGCATACGACATGTATGCTCACACGGCTTGGAGCCATGCGGCTTCACAAGCCCGCCCCCCAGCCTCCCATCGACAGGTATTACCGATTGAGAAAAGCAATGGTTCTAAAACACGCAAAGATGATAGATGGATGCGACTGACTACGCAGTCCGCGTCCACGGTGGTACTACTGCTGGCGCAAGGGATGGGGACGACACCGTTGATCAACATGTGCGCAACTGTCACAATTACGGGCATTATCCGGCTTACGCTGGATAAGAGGGTGGTCCTGTATATCTCGCGACCGAGGCGATGTCTGTTTAAATGAGTCTGTCATAATTCTGTCCTGACGTTCGCACATTCCTTGCCCCCTCCAAGCGATGGATAAGCTTTAAAATTTCACATTGAAAGAAAAACCCTAGAGGCAAATTGTTTCCAGGGAGAGAAAATAGGTATAATCAAGTGCGGCATTAAGCTTGACTCGATTCTTGTCGCTAACAGATTATGCAGAGCTTCCCTTAACAATGGAGGAGAAGCGTCAGTACCTGGAAGAATCCAGCCCCTCTGGTAGCAGGGAAAACCATCTTAAGAGGAACTTTGAGTGCGCGAACATTATCCGTTGCGATAGTAACACAGAAAACCCCCTCAAGAGGACTCCAGAGCGGGCGACAGTTATCCTTCCCAGCCCCTTCGAAGGTCTCCAACAGCAAGACAGACAACCAAGCCCCTCAAGATCCATCAATCTTTCAATACCCATTACCGAATGTAGCGACGAGGACAGGTCTGGGGTGACTGAGAGGGGGCCGCCAGCAGCCTATAAGAAGTCACTGAGCATGGCGAGAGGGCTGGTGGACGCGGCGTGGGACAGCTATGCTTCTGGTGAACTCATCAGGAGAACCAACGATCGAAGACTATCTGTGGAGTGGTATGCAGTATCGCGTCATACGGGTTTGCCTGCCAAAATGATTGAACCTAATGGACTGACGGAAGCCTATCCGTCATTCACAGCTAGTACTTCCTTGGAAGTACAGCTCCTCCGCCTCGAAAGTCAACCTATAGGACGAAAATATAAACATCATCTAACTGACCCTGGTCAAGAGTTGGCGGAATCGAGCGGACGTCTCGACGAACGGGCATGCGCCTTCGCTTGTAAACATTGTGGATGGTGCCCTCGCTATGGAAGATATTCATATTCGTCTGAACCCAACAGAGCGCCAGACCCGGTCGCTCGCCCTTTTGGCGAAGAGCCAGGGTTAAGCGAACAGCTGAAGTTGCATAGGACGGCTGCTGCAGTGAAGCGGAGACTGCGAGAACGGGGTATGTCCTTCGGAGTCCCTTACAATTATGTATCATCCAGGAGGTAACGCCCTTGCCAAACAGGAAGCGTGGTAAAGCCCAGCCCCTGCCTTGACTCGCCCTTTAAGCTGTAAACGGATAACAACGTAAGCGATAAGAGCGATTCCAGAGCACGGGAATGGGTATATCTAGCGCCGAGCATGCTGTAGGCGTGTGGAAATGACGCATGGTCGTGAAATGTTGAGCTTCGGGCAAATGGACATGCATACCGACCAAGTAGAGATGCATCTGAGCGAGATCGCTCAAATTCCAAGTGTCTGGGGCATTGCTAAGCCGTTACTCCTCCCTTTTGTTGACGAGCTTTCAAGCTCTTCGAGGTTGCAAAGCCGTAGCGATGTCCGCCAAACAAAGGTCTCCCATGCAATTGTAGCCCTAGGTCATGATATATGGATAAAACGAGGCTCTTGCGGGTCTTGCGACTCCTTTGGTATAAGTCATTACTCCCTCCTCTTGCTGACGAGCTTCGCGACTTGTTCGTGCTTGTAAGATCCAGTGAGCTTCTTCGCTCCAGAATCCCGCCTGTCTCGGTGTGGCTTTGTCCTTGCTCTTGACTTGTATTTTATGGTATGGATGGCAGAAGGCTCTTTCAAAGTATCAAATGAAGGTCGCTTCAGGATCGTGCAGGGTGGTGCTCGGGACGGCGGTGGAGCCTGAAGAGGAAGGTGATGTGGGGAGTCCGTCCCTCTTGCTTGACTGCCTGTAAGCTCTTTGCGAAAAGGGGAATCTGTGATTTTTATGGGTCGTGATAGCTCAGGCGGTAACATGTTGAAGGAAGTTGTCAGTCCAGCGAGAGGCGCGTAGGTGTATTCAACTGTTTCTTCAGCCACCAGCATCAGTGATCCGCCCTGTCCGAGCTGTCGCAACCTCCCCGGTATCGCTGTCGACGTGTTCGAGTTGGTCCATCTCGCTCTCAACTGTCTGTCCAGCATCCCCCTAGCAATGTTCCTCGATCTATGCTAGGTGTATACGTGGACTTGAGGTGTTTGTAGTGTTTTGATCGGCCTGTCTTAGGACCTGAGCTATAGGTACCTCGCCGTCGAGGCACCCCCAAGCGTAGCCCGGTTACGTGGCGAAGCTAGGGCTGAGAACCCCCAAAGCCAAAAGACAAGAGTTTCGAAGAGACGACCTAGACGAGTAACGGCTAGCCCAATCAACCCCGTCGTAACGCGGCAACGATGGTGTCGTCAGCAAGGTCGACGTAGAGGTGGTATGAGTACGATTTCCATCGCTCCAATTTTTTGAGAAGCAGCGTGCTTGACCCAGCTCTTTATGCGTCCGTAGCTATACGCCGAGGGAAGGAATGGCCAGAGTAGTTACCGCGTGTGCCACAATGTATGAGCCGCTCATGTAATGTGTTGACGACGAGGTTCCGTGTAAAGGCGTGCTTGGTGCGAGGCGGAGACGTAGGTATTTCGCTACTTATGAACTGATTCGACTCACGTCCTACCCGTTTTCGGAGTGTCTGTGGTCCGGTGCAGTCGCGATATGCGTACGGGTGCTAGCTGACGAGACACCCTCAAAGGACACCTCGTGTCTGTCCCGGTACAGCCCCTGCAAGGCCTCCGACTCCGAGATTATACCCAGCGTCTCAGCATAAGGCTGTCCGTACTGGGGAAGAGACGGCTGAGACTGTTGATCAGGCATATGGGTAGGTGCCGCCTGTCCGGCCAGCACAAAAAGCCACCCGCCAGCTTGCGGCGTCCAGCAACAGTGCTCTCCTCCATTTTGCTAGGCAGCGATTAGTGGATTCAGACACCGAGTGGGTCGTGGCTCCAGTGCAGACCTCTCAACAGAACAATGATCATGATTGTGGCGTCTATACTCTGGTCGCCGCACTCCACGCTGCTGTAGATAAGGCTGTACCAACGGAGACTTACGATTGTTCGGTCTGGCGAGAGTGCTTCCTTGCTTTCATGGATGGCATCATTCGTAAGAAGGATAAGCTTTCAGGGACATCAGTGGCAGACCATAATGCAGAGACAGACTTGGGCGCACTCCCACAGCTGCCTTCTTCTTTGCAGGAGCCCGATCCTTTGAGCAAGGATGCAGATGCTAGTATCAATACCACTCAGAATGAACATGCTGACGATCCAACGGATGGCGTCACCCTCGACTTCACCAATGCAAAAGCGGGTATGACGGCGTTCGAGAGCGCGACCCGGGCGCATGAAGCCGCCAAACGGACTCACTCGCACCTTCACGAAGCCCTCACGGTCTTGACGCAGCTGACGCACCGCTGTAATCAAGCTGTCGATCAGGCGGCCGACATGGAAGCCCAAATCCGAGCCGACTTCAGTGTCCTCGACGGCGTTGTCAGCCAGTATACTACCAAGCTGGCAGTGGTGAAGGAAGATGGGATTGCAGAAATGCTACAGCAGAACCATCGCAAGATAAGTCAAAAACTCGAACAGTATGCAAAACAAGTACAGGAATCGCGTGCGATGGCAGTGGGCGCAACAGCCGCGCAGCACTTTGCGCTTGCAAGATGCTCCAGCGCGAAGGAGGCGAGCGCCGAAACGTACAGTCATCTCGTTGCGGTGCGTGCGAAGCTTCGAACGCTGGCAGAGGAGATGAAGACGGATGTGCAGTGAATAGCATTATTGACTGGTGATTAATAATTTCCTTTGGTCCAAGCCTAATTTGCTCGATCCCTGCTACGAGTATATGTGGATACGTGGTGTTTTTGGTGTTTATAGTGTTTTGATTAACCTATCTTAGGACTTAAGCTATAAAGACTTCGCCGTCGAGGTCTTAGGGTACCTCGCCGTCGAAATACCCCCCGCTATAGCCCGGTTACGGGGTAAAGTTAAGGTTAAAAATCCCTTTATACGAACTAAGAACTTAAGGCTATTTATATAAAGCTATATATATAAAAGAAATAAGTAAATAAGTAATTTTAATAAAAGTTATTATTTAAGTAAATCCTTAAAAATAAAATAAAAAACTTAAAAATTTAAATAAATTAACTTATATAAATCTTTAAGCTCCTTTATATAGCCCTTAAAAAGTTACTTAATTAATAAATAACTATTTTATATATCCGGTAAATTAATTAATAATTAAATTATATTTTTTAATTTATTTAATTTTTATTATATATATATATAAATACGTAATATTTTTAATATTTATAATATTTTAATTAATTTATTTTAAAATTTAAGTTATAAGGATTTTACCGTTAAGGTCTTAAGGTACTTTATTATTAAAATATTTTCCGTTATAGTTTAATTATAAAATAAAGTTAAGGTTAAAAATCTTTAAAGTTAAAATATAAATCTTAAAGAAATAACTTAAATAAATATTAATTAATTTATTTAACCTTAAGTAAATTAATAATATTATAATACCGTAAAGATAATATCGTTAATTAAGTTAATATAAAGTTAATATATATCCGATTTTTATTTATTAAGTTTTTTAATAAATTTAATATTTAACCCAATTCTTTATATATCCGTAATTATATTTTAACGGAGAAAATAGCCGGAATATTTACCGCGGATATTATATTATATAAGTTATTTATATAATATATTAATAATAAAGTCCCATATAAATAACCTCGAAATAAAAGAAAAGAATAAGGCTTATAATAAAGTTATTACTTAAAAATATAAGTCCTTTAAAAACTATATAAAATAAGCTTTATTGGAGGTTATTATAATCTTAAGGGTAATTCTTTTTTAAAAAATATCCGTTTTTAACGTTAAAATATAAAACTTTATATAATTATCCTTAAACTTTATATATAATCGGATTATATAATATTTCTTAAAGTCCGGTTTAAGGTTAACTTTATTATAGGTAAATTCTTTTACCTATAAAAAGCCTATATAAGTAAAGTAAAAAGCAATTTATATAATAAAATCGAATTTAATAATAATATTAAAGCTATATATAAATTTAATAAGGATATTATTAATAATAAGAAACCGTTCTTTTTATATATATTTATTTTATAGTCTTTTTATACCGTATATAAGACGTTAAAATACCGGGTATTAAAAAACCTTAAGGTTTCCGACGCCCCGGTTAATATATACCGATTTAATAGCGGTAAAATAACTTTTAATAATCTTATAAGGTAACTTTCTGGTATTAATAAAATATATATATTATTTAATAAGTATAAAAAGTAAAGTAAAAATAGCCGGGTAAACCCCATATATAATATATTACTTAAAGTAAAAATTACTTTTTATATTATATAACGATTTTATACTTAATATAAAGTTAAAACGTAAATATTATATTATTTATAAATTAATTTAATTTACGTTTTACCCGTTTTTAATATATTTATAGTTTAATATAATTATAATATATATAAATATATAAATTAATATAAATTATTAACGATTTTTTCCTACTTAAATCTTAAAATCCAATTAATTATTTAATTATCCTTAATAAAAATTTATTCCATAACATACTTAATATCGTCCGGGAATAAAATAAGGATTAATTAATAAATAATACTTATAACCTGGCTTTATATGGTTAAATTCTTAATACCGTAAATAACCTCCGTATTATTTAAGTAAATTATTACCGAATTCCTTATTAATACGGTACGTTATTATTATAAAGCTTTAAATATAGTTATTATCTTAAGGACGTTTATATAAGCCCTTCTTAATTAAGGAAATAATTTATAAATAAAGGTAAATTCCGGGGTAAATACGTCCTTAATATCTTTAAATAAATAGCTATTTATACCGTAAATAAATAACGCGTTAATATAAAGGTAATACCGTAACCGGGTTATTAAGAGCTGTCTTAAGTATAAGCCGTTATAATTATTTAATAACCTTTATTATTAAAAGAAATCCTTACAGATCTTATTATTTATATAGATTTATTAATAATTAACTTTTATAAGTTTATTATATAACTTATAAAGAAAAAGTTATTTTAATAATATTATTTTAATTATAAAGCTTAATAAATTTATTAAAAATTTAAATATAATATATTTAATTAAACGGCTTTTAAAGGCGTCTTTAATATTTTAAATTACTTATTATAACTTATTTTACGGTAAATATACCTTTATTATTATAGTATTTATCTTAATATTTAAGAAGTTAAATATAATGCCTATAAAGTCTTTTTTAAGGTTTATAAATAACTTAAGTTTATTATATAAGCGGTTAAAAACTTAATTAAAAACCTTAAAGTTAATCTTTAATAAAAATATATTAAAGAAATCGTTTAAGTAATAAAATATAATGTTAAAATTAAGCTTAATAATAAATATTTAATATAAACTTTTTATTATAAAATTAAATAAAAACGGTACGGTTTTCAATTTAAAAGGAAGGAAATACTTAATATAATAAATATTATTTTACGTAAATTTAATTAATTACCGGTTATTTATAATTACCGGAATATAACGGAAGGTATTAAATAAGTTTTTTTTAATAAATATAAAGCTTAAACCCTATATAATTACCGTATTAATCGCTTTATCGATAAACGTATACTTAAGGACCTTATAAAGGATATCGATTCCGTTATTAATAGATTCCCCGCGGGGGTATAAGAGGTTATAAATACGGTGTTATCTACCGTTATACTTAAGAGTTAAAGCTAGTAAAAAGTATATATATAGTCTATTAAGGACGTATATATAAATAATAAGACGGTTTTTAACCAGTTATTTATAGATATCGTTATTTAATACGGTAAGGTCCTTTATAGTTAACGGGTAAAGTAAATAAATTACGGATTTATTAAAGTTATAATAACTTAATTTTACCTTAAAACGGCTTAATTACTCTATTAATAAGCAATAGTTATAATCCGGGTAATAATATAATTAAAAATCTTACTTTTTAGCTTTAAGTAAAACTTCTTTATTTATTCAATTATTATTTATATTTACTATGTAATAAAATAAGCCTTTATTAATACTTATTAAGGACGAAAAGATAATTATAGAATTGGTTAATTATTTATTACGGGGTTACTTAAATAATAACGTATTAAGATTACCTTATTAAATATAATCCCGGGCTTTATAAAAACTTTTATAATTATAATATATATAACTATATTAATACTTAAAATCGGACGTTATATATTTATCCTTATTTTAATTATAATAAACTTAATTTTTTTCATTTTTATATCTTAATATCGTTATAACGGTTAACCGTAAAGTTAAGGAAACTATTATATTAAGGCGGAATCTTAAAACGCTATAAATCCTATTTACGTTATAAATCGTTTAATTTTCCGGTTTATTTTAATTATAAATTATTATATAATCGATAAAAATATAATAATATTAAATTACGAAGTTAAAAATATATAAAATTAATAGCTTAAAAAGATAGGCTTAATACGTTATAAAAGCCTTATATATTTTAAGCTATTTTTCCGGGTTAAAATAATAAAGAATTATAGAATAAATTTCAATATTAATAAATAATAATTAATATTTCTTTTTAAATACGTTTTTTTAATTTTAAGGCTTAATTCCGAAAAAGTAATATTTTATTGCGATTTTCTTAAGGGTTAAATAATTTAGATCCCCTTTTTATATAATAATAAATCAGGATTTTTTAATTAAAAAAAAATTTAATATAAATATTATAATATTTATAAAGAAACGTACTTAACGAGATACCCTTAAAGGATACCTCGTATTTATTACGGTATAAACTCTATAAAGCCTCCGACTTTAACGTTATACCCCGTATCTTAACTTAAAGTTATCCGTATTAAAGGAAAAACGGTTAAGATTATTAATAAAATATATAAATAAATAAGGTATATCCGGTTAATACGTATAGTTATTCCCCCGTTTACGGAACCTATAAGGGTAAAACCTTAGGTTAATTAGGTTATTAAGTAAAAGGTTTTTATATATAATGGATCTTAATTTTTTATACGTTAATATTATTATTATTATTAAAATTAAAGGTAATAAATTTAATTAACGGCCGTAAACTCGCAATACGGACGTAATAAAAACGAGATTATAATATAAACTTAAACGTAAATTTACTATTAATAAGCTTTTTAACTTAATTATATAAAGTATAATCCGTTACCTTTTTAATCGCGGAGGACGCCTTAATCGGTCCCTTTAATAATAAGGGCCTTAGGACGGCTTTACCACGCGAGGCCAATCGGGTAAAGCGAACAATAATAATAAGGTTAAGGCGGGTAAATATAATAATAAATATATTAAATAATTTATTAAATACGGAATTAATAAAAAAATAATAAGTTTTTAATGGAAAGGACGTATATAAAGTAATTTTAATAAAAGCCGTTATTTAAATAAGTCCTTAAAAATGAAATAAAAAACTTAAAGATTTAAATAAGCTGGCTTATATAAATCTCTAAGCTCCCCTATACGGCCCCTGAAGAGCCGCTTAGCCGATAAGTGGCTATTCCGCATATCCGGTAAATTAACTAGTAGCTAAACTACACCCTATCATTATGACAAGATACCCCTATACGCTTTTCTTCTCCCTGGGGATCCTCAAAAACTCCCCACGCTTTAGCCTAGTAGCAATGGAATACCATTGTATTATTGCGATTTAAAACCGTTCAGATCAATATTGACCCTGCCTGCTTTTCTTCATTTGACCGCACAGGGCTCCCCCAAAACAAGGAGACCGGCCAGACGTATTCCAGAAGAAGTCAGCTGGGTGCCACAACCCTGCCCGTCCCTCGATGCACAAGCTCTATAAACGCATAGCGAGAGGGTGTTATTACTTGAAGCCAAAGAGGTTGTGTAAGGCCCTCCTGACCATCAGTCTGTGTTCAGATTTCCCTTGTCTGTCGAGACTGCGAACATTATAACGGTAGCTTGAATAAAGGTTTGAGAATATTGCCATTATTACAATCGATCTCTGCAAATCTCAGATGAGATTGAGTGGTGGTTTACTAATGACCCTCATTAAAAGGGTGGTTTGTATGGCCGTTTACGACGTGATATTGTTATGAGCGAGCCCCGCTGCGCAGCGAAAAGTTACATCAAAGCCCGTCGAGTTTTTCAGTTTTGGGTTTTACTAGATATTTTATATATACAAAAAGCTTTCGAAAATGAGATCTATAGAAGTATATCTCGTTTTCGGAATTCGAAAAGAGTCTGGAACTATGCAGGAATTTGGGGTGGAATTAAAATGCCAAGGAAACGATATTTAGCAGATTCAAAATCTGTATACGGAAAATGACACTAAAAGTCCTGGACAATGCTAAAATCTCGGGTAAGGGTTTTTCCGGGGCTTGGCACTCCCCTTTTTTTTCAGTCTTTAATACTTATACTTAAAATACTACCTATAATAAGCTTAAAACGTCAATTATAAGGCTTTAAAAAACTAGATTAAATTTATTATTATTATTTTATTCGGTTAAGCTTAATAAGTATTTATAAGATTAAGTTTATACTTTATAAGACTTCCGTATACCCGTATATTCAGCCCGCTGTTACTTAAAATTATACGGCTTAATTATATTACCCTTTTTACTTTTCCGGTACGTATTATTACCTTATATATTCATAATTTATTAAACGTAATAAGGTATCCGTTTAATTTAAGCTTAAATATAATTTTAAATAAATTCTTAATTTTAATATTTAAGTTATACTTTCTTTACTTTAACTTATATATAAAGGGCATTATAATAAGTCGTTTTTCATTTTATTTATAATTAATAAAACTTAATTATATTAAGATCCGGTAAGTTATTATATTACGGTAAACGTAAGATATTAAAAAGCTAAAAGATAACGTTTTAATATTTTAAAGTATAAATAAAAGCCTTATCCTTTTATATTATAGTTCCGGGCTTAATTTTTTAATACTTATAAGTAAAAAGGATAAGCTTAGGTATAAATATCTTTTTTTAATAACGGTATTAATTAATACCCCCTTTTTTATTACTCCGTATTACCTTTATAGTGTTAACTTAGTAACGGAAAGGGGGGGGGGATAGGCCTTTATTTTGCCCGTATCGGCCGTAAATCTCCATTAAGGTTTTAAGCCACCTTTATTACGTAAAGCCATCCGTTATACCGCGATATTAAGTTTTTATTCAGCCTTTTTCTTTAATTTAAGCTTTATATTAAGTATATTAAAATCTTAAGTATATTCTTTTTTTTCTATAGTTATCTTGGTTTCCTAAATATAATAAGGGCCTTTATAATAATAATTAAAGTAACCTTAAAATATAAATTTAAAGTTCTTTAATATCTTATAACGGACGTATATAATAATAAAGACTTTATTTATAAATTATTAAATCCGTACTTTACCCCGTTAAATATTCAATATAATATTTATTTCATTATTTTAAATAACGTTCTTTTAATTTTTTAAAGTTTAATTTTTATATTTAATTATTTATATAAGACCGTCTTTTAATATCGCGGATATAAATATTAATTTCTTTAATATCTTATAGGATTTAAGTTTAAGTTTATAAAGGGTTTTTAAAGAAATAATCAATATAAAACCCAATAAATATTTATATTAAGCCGTTATTATCTCTTTATAATTACGGTTTTTACGTACGTAAACTATAAGTTTCTCTTAAATCTTAAAGGTCATTTTAATAGGCCGTTTTAATCGTTTTTTATTTTTAATATAGGAGAGCTTAATAAAAAGTAAAACGGCCGGATTAAAATTACGAACTTAAGTTTATTTCTTAAGATAATAAATCAATTAATATAAGAACTTTATAAGGTTTTTAACGATATTAATAGCTCCTAATTATTTAATAAGTATTAAATATTCTATAAAATAGAATACTTAAATCTTAACGCTTAAATTATAATTAATATTTTATTTATCTAGTATTTTAAAAACTATAAGGTAAAGTAAAGGTTTTATAAATAAACCTATTATTTAATAAGTATTATACTTAGACCTTAATATTTACACGGACTATTACGTCGTTAAGGGGTTGCGGTATAAGCATTATAATGGAGGTGAAAAGAAAAAAAAAATTCCCGGGACAATGGTTTTTCCGACCCGAGATTTTAGCGTTGTCCAGGACTTTTAGTGTCATTTTCCGTAGTTTCCTTGGCATCTTGACTCCGCCCTGAATTTGCGCCCCCTCATCAAAAATTAAGATTTTTGGAGGGTGTAGTTTAACTACTTGTCAGGGAATCATGACTGACCTGCAGCTACGTGCATGCGGCTCTAGGCCTTGGCATTTCGCTTATTCCGGATACCTTACCTTATTAAGTAAAGCGTTCTATATATTTTTATAATGTCTATAATCCCTTTGTATACTATACCTATATAGTTAAAATTCACTTATATTTAAAACCACTTTATCTAAGCCTTTAATATAATTTTAACTATCCCTTTAAAGTAGTTACGACCTGCTATTTAAGTAAATATAGCTAAAAAAGAGCTTATTACGTACTTTATTATATTAAACGCCAAGAGGGAGCGTAATATATTTATCGAGTATTATAATAATTAGAATATAATTAAGATAGTTAGATTATACCTAGGCTCTTAGCTTTATCCTATGGGATAAAGGCTCCTGGTAAAGGAAAATTTAAGAGAATAAAGATAATAGTAAAAAATAAACCAAAATATATTATAGGGAGACTAGCTTACCAATACGCTAAAAAATACCTTTAAAATCCTTAAGACAGGTTTTATTATAATAAGTTAACCTCTTATTCCTTAATTAACATTCCGTAATAAGTACGTTAAGTTACGTTAACTTTATTTTAACCCCGACGATTTAAAAAAAGATAAAGGAAACTTATTCTTCGAAGATAATAACAAGGAAAATATAGTAATTTCCCTATAAAGTAAAAGCCGAGATAACAAGCATAATCGTACCCATTTATTTATATGAAAGGGTAATAAAAGGTATACCTTAAATATAAAAGAGGAAGAACTACAACTATTAAATACCGGGAATATAATTATATAAGTACGTAATCCCGCCTCCCTTTAAGAATCCATTAATTAATATCCTAAATACTAAAGTAACGCAATCGCGGATATAATCATTAAAGTATTAAAGCTTAACGATAATAATTTTATATTAAAATAAAATATTAATAAAGTAAAGCTTATAATTGCTAACTTAAAAGCTAAGCTTAATATTATCGAAGGATCCTAAAGCTAAGCAGAAAATACCCTTATCCGTATCCGCCGTATAAGAATAAATTACCGGTATAAGGCCGAAAATACCTATACGGAGAATTCTCAATTAAGGGTTAAGATTATTCGACTTTAATAAGACTTAAGAATATTAAGAAACTTAAATAATTTAAAAGAGGAAGATATTGGTAGCTATCGTTTAATTTAAAACCGTTACCAAGATAAAGGAAGTACTTCTAAGGGTATTATTTACTTATTTACGTCGGCGGTACCGGGAATAAATAGACGATATCTAGACCCAGGAGAATTTAAAGGTATTAAAAACGATTAAGATTGGGATACTTAAAGATTTTGTTTTAATTTAAAGTTCAGCCAAAGTATAATCCTTTTCTTTATTAAGAGAATAAAAATTAAATATATATAAAATTATTATAAAGAATCCGCCTTCTAGATTATAAAGGCCCGTACTTTAAATGATTCTCCGGACTTTTACTTAATAGCAGAAGAAATCCTAAAAGATTTATATAGTATATTTAATAAATATAATAAGTTCGTAAAAGTAAATATAATATTATATAATCTTAAGTTCAAAATAAGAAATATTAAACGTAAAGAAACCTTTAATAAATTTTATATTAGGTTTATTATTATTATCTTATTTCTTGGGTTATCGGAAGTATATAAGATTCTTAATTTTAAGCGTATACTTAATTAACGCTTATAATATAAGCTTTTTAATGGTATAATATATAATAACTTTAAAGAATTTATATAACGTTTACGTTAATATAACCTTAATATAAGATAAGTTAACGTAAAAAATAAAAGGAAACGTAAGAATAGGTTAAACCTTAAAGATAAATTTAAAGAGAAGGAAGATATATTATTAAAAATATTACGTATTAATAATTAAGGAAATTCTAATAAAGTTTCCCGCCCACCTTATATTTTTATTAAGCTTTATATTAAAAGACGTTATTTTAAGTATAATAAAAAAGGTTATCATCCCAATAACGATAAAGCCTTTTATAAGGATAAATAATAAGTGCTTACGGAGAAACTTATTGCTTATTTAAAGTTAATTGAAGTTATCCCTATTTAAACCGGTAAAAACGAGGATAAGTCGGAAAACGAATAATCCTTAATAAAAGATATAATTAGAGACTTCATTTAATAATATATAAATGAATATATTAACTCGAATAGGAATAAAAGCTCGCGACGGTATATTTTTCTTTATATTATTTAAACTTAAAGGAGTTATTATAATTTAATTATTAATTCGATTTTTAAGGAAAACTTATTACGGATAAAGGATTTAATAAGATTAAGTGCTTAATAAATATTAATGTGTCTATATATAACTTTATTAATATAACGTTTATTAAAAGATATAAACTTATTACGATACCTTTTATAAAGTTATATCGGCTTAAGCTCGTAGATAATAAAGCTACTCCCAATATTACTTATATGGCGAAAGTCCTTTTTTAATTAAAAAAGGGATACTTAAATGAATTATAATATATAATAATATCGTTTAAGAATTTTAATATTATACTTAATATATTATGGCTCGAATTATATAACCCTGAATTAAAATTCTTAATAAAATTATTAACCTTTAATTCAGACTATTATATAATTTATTACTTAAGTTATTATAAGCCGGTTAAGATATATAACGGAAAAAGCCTATTATTAAAGGAATCTTTATAATAAAAAGATATTACGGAAGTATTAGTATATATTTTTATAAAAATGGTTAAACGTTCTAATAACGAAATGGTCTTTATATAGCCAGAATACTTCGAGTTATTAAAGTTATTATATAAAACTATTTTAGCAATTATTATAAATATAGTAGTAATTATTACTGAAGACTATAAAAAATTCTTTATGAAAATTAATAAGTCCTTTTTATCGGAAGATAAATTAAAAAAAAGGATTCTTAAAGAATATTACCCTTAACTAAGAGTTTAAAACTTAACAAAAGTAAATAAAGTCTTATTATTACGGGAGATAAACTATTATATATATTTAAAAAAAGGAGTTATTTTATTAGTTAAGAAGGCGTACGGAATATCTAAAGAATAAATAATAATAATAAAGAAGTATATTAATAAAATGCTTAAAAAAAAGTATATCCGGCCGAGTACGTTACTATATATAACGTTAATTCTTATCGTTAAGAAACCGGATGAAAACTTAAAAGTATATATTAATTATCGGGTTTTTAATATATTAACGGTAAAAAACCATAATATATTTCCTTTTATCCGCAAAACCCTATTTAAGTTATATTGCGTATAAATCTATATTAAGTTCAATATTATTGCCGTTTTTAATAAAATTTATATTAAATAAGGTTACGAGAAGAAAATTATATTTTTTACGCGTTACGGCTTTTATAAATATATAATAATACCGTTTGGGCTATATAATACGTTAAATATATTTTAATTTTTTATTAACGAGGTTTTCCGGGAGTATTTGGATATATATTATATAATTTATTTAAATGATATCCTTATTTATAATGCTTTTAAAAGTAAATATATAATGTATATTTAAAAAGTATTATAAAAGCTTTAAAACGTAAAACTATTCTTAAATATCGATAAATATAACTTTAATGTTATTAAAGTTAAATACTTAAGATTAATTATAACTATTAAAGGCCTATATATAAACCCAAGAAAAATAGATATAATAAGAGATTGGAAGATACCCCGCTATATGAAGGACGTTTAAGTATTCCTAAGATTTATAAACTTTTATTAACGCTTTATCCTTATATACTCAAAAATCGTTATATTACTGACGGAGTTAATAAAATTATTATATACCTAGGAATTCAGATACCCGTAAGCCTTAAATAGTCCCCAATAGAAAGCCTTTAAAACCTTAAAATACTCTTTTATAATAATACTTATCCTTAATTATTTTAACTTTAATAAAAAACATAAATCGAAATAAACGCGTTAAACTACGTTATTACGGCTATACTCTTATAAAAAGATAATAAAAAAAGGCTTTATCCGATCGTTTTTTTATTTAAAAAGATAAATTCTTAAGAGTATAATTATGAAATATATAATAAGGAATTACTTATTATTATTAAAGTATTTAAAGAATAACGGCCAGAGTTAATTAAAATATTTATAAAAAAATTTATTTATATTATTACGGATTATAAGAACCTTAAATATTTTATATTATTTAAATAATTAAATAAATAATAAGCTTATTAAGTAGAATTTCTATCGGAATTCAACTTTTAAATTATATATTAACCGGGTAAATAAGGTATAAAATTAAATAATTTTATTAAGCGCCCCGGTAATCTTTTTAACGACGAAAAAGATACCCGTCGTATCTTTTAATAATAAATTATTATTTAAAAATATTATATTAATCCGCGTTTAAAGATTAAGCTAACACTTTTACTTCTTAATAAAGTAAAATACCGACTTACGGAGTTATCGGCTATAATTTACGACTTGGGAGAAAAGGAAAGTAATAACGGAAAGTTAATAAAAGAACCGTTACCGTAAACCCTTAAAGATAGGACCCTAAATAAAAAGTTAATAAAAGAAT
Source organism: Niebla homalea (assembly GCA_019925105.1). NCBI lineage: Eukaryota > Fungi > Ascomycota > Lecanoromycetes > Lecanorales > Ramalinaceae > Niebla > Niebla homalea. The sequence continues at coordinate 884,210 of JAHGAU010000019.1, forward strand.
TATTTAATAATGATCTTATTTCTTAAGAACAGATTCTTAACCGCCTTTATACGGCTTATAGCGAAGACGATACGGTATAACGTATTATAAATACGAAGAGAATAAAAACTTACAAGATTCCTTTAGATATTATTAAAAAGAAAATTTTAAGTTAAAATTAAGATAATATAAAATAAAGAATAATTTCCTTTATATAAATAACCGTATCTTTATACCTATAAATAATAATAACTTAAGAATAAAGATTATTAAACTCTTATATAAGTTACGAATAAATAAATATACCGGGCGAGCCTTTACTTATAAGAGAATTAATCGTGAATATTACTAACCGAATATCATAAATTCAGTTATATAATTTATAAAGAGCTATTAAGCTTATAAATTATTTAAAAATTACCGTAAGAGGAAGTAAGGCTTATTAAAATCTTTATTAATCTTAGATATATATTAAACCGATATCTCAATAAATTTTATTACTATTTTACCGAAGTACCGTTAATACGGTAAAGATTATGAATATATTATAATAGTTATTAACCGTTTTTTAAAGAAAAAAAAATTCTATGCTTTTAATTTTCTTGAGATATAAGTTATTATATAAACCTTTATCGATTAAATATAAAGGGAGGAAGGATATCCTAAGTTAATTATATTAAATAAAGGTAATTAATTTACGTTATACTTTTAATAGCGCCTTTATTAACGTATAAATATTAAGCTTAAACTATTAACGGTATTTTACTTAAAGACGGATAAATAAATAAAGAATATAAACGCCGGATTAAAACAATACTTAAGGGTATATATAAATTATAATTAAAATAATTAAGTAAACTTCCTCTTAATAATTAAATTTAAAACGAATTTAAATATAAATATTTCAACTAGACTATCGCTATTCTTAATTATAAAAGGTTATTTACCCCGTTCCGGGATAAAAGCATTTACCGTAAATTTATTTACGGCTCTTTAATTATGAAATAAGATAAAAGCGGTTAATTAATTAATTAAGAAGGTAAATTACCTTTAAAAATATTTTAAAAATAAACTTAAATAGACTTAATCTATATAAACTTAATATATAAATAAGCACCGTTTATTAATTCCGGAGTACCGTATAAGTAATATAATAATACTTAACTTAAGATTTATTAAGATTACTTATTTATCAGCATCTTTTAATTATAAGAATTTAAGACTATATAAAGTAATACGCGTTATCGATAATAATAATACCTTTGAACTTAAATTACCAGATTCAATAAAGGGTATTTACCCAGTCTTTTACTTATAACTCCTTTATCCGGAGAAAAGTAACTTACTTTTAGGTTAGGTAATATTATTACCGTTATTTATAAAAATAAATAACAAAGGAAAAGAATATAAGGCCCTAGAAGTAATCGACTTAAAGATAAACGGAAGGAGAAAAGACCCCGTTTCAGGAAAAAAAGGATATTTGATATATAAGATTATATATTTAAATTTAGATATTTAAAATATAAGATTATTATAATAGCTTTAAATAGAAGCTGCTGGATGTCTTAAGTTTATAGCCGACTTTTATTACGTATATTCCGATAAGCTTAATCCTTATAACTTTTTTATTATCTTAAAAGATTGGAGTCCGATACTTATTATTTTACTTACTTAAAGATATAAGTAATAAATTTTAATTTAATAATTACGCCGTTAAGCTAAGGTAGACCCAAGTCTATTAACCGCTTAAGGAAGCATACCGTAAATTACCGTTAATACGTTGGATTTTCGATGATTATAAATAACTTAATGGAGTTCGCAATTATAAAAGGGGGGGTCGTATTAAGGAATCATTATTAACCTACAGCTATATATATGCGGCTCTAGGCCTTGGTACTTCGCTTATTCCGGATACCTTACCTTATTAAGTAAAGCGTCCTACATATTCTCATAATGTTTGCAATCCCTTTATATGCTATACCTACATAGTTAGAATTCACTCATGTTCAGAACCACCTTACCTGAGCCCCTGACACTACTAGCTAATTTGCCGGACATGCGGAATAGCCACTTGTCGGCTAAGCGGCTCTTCAGGGGCCGTGCGGGGGAGCTCAGAGATTTATATGAGCCAGCTCACCTAAATCCCTTATATGCTCCCCACTGGCTTTAGCTCCTAAACACGACGGTGGATGGCGCCGCATCCACGACCTCTTATACCCCCGCGGGTAATCTGTTAACGACGGAATCGACGTCCTTTATGGGGCCCTTAAGTATACGTTTATTAACGAAGCGATCGACGTGGTAATTATATAGGGCCCGGGCTTTATATTCATTAAAAAGGACTTATTTAATACTTTCCGCCATATCCCGGTAATTATAAGTAATTAGTAGCTACTCGGGTTTATATAAAATAATACTTATTATATTAAGTATTTCCTTTTTTTTAAATTAAGAATTATACCGTTCTTATTTAATTTTATGGTAAAAAACTTATATTAAATATTTATTGCCGAACTCGGTTTTAATATCGTACTTTATTATTTAAATAATTTCCTCGGTATATTTCCGCCGGGGATTAACTTAAAGGTTTTTAATTAAGCCTTTAACCGCTTATATAATAAACTCGGATTACTTATAAACCTTAAAAAGACCTTATAAATACTATATTTAACTTCTTAAGTATTAAAATAGATATTCTAATAATAAAGGTACACTTATTATAAAATAAGCTATAATAAATAATCTAAAGTATTAAAAATGCCTTTAAGAGTTATTTAATTAAATATATTATACTTAAGTTTTTGATAAGTTTATTAAGCTTTATAATTAAAGTAATATTATTAAAACTGTTTTTCCTTTATAGGCTATATAATAAGCTTATAAAGATTAATCGTTAATAAATTTATATAAATAATAAAATCCGTAAGAACCTTTTTTAATAATAAAAATTGTTAAGTAATTATAATAGCCTATATTTAAGACGGCTCTTAATAACCCGGTTACGGTATTACCTTTATACCGACGCGTTATTTACCTATAATATAAATAGCTATTTACTTAAAGATACTAGGGATATACTTACCCCGGAATTTACCTTTATTTATAAATTACTTCCTTAATTAAGAAAAACTTATATAAACGTCCTTAAGATAACGGCCGTATTTAAAGCTTTACGGTAATAACGTATTATATTAATAAGGAATTCGGTAATAATTTACTAAAATAATATGGAAATCGTTTATAGTATTAAGAACTTAACCGTATAAGGCTAGGCTATAAATATTATCCGTTAATTAACCCTTATTTTACTCTTAAATAATATTAAATATATTACGGAGTAAATCTTTATTAAAAATAATTAAATAATTAATTAAATTTTAAGATTTAAATAAAAGAAAATCATTAATAGTTTATCTTAATTTATATATTTATATATATTACGATTATACCGGATTATAAATATATTAAAAACGGGTAAAACGTAAGTTAAATTAATTTATAAATAACGCGATATTTACGTTTAAACCTTATATTAAATATAAGGTCGTTATATAATATAAAGAATTACTTTTATTTTAAGTAATATATTATATATAAGGTTTATCCGGTTATTTTTACTTTATTTTTTATACTTATTAAATAATATATATACCTTATTAATATTAAAAAGCTACCTTATAAAATTATTAAAAATTATTTTACCGCCGTTAAATCGGTATATATTAACCGGGGTATTAAAAACCTTAAAATTTTTTAATATTTAATATTTTAACGTTTTATATATAACGTAAAGAAATTATAAAATAAATATATATAAAAAGAACGGCTTTTTATTATTAATAATATTCTTATTAAGCTTATATATAGTTTTAATATTATTATTAAATTCAACTTTATTATACGGGCTGCCTTTTATTTTATTTATATGGGCTTTTTACGGGTAAGGGAGTTTACTTATAATAAAGCTGATTTTAAATTAAACTTTAAAAAATATTATATAACCCAATGATATATAAAGTTTAAGGACGGTTATATAAAGCTTTATATTTAACGTTAAAAATAAATACCTTTTATGAAGGAATTATTTTTAAGATTATAATAACCTCCGATAAAGCTTACCCTATATAGTCTTTTAAGGACTTATATTCTTAAATAACGGTTTTATTATAAACCCCACTTTTCTTTTTTACCTTAAAATTATTTATATAAAACCTTATTATTAATATATTATATAAACGGTTTATATAATTGTTGGTGTATGGACCAAAAAGTGTGATAATATATCGATAATGATTCTACCTGAAGGATGGGAGCATTATAAGGATGCCTGTCCTCTACGTATAAAGGGTATCCTATACTTATTAATGCTTTTATATATATATACTATACATAATAAATGCTATTAAAAGAAAAAAGGCTATTACTTATAATAATAATTATTTTAATAAATTAATATATTAATATTAATATTTAAGAATACATTATAGTCTATATATCTATACTTTTATATTAAAATCTCACCCGATCTTACGGGGGCGGCCGCGACCACGCTTAGGACGGAACGTATAAGGAATGCCGGTAGGTAATAAGGGTATTACTTTAATAAGTACCGGTAATCACGATAAAGCAATATAAAATTTACTATAACGGATAATAATAACGTTATTGAATTCAGGATAAACAGTATAGAATTCGCGTAATAAGTCTAAATATAACTTTAATAACGGAAGTTTACTATTGTATTTTATACCTTAAGTAACTTATTTAATTAAGTATTTATTATCTTTTTCTTTACAAATAATTCTTTCAATAATATATTCTTCTTTATTTTCGTAGTTAGCTTTAAGAGTAAACGGTACGTTACGGTTAAGTTATTTATTAAAAGGGTCTTTTATTGGGTTATTAACTAACTTAAGTATATTAATTAAAATAATTAATATTATCTTTATATTAATAAGTAATTTAAGCTTGTATATAAGGTAATTAATTTTCTTAATAATAATAAAAAGTCCGGCGTATTATTAATATAGCTTATAATTTTCAATACCGGGGATATTATATCTATAATATAACTTTAAATAAATTAAATTATTAATATTAAATTAAATTAACTTATAATTTTAATTATACCGGAATTTAATTATTATTTACGTAAATTTTAATAAATTTTATACCTGTTTATAATTCTATAATTAAAGTATATTATACTTAGGGATTAAAGAGGTTATTAAAAGGTTTAAGGGATCGTAAATATTTATGTTATAGTAGATTTTATTTAAAATAAATTTAATTAACGTTAACTTTAAATTATTTAGGATACCTTAAATATATAAAATAATATTTATTTAATTATAATTTAAATATATAGTTATAAAGTAGCATAATACGATCTTAACCGTTTAATTAATCCGTTTTAATTATTTATTAATTTAAGGGTAATATACGTTAAATATAAAAATAGGAATATTTATTTCTTTAAATATAAATTTCTAAAATACGGAAATAAATTTACAATCTCTATTTAATATAATATTAAAAAGAATCCCTTATTTTTATTTTATTAATTCGGTTAATAGTAATTTTATTTAATTATTAACCTTAAATTTAATATTACTGGGGAGTAAAAATATTTATTTAAAGAACTTATTAATAACGGTAAAAAGTATATCGTAATCGTATTAATTTAGTAAAGCGATAATAAAATTTATATAAATTATATGGAAGATAATTAACGGGCTTAAAATTAATTAAAACGATTTATAAGGTATATATTTCTTAATTTAATTTAAGTTATACTTAAGGTAATATATAATATATTTCCGTAATTATTTACTTAACGTAAATAAATATATTAAATTTATTAATTTATTATAAGATTAATTAAAGTTATTATATAATAAACTATTATATATTTATTAAAAAATTACATTTTTAAGTTTATTAAATATATATAATCGTAATAAATAATTAACGGATTTTAAATTATAAATAAAACCGTTTTTTAATATAAAGCGTAATTTAATTTTTATATTTTATAAATTTAACTTTTCCTTAATTATTAAGACTTTTTATAATTTTATTTATATTTTATCTTTTATATATTCTTCTTTAATTTACTTTTTAAATTTACTTAAAATATAAATATAATAAAGAACAGTTAATTTATTATTATTTATATTATTAAGAATTCCGATTTTTATAAATAAAGTCTATATATTATTAATTAATCGTAAAAATACGTCAGGAATAATATTTATTAAATTTAACTTATAGCGTAATAAAATATTAAATATCGATAAATTTTATAATATATAAATTAAGTAGAAATTAAGCTTATTAATTACAAAGGTTTTTAAATTTATTTATTTAAAGATACCGATAATTACGTTATAATTTATAAAGATTATATAGTTAAATTTATAATAATTAATTTTAATTAAATATTTAATTTTATATATAACTTAAATTATATCTATAATTTTTAATTGCGTAAACTAATAATTTTTCTTAATTATATTTAAGCTTTTATTAAGGAATATTATTAATTATACTTTATTACGTATAATTTTTAATAAATCGTTAATCTCCGTAATATTATAAAGTAACGGGTTATCCTTAATATAATATACTATAGTTATAATATTTAGTTCCTTTAATATATTAATATCCGTAAATAAAAATTAATTAAAATTATAATATATAAAAAATAACGGTTTTAAAAACGCGTTTTTTAGATCCTTAAAAGTATAATCCTCTTTTTAAGTAAATATAAACTTAATCGGAGATATCCTTTATTTATAGCGTAAATTAATATACTCTGGATCTGCTTTTTTAAAATTTATAATAAAAGAGGTTTTACGTATTTAAAGCGGGATAATATATTAAGTATAATTCTTTATTCCGGTATATAATTAGTTTATTAAATTAAGGAAGACTTTAAGGTTTTTTAATAAATCAGGAAATATAAAGTTTTATATAATTTTAATTTTATTATTAAGCGTAAATATCCTTAAAAAATTAATTTATTAATTAAAAAACTTAATTGTAAAATAATTAATAAATAATTTTATTAATAAAAGGTTTACGTATTTATTTTTAAAAATTTAAAAACTTAACGTAAATAAATAATATATTCCTTTAATAAATAATTAAAAATAATTATATTATTTATAAATACTTATATAAAAATTCGTTTTAAACGTAATATATTATTTATTTATCTTTATATATATAAAGGATTATCTTTAAAACTTATTAATATAGTTAAAGATTCCTTTTAACTTTTATAAGAAAAAAATAAAGTTTATATTAATTGGATTTATATATAAGAAATTAATAAAAATAACCACAAGCGTTAATTACGGTAATATATTTATAATTTATAATTAAAGAAATTATTTCTTATTATAATAATAATAAATATAAATCGGAAATCGTAATTTTATTGAATAATTAAATATTAATTATAATATAGTTTTTACGTCCGTTTAAAATATTACGTTAAATAATAAAAGTAAAGTATAAAAATTCCGTAAATTATATAAATTAATTTAATTTACTTTTATTATATATTTTATTTAAAGTTTAATTTATAATTTTTTAATTTTTACGCTTAATATTATATATTTTTTTAAATTTAATAATTATATTAAGTTAAAGGTTAACAAATATATATTAATTTTTTAAAATATTAATTATAATACCGTTATTTTTAAAAATATTATTAAATTCTTTAATAATATTACTTAATTAAACTTATATATTTTTATTATACGTATAAATTTTAACGTTATTAGATAAAATTTATTCTTTATGGTTATTAATTTATAATAATTAATTTAAGTAAATCTTTAAATAATTAAAAGTTATAAAGATTATTCCGGAAAATATAAAAATTAATATTATTATTATAGTAATTTTACGAATTTATAACTTAGATTTTTAGGTTTTTTATCCGTAAGTAATAAGTAATATTAATAAACTTAAGATTACTATATAGTAAAATTACGGGGGTAAGTTATATAAAATTCTAAGTCTTATTTTATATAATAAGTTAACTTTTTAATTAATATCGTTTTTAATCTAAATAATTAATATTTTTAAATTAATAATATATATAAATATATTACCTCGGAATCCAAGATTATAAAACGGTATTAATTACGGTTTAAAGATAAAATCCCGGGACTTTAATAGTTTTTTTAAAGTCCCTTTTTTTTAATATATAAATAATATTTATATTATATTATAAGTTAAAACTTAAGTTTATTACTTTACGTAAATTATACGTTATAGTTATATTATTTCCTTTATAAAAGTAATTATTTTAATACTTATATTTTTATAAGTATTAATAATATATTTTTAATTACCGAAATTAATTATTATTTTATTAAGAATTATAATATTAATAATAATTAAAATATTAATAAATAAATTACATATTAAATGAATTTTAACTGAGATTTTTTTTAAGGTAAACATTATATTTTTCTTTTTTAAAAAGAATAAGTTAAATATTATAAATTTATTAAACATTAACTCGAAATTATTAATACTTATAACCGGAATTAACTTAAATAATTTCTGGATTTCAAAATTTAAATCTAGAAGTTAAAAGAATATAATATTACAATTAATAATTATAATAAGATACCCGTTATTTATATAGAAGTTTACTATAGGTAAATTAAGGGTAAATTGGACTTTATTTATAATATATTAATATATTTTAAAGGTAAAGTCTATAAGGTATATATTTCTTATTACGGTAAAGTTAATAATTATAAGTAATATATTATTAGTTTATTAAGTTTATATATATTAATTATTAACGGATTGAATCCGTTAATTTAACGGAGGGGTTTTAAAAGTATTTAAGTTTACTTTTTTTAAATTTTTAATAATTATATTTAAAATAAGTAAAAAGTTTATTTCATAATAAGTACTTTAATACGTATTTAATATATTAATAACGTACGGGGGATTAATATATAAAATATATTTCTTCTATAATAAAGTCGTTATTACCCTAAGACTCTTTTAATTCCATTTTATTAAACAATATATTCTTTTCTTCTTTATCCTTAAATATAAAGGTTTAATTAATTTTTTATTTTATATAACGCGTTTAATATTTAAAATCGGATTTTCTTTTTAAGGGCTTCAATTTTCTTTAATTTAACGTTAATATTTTCTTTTATAATATTAAAGGTAATTGCCGTTATCCTTTTTTTTAAAGGCGTATATTATAAGCTTTATTTTATTTATACGTTTAAAAGGATAATATTAATAATTAAAAAGAAAAATTAATTTCTGAATTTTTTATAAGATTCCGATTACCTTAAAATAATATACCCGTTTTATAATTTTACGGATATATTTATAAAGGTATATAATATTTAATAATATAAGCTTATTAATTATATATAAATTTATTTATAAGCTTAAGGTAATTATTAATAATAATAATTATAATTAATAATTATAAATTTTATTAAAATTCTAAATTTAACCCGCCGTATATAAACGTAAATTAATTTTAAACATTATTAAAATTCAATATATATATAACCTATAGAATAATCTATATATATTTACGGGGTTCCCGGTTCTGAAAAATATTATTTATAATATACTTTTTAATAACCAGAATATTTAAACTGATTTATTAAAGTAACTTAAATTTAACGATAATTTAAAAAGTTTATTTAATTAAATTATTATTATATTTGATTGATTGATTGATTGATTTATATTACGGATCTAGCTAAGTTAATTCCGGCGTTCCTTAATACGCGGCCTTTTGGCCTTATTGGTAACCGTAAAAATCTGAGACTTATAACGTTAAGGTAAAAACCGGCGTTTATCAGGCCTTTACCTTTTATCCTTTAAGGTAAAGGATATTAACGGCCGTTTAAAAAGTAATAATCTATTTATATACTTCTTATATTTTAACTCCCTTAAGAAAATCTATAATATTATAATTATATCCTTATAAGGGTTATTTTTAAGCTTATTATTCTTCCGTTCCTTTAGAAATCTATATTATTTTAATTTTATATAACGTTTTTAAATATTTTTATTAATATTTATATATTTAATATATACTTTTCTTATATTCTTATTATTATTAACTCTTTTAAAAACTTTTAATAAACGTTTATTATTATATTTTTACGGTTATAGAAAATGCTTTCCGGTTTATATAATTAACGTAATTAATTTCCGCTTCTTTTTTTCTTTTTTAACCGATAATAAGCCTTCTCCATAAAATCTTTAATAACTTTATTTATTTTTATAATAAGGTTAAATTATAATAACAATCCGATAAATATTATAAACTTAATAATTACCCGAATATTTCACTTTATAAATAATATTTAACGGTAATTATAAGTATTAACTTTTATAATAAATCTTAATTTAACTTTTATAAATAAAAAATAAAAAATAAAGATATATATAATATTTTACTTTTTTTATCTATATTTATATCCAACGTTTATCCGATTTCCGGTATATATAATAAATAAAAAATAAATTAAACCGTTTTTACCCGTCCGGAATTAAATCGTTAATACATTATTACTTTTCCTTATAATATTATAATAATAAAAATATTTATTAATAATCTTTTTATCGTTAAAAATTAAATAATAATAACCTTAAAATATAAAATCCTTATATTTTTATTAGCGTTTAATTTACTTTATTATAACCTATAAAACGATTATTATAGTCTTTATTCTTTAAATCTTTTTAATCTCGGTTTCTTTTACGTTTAACGGGAATTTATATACGTTTAAATTAGCCTCCGGGATATTAATAAAGTTAATTTCTTTCTTAACTTATTCTTATTTTATTTTTAATAAAAAAAAGGATAAATATCCTTAATTTACTTTTTTTAACTTAAAATTTATTAAAATTCTAACGGATCCGTTTATTTCCTATTATTATAATTAAGCATATATATTTTTTTAATTTTATTTAAGTAACTATTTAATTTAATAAAACCTTAATTAATAATATAAAGATTTTAAACTTTAATATCGGGATAAAAATTACTTTATAAGTACCATTAATTATTCTTAAATATTAATTCTAGACTATCTATAATATTTAAATAAATTCCTTTTTATATCCTAGAGTATTTTTGGGTATATATTAAATAATTATAATATATATTATAACTAGCTTTATTACGGCCTAATAAATAGTCCGGGCCTTTTATAACGTAACTCCCTATATCGATATATTAAAATAAATAAAGCCCCTTTTTTATAAAGTTATCTTCTTTTAAACTTTTTTTATATAATCCTTTTAATTAAGCTTTTTATTTACTTAAAAATTAAGGACTTTAAAATTGGTATCCGGCTTTACCGTAATTCTATCTAAGTTTATTATGGTTATTATATTATATAACTTTAAGCTTTTAATTATATAAATGAACTCATATTTATATAGCGTAAATTAAACCCTATAGGTTTTCATTTATTAAAGATAAACTTTATAAACTTATTTTAATTCTACATAATTTATATATATAGAAATGCTATAAACTAAAAATTAAATATTATTAATAAAGCCTCCAACTTAAACCTTTTATTTTAACTTAATAAACTCCTTAATTAATAAATTATTAAAAAATAAGAATAATATAAAAGAAATAAACGATCTTTAAAGAATTTCCGTTATAACGGGCTTTATCGGGCTTATCTTTTATCTTAGGTTAATTAACGTAATTTAATCGCTTAAAAAACTTTTCGTTTATTTAATTAAGAAGGGTAATATCCCCTTCTTCTTTAAGTTATATAGTAACTTTTGGTAATTTATTTTATTAAAAACATTTATAATATCGAAAGAAAAAAGATTTATTACTCCTGGAAGCGGGACGGGATGGGACGGGATTTGGCAATATATATCCCATCTTATATAAGATAAAATAAGGCTAAATCCCATCCTATCTTATCCTTATCCCGCCGGGATAAGATAAAGATATATTAAGATATTAATATTTATTATTAGAATATTATTTAATAAAGATTAATTAATTAAAATTAAGGGAAGAACTATTTATTAATTATATTCTTTAAAGATTATAATAAGTATAATAATAATTATAATAATTCTTATAATAGTAATCTTAATTATTTATACGTTTATATTAATATCGGTATTAATATTAATATTATTTTCCCCTTAAGTCTTTATATCCTTTTAAGTATTTATATCCTCCTAAGTATTAATACCTTCCCCCTGAATATTTATAATATCCGTATAAGTATTATTATCTTCGTTTTTAATATTTTTATTCTCCCCGCCATTACCGTTATTACTATTACTATTATTATTACCGTTATTACCATAATAAGATTTACTACCGCGATTATTATTACCATTATTATTATTACGACCACGTAAAGCACCCCGGGTATTGCCACCCCGGGATTTACCCCCCCGGGATTTACTACCGCGTTTAAGCTAATAAGTTAAATTACTTAACGGCTATATATCTATAAATAATAATATAAAGCTTAATTAGCTTATAAACGTAAAGAAAAAGAAAGTTTTATTAATTTATATTATTGCCTTAATTAATTAATTATCTTTAACCTAAATAATAACGTACTTAACGTAAATATAAATAAGATTATATACTTTTAATATAAAATTAATAAAGTATAAGGAATTATATTAATAATTTTATATTTAAAATAAAAAATAAAATATATCTTTATTGCTTCTCGGATAATATAAATAGTTATTTATTAAAACCGGAAATTATTTTTCTTAATTTATATAAAAGTAATTTTTTTATATAAATATATTATTAACGTAAAAAAAAATTAAAGTTTAATTAACTTATAATAACGTTTAATTTTATATAATATTTTTATTAAATTAATTATATTAATCCTAATAATTATAATAATAATTATAATGAAAACTTACTTTTTACTTATACCTTATATTTCTTCTTAATAATTAATATTCTCTAACCTTTTAAAGTCTTTATATTATATACTTATATTAATAATTAAGGTTTTTCTTTAATTAATTTTTTAATAATTTAATTAATACGGGTTATTATATACGGTATAATATATATATAATAATATAAGAGTAATATTTATTAATTATTTAATAATTAAAAGGATATAAAGGATAAATATTAAATAAATATAAAATATAAATATAATTAAATATAAAGTAAAAGATTCTTTAGGGTAAAATTACTAATTAATACGGATTTAAAGTAAATCTTAATATTATTAAAATTTATACTTAATTGGGCTTAACGTTAAAAAAGTAAATACTTTAAATTCGCCCAGAAAAAAGTTAGATAATATAAAGTAATAAGTATAATTTCGTTATTACTTAATATTTCAATTAATAACCTTTCTGCTTATCTTTTTGATAATTAAAGCTATTAAATATAATACTATTTTATCTTTACGGGGCCTATATAACGTTAACCTTAATTATAATTAATTTAAAAAAAAAGGGTTTTAAATTATTTTAAAAACTTAATAATAAGCGTAATATATATCGTTTTAATAATATTATTATTTTAATATTTAATTGGATTATTTATATTTGTTTTTATAATAATTAAAATATAATTTTTTATAGATTCTTAATCCCGGGATTTAATTTAAAAAATTTTAATAAATTAAGTTTAACGTTTATCTTATTTATAGATTTATTAATATATCCATTAAAATTCTTAATTTTAAATTCTGAATTCTTTATTTATTTTTTCTTTTATTAAGTAACTTTTTAAATAATTTCTTATTTTAATATCTTTGTAATATTATAGTTTTAAGTCTTATAATTATAAATTATATTAAGAACCCTTTTATAAACTTCTTATTTAAAATGAAATTTAAAGAGAATAATTATTATATATAAAAAGCTTTTAAAGTTTAAAGTTTAAGCGCTTTTTTATACGTATTAATTATTTAAAGGATAAGTCTTTTATAATTAATAATATTATTCTTTAAGATAACTTATTTTATAAATTACGTAATAAGAAACTTAATCCGTAAGTAAAACTTAAAGTAAAAGAAAAACTTTTAAAGGATAAATCTTTTATAATTAACGATATTATTCTTTAAGATAACTTACCTTATAAGTTACAAGGTAAGAAGTTTAATCCGTAAGGGAAACGTAAGACAGAAAAAGAGCTTTTATAAAACTTATATATAATAAAATTATATAATTGGACCACCCAATTTTACCCCTTAAAATAACAATTGGAAAAAGTAAAGTATACCAATTAAACCGCCTTAAGCTATTATTTATTTAAATTAAAAAGGATGAATAAATAGAAGAAAACTACTATTAAAGACCGGGTTTTATTGGAAACGTAAATTAAAAAGAATATTATAAATAATTGGTATATTAATTAATATAATTATTTTTATACTTATTACGTTTATAATTATTAATATTTTTAATAATTAATATATTAATATTTTTATTTTAAGTTATAATCTTAAGTTAAATAAGACGTAAAAGTTAAAGTTAATAAAAAATAATAACAATCCTTTATAAAAGGATTTAAGTAATAATAAAGCAATAATAAGTATAAATCTTTATTATAATATATATATAATTAATTTAATTTCAATAGACTTAAGATTTATAACGTTTTTAATATAAACGGAAATTAAGGAAAACAGCTTAAATGAGTTTAATATTAAAAAGCTTTTAATAAACGTAATTAATATATAAAATACTTAGCTATATAATTATAATATAATTTAATTTAAGGGAATTAAACGTTTATAATATAGCCTTATTAAATCTATATAACGTAAGATATGGAAACTACGAATAAATTAAATACCTGATTTCTTAATTCTTATATATATTTTTAAGGAAATATATTAATTAAAATTTTATAATTATTATTATATTAATTAAATATAAGATTAATTACTTATATAAGGATTTACCGCTGTTATATAAATATTTCTTTAAGTAAAAACGGGCAGTTTAACGTAATAAAGTTATTTACGTTTATAAGTTATTCTTATATAATAATAATTATAAATAGGATAAATAAATAATATTATTTAAGCCTATATCTTAATAAAAAAATTATAACTTCAAAAAGTGGAATTAAAACCCTATAATAAACGTAATAAAAGTAAAAAAAGCTTAAATATTAATTATATATAACTTTAAGGATAAGATTCTTATTAATTATTGACGTATTATTACAATTATTAATAAATTAATTATAATCCCTAAAAATAGTACTTTCTATTATAACCTTTTTTAAAGAAAATATATTTAATTAATAAAAAGTCCTTAATTTAAGGAATATAATTAAATTTAATATTAATCTTGTAAAATTATTTCTCCCAATTAAAAAACTTATAATTTAATTAAAAATTTAAATAATAAAATTTAGCCTTTTAATTAAAGCTATAATTAATAAAAAGATTATTATAAATAATCTTAATACATTTAATAAAATTTCTTTTTATAATATATTAGTTAAAATTAAATTTTTTATTATTTAATAATTAAAAAAAACTATTAAACCTAGTTTTTTAATTGGAATCGAAATTTTATAATAATATTTAAATCCCAAATAAAAGTTCCTTATTTTTAAGCGTTCGGATTAATTTTATATCCTTTTATATTAATATAACTTATTTTATATATATAATAATAAGTAAGGTTATTAAGATATATATTAATTATATATTAAAGGCTTATTATAAATTATTTTATATTAAAATTTATTAATAAAATAAACTTTTATAGCTTTTTATAATGCTTTAATACTTATAGAATGGAATTTATATACCTTTTTATTTTTTATTTCCCCGATTATTTTTTTAATTAATCTTATAAAACTTAATTTTAATATTATTAATACTATAGACTTTTAGAATTGGTGAATTTTATATAATACAATATTTAACTTTTATTAATTATTAAAGTATTAAGGATTATTAATAAAGCGTACTTTTATTTTTTAATTTATAAATAATACTTCATACTAAAACTATTTTTTAAAAGATTTTTTACATAGTCCTATTATAATCCTTTTAATTTTTTAATATTATAATTCTTAAGATATAAATTATTTTCTTTAGGGTTATTTTTTTATATAAATATTAAAAAGCTTAATAATATAAAAATTAAAATAAAAATAAAGAATAAACCTTTATTATATATAATATAAAAATTACTTTAAATTAAATAAAAAAGAAATATTTCTTTAAGAATAATTTTTTAAAATAAGCTTTTAAACGTTACTTTATAAGGATTATATAAAGTATTTTTATTTATTTTTTAATTATAAGATACTTTTCTAAGACCTAGACGCTTTTATTGTATTTTAAGGTCTTTCTTATTTATAAAGATTTTAAATTAAATTCCATTATTTTCTTAAAAAGGGTTTACGTAAAAGATAATTATTAATTTTATTATAAGCCTATATATTTTTATTATTTTTATAATTACCTTATTTATAATAAATAAAATATTATATTTATTAATTAATTATTATTAAGAAAAAGTATTTAACTTAATTATTATTTTATTTTATTTAAAAATTTTATTTATAATTAATTCTATTATATTATTATATTTTTTAATACGTTTAATAATATAAATTTAATTTATATAGACTTTTTAATATTAAACCCTTTAATATTAGGATTAAAGCGTAAGTTTAAGTATTATATATATAAAATAATTATTAAAAACGAGTTCTTAATATGGTAAGGAAATACCCTATAAGTATAAGCGTATTTAACTTAATATTTAATATAAAATACCAAGAAAAAGTCTAATGCTTAAAAGTACTTTAAAAAAGGTATTATACGTATTAATAATAATATAGGGTTATTTTATATTATATATAAGAAATATAATAAAGGTTTATGGTATCCGAGAAAGGATAGAATATTAGGAATAAAGAACTATATAAAGATTAAAAATTATAAGAGAATTAGTTATATTAAGAATTTAAGATAAATATTAATTTAAATTAATATAATTAATAAAATAATTAAATTTCCTTTTTAATTAAATTATTATAAAGATAATTAAAAATCTTTTTTTAATTAATTTTATAGAACCTTATTAATTAATAAGTAAGACTTTTATTTAATAATAAAATTTTAATATGAGAAAATTTCTTAAAGTAATTACGACAATAAATTATTATTATAACCTTATTATTTATTATTATCAAACATATTAAAATATATTAATTTTTCATTTATTTTAATTAAAACCTTATATTATTATCCTTAATAATAATTAAAAATTATATAATAAAGCACTTAAAAAGATTAAGTTACTTTTATTAAAAGATATTATCTTAACGATAATAATAAGGTTTTATTAATTATAAATAATTAATTTGTTAATAATAAATAGTTTTATATAATGATTATAATATATTAAATTAATTAAGAGTGGAAATATTATAATACATTAATTAACTTTAAGTATATAGAAGGTATTTATAATGGTAAGCGGTTTATATTTATTATAATAAAAATAATTAAAAGCTATAAGTTAAAAAACCGTATTTTAATTATTATTATTATTAATAATACAGGCAATAATAATAATATAACGGTTACGTTACGTCGAGAAGTTAAAACGTATTAAAATTCATATATTAATATCGTAAAGATACGGTAAAAAATAAAATATTTATTATACATAACCTATATTATCCAGCTTTCACTTAAGGTTTTCTTAAGCTATTTTAAGGTTAATATAATAAATAATAATGTAAATTATCGATTTAATAAAGAATAAATTGAATCAATTAACGGTTAAACTATAAGTATCCTTAAAATATTAATAAAAATAAAATAGACTTTTAATAATCTTTATACTTATTTAATGGGTTATAAATTCAGAAGATTATGGTTTATATTAACGTTAATAATAAGCGTAAAGAAACCTTTATAATTATTTAATAAAGAAAAATTAATATTTATAATATCAGAAATCCCTTGATTTTAAATTAAAATAAAAAGCATAAATAAATATTATTAAAGTTATTTTAAAATATAGTGATTTATTAAGACTTATCTTTTTATATAATAACCCGTATTTTAATACTTTATAAAGATATTAATACGTTTTTAAAAAAAAATAAAAGAAAGAATAAACTTTTAAGGCTTAACTTTAAAGAATAGAGTTATATCGGATATTTAATAGAATTAACTTAATTATTTTATTAAATTATTAAAGTAATAAATATTATTAAATCATTAATCCTTTATTTTATCTTTATAGTATATAGTAAGCTTTTTAATTATATTAAAAAATAAGATAATTATTTATGACGTAAACGGGTTACCTAAAAGAAAAAGCTTATTTAAGGGTTAAATATAACATATATTAAGTTAATTAAGTATTATAATAAAATTTAAGGTTTAATTAATTCACTTTATAAATAAGTAGCTCTATTATTTCCATAAAATAACGATAAGGTCTTTAAGGGTCGAAATTAATATATAATAGTAAATAAAACTTTAAAAAATCAAGTTTATTAAACTACCTTTTGTAAAACCTTTAATAAATACGTTTTACGCTTTAATTTCGACTTATTAGCGAATTAAAAATTAAGCAGATAAACGCGGACTATAAAGGACCTAAATACTTTGTTAAATAAAGAAAGCTTATTAAATAATCCCATTCTGGATAAATTTAAATAATATAAGAATAATAATAAATTTATATTTATTTTTATGCTTATTAAATTTATTAAAGTAAAATAACGTTATTACTTAAAATAAGTAATAAAATCTTAATTTAATAAAAGTACTTATTTTATAAGCTTTTTATTTTATTATAAATAATTTAAGATATCTTTTATAACGCTTCCGTTAACGTTGGATATAAGTATTACTTTTTTATTATTAAATGTTATTATAAGAATTAAAAATACTTTATTTTTTTAACTTTCCGGGTAAAAATATTAATTTACTATTATAAATAAAAAGAAAACGAATTAAACTAATTATATATAAACTTAAAGGTTAATAATAATAATTTTAAGGATTAAAAAAATAAGGAATAAAAGAAATAAATATATAATATAAATATAATTATAAAATATATTAATAATAACGATAATAATAATAATAATAATAATAATAACGATAATCTAGAGGATATCTTATTAATATATGTAATATTATATTTTACTTTAAGTAACGTTAATATTTTAACTTATAACTCCCCGGACCAATAAAAGAGTAATATTTTAAGCTAATTTAAGTAATTTAACTTTAAGACGGTATTCCTTTTTAAGCTTAAAATACGTTTAATCTTAAAGCGGATCTATTTTTACTGGCCTTTTTAAGTATAACTTAAGTTAATAAACTTAAAGAATAAGGTATATAAGTTAAATATTAATAAAGAATTAAAAATAAAAAGATT
Source organism: Niebla homalea (assembly GCA_019925105.1). NCBI lineage: Eukaryota > Fungi > Ascomycota > Lecanoromycetes > Lecanorales > Ramalinaceae > Niebla > Niebla homalea. Next base: position 903,626 of record JAHGAU010000019.1, read on the forward strand.
TAAAATAATATTACTTAAGCTTTTCTATAACGTTATAATAAAGCTATATAGTAAATTAAGCTTTTAATATTATAACTTTCCTAATTATCCTTATAATTATCTTTATAATTATCTTTATAATTATTTTTATAATTATTAACCCGAGAACTCCTTGCTTTATTTATAATATATTTTATTTAATCCGTTATTAAGATCTTAATATATCCCGATCCCATCCCGTTTTATCCTAAGTTAATACGGGATAAGATAAAAGCGACTTTATCCTATCCCATCCCTATTTTATCCCTATCCCATCCCTATCCCATGGGATATATCCCGTCCCGCTTCCCGGAGTAAGATTTATAATATATTTTTTCCCGTAACCTTATATTATATATACGCCGTCGATTAATCCTTTAAGGGCTATTTTTATTAATCGACTTCTTCTTATTCTTATTTATTAATTAGGGAGGAATCTATAATTCTTTATATAATCGTTAAGGATCTTTATTATTACCGTTTTTAAGGCTTTCCCCAACGTATAAAGGAGTATAATAATTCTATAAGACTTTACCTTAAAGTAATCCGGCTTAATAAGCTTCTTAAAAATAATCGTTTTTATTTCTTTAAACTTACGTAAGTAATAGTTAACGTTAAAATATATTTAAAAAAAATAAATGAAAATCCTTTTAAATAGCAATATTATTATTAATAGGAATCTATTGGGGATTTTATTTAATTTTAAGGCTTTATCCTTTTTTAATTTATTAATCGCCTTAATTATTATATTTTATATTATTACCTTATTTATTAATATAGGATTAAGATATATAACGCCGTCGATATTTTTTAAGTTAATTTTTAATGGAGGGGGGAAAAATACTTTTTTAAGGGCCTTAATCTTATTATTAAAGGTATTAATTAATATATTATTAAATCTCTTAAAAGGCGGGAATTTAAGGATAAACTTTAATTTCTTACTTTATTCTTTATTATACTTTATTAACTTCTAGATATAATAAGGTAAAACCGTTAAGTTATATACCGTGGATTAAAAGTATATTTATTAAGCCTTTTTAATAATTTTCTCCTTTTTTTCTTAAATAGCCCTTAATTAATTAAGTATCTCCTAATTCTTATATTTAAAAGTTTATTTTATTAACTTTTTCACCTTTACGGTTAGGATTATATATTTTTATTTTAATAGGTTTTAACTTTTTAAGAAAGCTTTATTATTAAGATTATTTTATTAATTACTTTATTTAATACTTTTATTATTTACTTTATAAAGAAATTAATCCGGTTTTTATTATTTAATTAAGGGAAATCTGTAAACTATATTATTGTTTCCTCCGTTTTTATATAAACCTTTATTATTTTAACCGTTTTTTACGTTTTTTTTACCGGTAATAATAGGGTTATATTAACAGTTTAATTTAAGGTTATTTATATCGGTATATAATTTAAATTATATTTTAAGTCCTTTTATAGCCTATATATTATAATTACGTTAATAACCTTTTCCGTATTAAAGGTTAAGTTAATCGTTATTTTAAATTTATAATTTTTTTACGTAATAATCTTTTATAATATTAATAATAAGAAATTAATTTAAGTAATAATTATTAATAAGTTATCCGATTTAACGTAATTTATTATATATTTTTCTTCGTTTTATATATAATAATATAAATTAAAGTTTTTAAATAATATATATTTACTTAAAATAAATAAAACTTCTTTAAGTAACGGTATTATAAACGGTTTTTCTTTATTAACCGGCAGCGGATTATATATATTATAAATATTAAGGTCGCCCTTTAAGTTTCCTTCCTTTATAATACGGAGTATATAAAGGTTTTTACCGTAATAAGTAATATCTTAGTTATTTATATTAAACCGCTTATTTATAAAGAAATATATTCTAATTATCTTATTTCCCTTAAAGGCTAAATAAAACCTTTCCCTTAAATTAATAAATAAATATATATATAAATTATACGGTAATTTTTATATTATTATAATATTAACGTTTTTAATTTCTTTAAACTTAAATATTAATATTATTATTTTAATTTTTTTATTATAAACGTTATATTATATTATTTTTAAAAGTATTAATATATTATATATTAATTTTTATATAAGTTCCTTTATTTATATTCGTTTAAGTTATAGACTTCTTATTAAAGTTAAACGTTTTTTAACTTAATATTTTCTTAATTATTATTAAAGATATAAGACGGTTAATCTTTAAAGTTAAAATTATAAAGAGTTTCTTTTTTTTTATTTTATTTATTATTATTATTTATCCTTTATTATTTAATTAATTAAATTTATATTTTAAAGCTGCCTTTAATTAACCCGTTAAATTAATTCTGTATTTATTATATCGTTGGATTTTTACGGTTATCCGGGTCTTCTTACGTTTAATCTCTTTAACTTTTATTATATATTTAAAATCCTATATTAAATATCCCTTTTTATTATATATAATATATTTAAACGCGTTTTTTATAAGTTTTTTAATTATTAACTTTATATATTTATAAATATTATAATCCTTAACGTAAACTATATATTTTATAATATTAAAATACTTCGTAATAATATATTTATAATTTTGATATTTAAAATATTAATAAATATCCACTATTTTATCTTATAATTAAGTTATTTTAAGAAATCCCCTTTAATAATCCTTTTATCTAGAACGTCGTTATATATCTTTATAAACGTTATACTTAATATAACGGTAAAATACCTTTTTATACATTTTAAGGAATTAAGTTTTTTTATTATTAAAAAAAGTTTATAATTAATGATTTTAAACCTTAAATAAAGAACCGTATTCTCCTTTTTTATATTCCTTAATGTAACCTCTTTTTTGGTTTTTATAAAACGTAATAAATATATTTTATTTATTATAATAATAAATAATTACCTTAAAACTTTAATTAATTTATATTTTCTTTTTTTAATTTAAATATTAAATTTCTTTAAGTCTTCCTTTACCTTTAATAACGTTATATTAAGGAAAATATCCTTATTTTATAATTTACGTACCGTAATAATCTATTTTATTAATAGTTCCGTTATTACTTTAAAAACCTTTATTAATTATAGCGGGTTTATTTTTATAGCCGTATTCCTTTTTTTATTATTAAATAAACGGACTATTATTATCCTCGCCTTTTTTAATACGGCTATTTTTTCCTCCGTTATCCCTTTATTCTTTATTATAGATATCCTTTTTATTATTTTTATCGCCTAGCTTTTTCTCGCTTAAAAAGCTACCGCCTTTATACCTTTGCTTTATACCTTTAATCCCAGATTATTATCTTTATCCTTTATTAACGCCCTCGTTTTTATCCTTTAAGAGCCCCGTAAGCGCTTTATTTTCCTTAATTTTACTTTTACTTTTATATAGAAGTCCTTTACGTTTTTTAATCCAATCTATAATATCGGTTAAGTCTTTAATGTAATATCTTTCCACTCTATCGTAAAAAGTTTTTTTAAGGCCTTTATTACCTCCTTTATTACCCTTTCGCCCTTATTTACCGGGCAATATATTATCTCCGTTTTTTATTTTTAATCTTTTAAAATCTTATTTTTTTTATTAGCTTTATTTCCCTTTTATATACCCTTAATATTATTTTCACCGTAATCTTCCCGCCTTTTTCCCCCGTTTATATCCTTTATTATTAATACCGTACCGGCGTTCTTACCCTTTTATTTATTTATTACCTCCGTATTATTATTACGTATTTTACGCGTTTTAATACGTGAATTTTATTAACCTTAATTTCCTTATTTATTTTAAGTATTATCCGGCTTATTATTATTATATTACCTATATACGTTATCGCCGTTTTTATTAATATAGGTTATTTACCTGTTTACCACCTTATTCTTAACTATTACGTTACTTTTACTTATTATACTTAATATATTTCCCTTACTGTTACTAAAGCTATACGTATACGTATCGTTTCAGACCTCTGGGGTCCCTTTGTTCGTTGCCATTCTTCTCAAATTATTATTATATTTAATAAGTCGTTTCTTAATATTTAATAACTTTATAATATATTATTTTAAAGTAATACCTCTTAGTTATAATTATAGGTTATTCCGTAATAATTATATATTTATTATTTAAATAATACTTTTTAATTAATCGATAAAGATATATATATTCCGGAAAAAAATATATTTCCCGGAATATTTAATTATAAAAGCTATATCGGAGGACTTATTTTTATAGAAAAAGTTAAAAAAATCCAATATTATTAAGATTAAAATTTATTAATCGGTTTAACTATAAGCCTTTTATTAGTTATATTATATTATTAAGAAAAAAGAATAAATTATCATTAAGATTATTTTATTATTAACCTTATATAATAGCAGGAATTAATTCTTAAATTGTACCTTATGATTATATTATTTATTCTTTAATAAAATTTATTATTTTTAATTAATTAAACGGATTAATAAATTAAATAAAAAATACTTTTTTAATAAAGGTACCTTTTATTTAATATAATAAACTTAAGTTTAATAAATTTAATTCTAATATATTAAATTTATTAAGCTTGGATTCCGGTTTAATACTTAAAGCCGGAAAGGAATATTATAATATTAATATTAATATAAAAGGTAAATTTAATAGCTATTATAATAATAAAAAATTATTTAGTAAAAATAATAATTTTACGGTATTAAGTTTTTAAAGACTTTAACCGTATTAACGTAATTTAAACTTATTTAATTTTATTAAGGTCGATAATAATTTATATAATAATTATAACGATAATAAAGCGTTTTTAAAATATAATAAATTACGTTAAAGTATTAAAGGATTTAAAATCCAGTTTTTAAGAATTAAATTAAAAGAAATAATAAATTCTATAACTTCAGAAGATTTTAATTAAAGTAATTTATTTACGGTAGATATAATTTTTAAGTTATTTAATTATTAATTATTTTTAATTATTTAAATAATTCCTTTTAAAGTTAAGTATAAAATCGTTACGGCTATTAAGTTACCGGATTTTAATAAGGCGTTTAATTAATATATTAAAATAATAATACTAGAATCCGGTAATACTTAAGAAGCCTATAATATATATATTTTCTTTATAATACCGTTTTTAATTTTTCTTTAAAAGTATTTAAAAGCGAATTAAAGGCGGTATTTTAAAGGATATAAAATTAATACCTTTAATACTACTATAAAGGAAGTATCCGTTATAGTTAATAAACTAATACTTTAATTCGTATTAACGGATCTTACGATATACCTTAATATAATGTTAATATAAATAACTATTATTATTATTTATTAATATATAGATTAAAAAGTATAATAATATATCGATAATGATTCTACCTGAAGGATGGGAGCATTATAAGGATGCCTGTCCTCTACGTACAAAGGGTGTCCTATACCTATTAATGCTCCTATGCATATATGCTGCACATAACAATAATATAATATCCGCGGTAATTATTCCGGCTACTTTTTCCGTTAAGGTATAATTACGGACGTATAAAAAGCTAGGTTAAATATTAAATTTATTAAAAAGTTTAATAAATAAAAGTCGGATATATATTAATTTTATATTAATTTAATTAATAATATTATCCTTATAATATTATAATATTATTAACTTATTTAAAGTTAAATAAATTAATTAATATTTATTTAAATCGTTTTTTTAAAATTTATATTTTAACTTTAAAAGTTTTTAACCTTAATTTTAACCCGTAATTAGGCTATAATAAAGGGTACTTTAATAATAAAATACCTTAAAACCTTAATGGTAAAATTTTTATAACTTAAGTCTTAAAATAAATTAATTAAAAATACTATAAATATTAAAAATATTACGTATTTATATATATATATAATAAAGATTAAATAAATTAAAAAATATAATTTAATTATTAATTAATTTATTAAATATATAAAATAATTACTTATTAATTAAACGGTTCTTTAAGGACTATAGGAAAGTTTAAAGATTTATATAAATTAACTTATTTAAATTTTTAAGTTCTTTATTTTATTTTTAAAGACTTATTTAAATAATGGTTTTTATTAAAATTAATTATTTATTTACTTTTTTAATATATATAATTTTATATAAATAGCCCTAAATTCCTAGCTTATATAAGGGGATTCTTAGCCTTAACTTTACCCCGTAATTAAGCCATAATAAGGGGTATTTTAACGGTAAGGTACCTTAAAATTTCGACGGCGAAGTCCCTATAGCTTAAGTCCTAAGATAGGTTAATTAAAAACATTATAAACACCAAAAACACCACGTATCCACATATATACGTAGCAGGGATCGAGCAAATTAGTGTTCGGTTTTCAACAGAATTTTTCTATATAAAACATGGAGAGTACATTATTCTAGTCTATACTGCGTTCTTACATGCCTTGAAGAAGCTGATGTGATCGAAGTATTCTAAGTACTACACAGAATCCTGGGGTGGGTGGAACGACATCGATTTTGAATATGCTAAAACGATTTTTGAGCAGGCTGGTAGGGCTGAGCCGGTTTGTTGACATTTAAACACCCTCCGAGGGCTCCCTCGATCCCACCTACACCACCTTCGTTAGTGAACGGCAAGTTGCCAGTCATCTCACCCTCACCTTCACCACCACCCTGACCTGCACCTGCACCCTCTCCTGTAGCTGCACCCTTACCCTCAGCAAGCCTTTTACCAGACCCCTCACCAGCCACTTACGAAGCCCTTCACCCAAGCTCTTCGGCAAGAGGTAACGCGCCATGCCCGCATGCCCGCATGGCCCCACCCTCACAGGTCCAAAAATACCGTGGTCTCGTTGGAGATTGTGAGAGCTAGGGAATGCCTCCCTGCATCTGAAGAGACGCCCAATGACGGTATGTCCCCACCGGAACATGCTCAAAAACAGCGTGATTCGGATGGAGAACTTGACAGCTGAGCATGGCCCCTCACCTGCACCCTCACCACAATCATTTACTAAACCCTTCACCAGACCCTTCCTCAAGCCCCTCACCAAACTCTTGACCAAACCCTTCAGTAAGAGGTGATGCCCGATGCACCCATGCCCATGCCCCTACAGCAACAAGCCTAAAAACACTGTGATTTGGATGGAGAAATGGAGAGCTGAGCAAACCCTTCATGCACTTGAAGCTATGCCCGACACCCACCTGCTCCTATAACTACCACCCAAAATCACCGCCTTTGGCCTGGAGACCCTACGTCCTCAACATACACTCCACATGCTCCCGTAGCTACGACGCAACCCGTTCAGCAAGCCCCTTCCTATGAGGCGACGCACGATCCTTACATGCCCCAACCACAATAGGCCCCAAGACATCGCGTTTTGGATGGAGCAACTGAGAGCTGAGCAAGAGTTCCGTCCTTCTAAGCCCATGCCTGACACCCGCATGCTCCCGTGCTTCCCACTTAAAACCACCGCGATTGCCCTGGAGAACATGATTTTGAAGCAAACCCTCCTCCATACATTTAAGGCCATGTGTGACAGCTGTATACTCCTATGGCTACCACCCAAAATCACCGTGATACAGCTGAAGAACGTGGAAGACGAGCAAGCGCTCGATGCGGCTAAGGCCATGCCCGGAACCTATATGCTTTGTCAAATACACTGTGATTTGGATGGAGAGCTTGAGAGCTAAGCAAACACTCTATACAGTTGAGGCGATGCACCATCCTTATATGCCTTTACCGTAACAATCCCAACAACACCGTGTTCTGAACGGAGAAATTGGGAGCTGAGTCAGGACCTCTATGTCCCTGAAGAGACGCCTGATACCGATATGCTCCCATTGCTAACACCCAAAGATTTTGACATTCACTGGAAGAACCCGAGACCGAAGTATATAAACCCTTCGTATCTTTGACAAGACACCTGATCCGTTCTACGGCTCTACCTGTTACACCCTAAGTACCAGCATAATTCACTTCGAGAAAGCTGAATGAGAAGTATATCTTCAGTTACACCCGATATCAGGTGGCCGATATCTTATAGATAGATCAAAAAAGACTGAACAGAAATGGTATCAAGGGAGTAGGCCAACAAGACGCAGGGGTGGGTTTCAGCCCATTCAATCTCATGTCCAATGTTATACACTATGTACATTAATGGCCATCATCCATCCCTTTATCCATCATTCATCATCATCATTCATCCATTTAATTCATCAATCATCATCCTCATCATCATCCGACACCACCTCCGGCTCACAAACCCAAGTCACCAGCTTCTGGCCCCGCCCGCTCCGTCGCCTCCACCAAGCAGTGCCCCCCCGACACCGCCACCGTCACCGCCTCACCCCCCCGGATCCATCGGCCCAGCCATCTTCGCCACCGCCTTGAGCGTCCGCCTCGACGGCCGGAGCTTAAACCTATGCGCCTCCGCAGCCTTGACGCGCTGGCCGAGCGCGCGCGCGCGCACAGCCCCCCCGCGAAGGCCCTGTAGCCCTCGCTCTGCGCGCGGGCGGCCTCGACCAGCTTGGTCAGCCCGGCGAGGCGGCGGGCGCCGCTTGGCCCGGTTGCACCTCCAACGCGGACCCCGGGCCGAGGCAGGTGGGCCCGGAAGGTCGCGGTCAGGAACTGGCGGCGGCCGCTGATCTCGTGCTTGGAAGAGGAAGCGGCTGAGGAAGCGGGCGCTGGGTAAGGTCAGGCCCTTACGCCTGGGCGAGTTGGGAGGCTTGCTGCAGGATCGGGGAGGTTTCGGCGGAGAGGATGTAGAAGAGTTGGAGGAAGGAGGCGTTGATGGGGTCCTCCTCTGCCATTGTTAAAGCCGGAGCGGGAGCCGCAACAGCGGGAGCGATTGTTGTAACGGGTGCAACAACTTCCTCGGCTGAGTCCTCACGTCGGCGTTTCCTTGGGTTGGTACAAGGAAGGTGTGCTGGCCCATGGACGGCCGGAGGTTGACTCCACAGCCCGAGGTTGTCTTCAACAGAGGGGTTGGCTTCCGCAGGGGGAGGAATCATGTTGGCAATGAAACCACCCTGTAGGCCCTCGTTGGGAAGAGGGGGAGCATTCCCGACAGGACACTGAAGGAAGCCGCCGAAAGCATTATTGTCGGCAGGAAGTTGGGGGAAGTTGAAAGCATTATTGTCGACGACGACAGGGAAGGGAGGAAAGTGGTTGAAGCCCGAGTTTATGCTCTGGTCAAATTGATAATTGTCGAGGGCGCCCGAGCCAAAGGCGGGGCCTGGTATACCGTTGGAAGGGAATTGTTGCTCCATCCATCCCTCATTTGGGATTGCAAGGGCCTTATTAAGTTGGGGCCAGATGGTGGTATTGTCCAATGGACCATTGTCCATTGGAACCGAACCAAAGTCGGTTCCAAAAATATCATTAGCCATATTAATATCAGCCGTGTTGGCTTCCCCGAACATATCCAAGGTAAAGTTCTGGTAGGAAGACATAATGTAGAAGTGCAAGTAAATAGGATTAAGTGGAGATGATTGGTTTAGCTATCTCTCTTATGGATTGGCAGAGAATGGATTTGCAAAAGAACTGTACAAGTCTGCTGGAAAGAGTTAAAAGGGTAGACAAGGACCGCAATATAAGGACATAAACGGAAAGAGAGCTTCAGCGCAGCCTTTCGCTCTGAACAGCTACTTCGCCATGTTAATATCCGCGTGAAAGGATCCGCTCGCAGGCTTTGGGACGACGGATACTTTTATTGGCTCGCAGCTTCCCTTGATGCAGCAGCAGCAGCGACTATAGCGAAAAAAAAAAGAGCTCGCGATGCAAGCCTTACACCGCCAGATATCCTACAAGAACGGCTGCATGCAAGTCCCAAGTCCGATGGTGCGGTATACATTGGGCTCATCCTCAGTGAATACCGTCCGAGCTTTTTGAAGTCGGTCAAACGGGCAGGCACCTGAACGCTCGGAGGCTTCGCAGCTTCGGAGGCTTTTACAGCCATTTTTGCTTTGAGGGGATGGCGGCGGCGGCGGTGAAGGCGTTCCCATGCGCAATGCCGCGCTGTTAGGTGCCCTCCCAGCTATACGAGCCCGCTGCTACAGAGGGGCATTTGCGGGATGACAGAGGGATATGCATGATCTTCTGCGAAGCGGTATGTTTTGGATTGCATGTAAATTCATCCAAGCGACCGATTGCGTCGCGACATTCTTGGTGGTAACAGTTATCAAGCACGAAGTCATTCATGTTTCTTGCTGCCAGCCATAACAGACACTTGATATCCTTGTTGCTAGCAGCACGGAATGTTGGGACCACAACCTGGCTATGATATATTATCCTTCTCTTTCTTCTTCCTCCCTCGCGCTTGCACTCCTCAGTAGGGGGTTCTAGAATAGGGATTAAGGCCTGGGTGATGGAGGATGGAGGGGAGGCGTGTTCCTGGCCGAGAATCAGATGTTTGCTCGATATAGGACGGGGATGTACAATAGAGAGACTTACAGCGCCACAGTGCTATCATGCTCATGGCATGGTTTAATGATATTGCGAACGAGTGGGAAGGACGCCTATGATGAAGAGTCGCTGGTAGTGGTATGAGGAACTGAGGCATCATAAATCTGGGTATAGCGGAGCTGCACCCTAAAATTGAGATTTATATCACGTGATTGATTCAATCAAATATGACGTGTGGCGAAAATCATATCCGGGTTTCGACGACGGATGATACCGTTTCATCAAATTTAGTTAGCTATATTTTTAGAGTATACCCTAGAGATTGAGTTTTCAGTCAAATGACCGGGCGTGGAGGCAGTGTAAAGTAACTAGGTGTTTCAACGATGGAGAGGAGAAGTTTCTCTTGATCGGGTTAGCATGATCTTCTCGGTCTGTGCTCCGCCGCTCTGATCACGTGACCTAGAATCTAATCTGGGCAGGTAAAGAAATAAAAGGCGAAAAGTGAATGATATCCGTATTTCAACGATGGACATAATAATATCACCAAACCCGGTTAGCGCTGTATTTCTATGGTATGTATACACCACTGTACCACTACACCCAAGTCACGTAACACTCGGATCAACAATAATTCGACTCAGAGCTATCTGAATCTGGTATGGGCTGTTTTTTGGCTGCCGGAGTGGATGATGCATACCTGCAGGAGCAAAATCTACTTATGGTGGCCAAGGGCCCAAGACACTAGCAAATACAGCAAATTCCCCCAGAACCGGAAACCGCAGTTCACTGTTTACTATGTCCCATAATTGATTGTTGATATTACATCCAAGATCTCGTTCCGCGGATAGAGTTATGACACGTCAATATGGGCCTGCCTCCTCCTTTCGACATAAGGTACACACTCTGCTTGATGCCGGCAAGAGCTAATGATGAAACAAAGGTGATGGAGAAATAATATGAATTATGAATTATGATGGCGAGATACGAGAACTAAGCCACATCGAGATGGGATTTCTTTGTCCAGGGAAATGTAGATGAGATGGATGAGAGACATGGCATGTCAAATAGGCCACGCGTTACTCGATCAGAGACCCGAAAGCCCCCAAAAAGAGCATCAGTCTGCCTAGTTGATTTGAATGGACGTCGTCGTGATCAGCTTCTCCTTTGTTTTTCGTTTTGCATCCAACCCAAGTTTTCATCATCCACCCTGACAGCCCTCGTCTTGCTGCTTCCTGACCCCCAACTTGGCCACTATCAATCATATCAACACCTTCATCACTCTTAACGTCCTTCCTCCAACATACCGACCTGACAAACCAAGAGTCCCCCTCTATCCTTATATTTCAATAGAGAGACGACGCTTTTACCCATTGCCTTGTCACCATGACTCCAAACCCCATTGTAAAGTACAATTCGACTGTAAGTTTGGCTGGCTCCTAATCCTGGAGATTGGTGCATCTCCACGATTCCACTGACAGATGGAGTGCTTCCCATGCCGCTTGTCGCACGTAAAGTGCATTATACCACCGGGTCAAACCTGTGACCGGTGCAGGAAAAATAGTCTCCAATGTGTCAATATGCAGGTAAGCCCTGACCGAGTAAAGATCGCCATACTGTTACGCCGATTTGTTTAACCATGTTCCTAGACGGCCAAGATCGGACGGCCAGTTAAGGGCTCCTCGAACAGGCCTCGTCCACAGCAGACGCTGCGGCTACAGCAGCAGGAACTGCAACAGCAGCTGCAACAGCAGCAGCAGCAATTGCAGCAACAACTGCAGCAACAATTGCAGCAGCAGCAACAATTACAGCAGCAACAGCAGCAGCAGCAGCAGCAGCAGCAACAGGGCGCCATCCCAAATAAGCAAGTGTCGGCAGACTGGCGCGACCTGTTGGCTGGCCCTATCCGACATCCAGAAATGGATATCGACATGATTGGTCTCCTCACCGAGGAAGACTGAGCTGCTATTCCTGTGGCGTCCGCATCCGCTTCTTTACTGGATCTCATCAGATTAAAACAATGCGGTGAATCGGCTTTTCGGGCAATATAAAAACAGTCCGAGAGGAGAAGTTGCCAAACCCAAAAGGGGTCTTTCTCTGCGTCGGTTCTGTCAAAAAGGGTGCGATGACAGTACTTGGCGTGCCTGCCCCTCCGGCTTGTCCACTCATCCTTCCCTTCCATCCATTCTCCAAGGCAGGGCAAAGCTACCGGCGGCAGCACAACAGGAACGTGCGTTTAGGCATCCCAAGATGGGTCCCCGTAGGTCGAGCCAGCTACGGCCGGGCTTCTTCGAGCGTCTTGAGAATGCGTACAACACAGTCATTGAGCGCCACATCCATCCTGACCCGTAAGAGATCAATGCTTTCTTATCGCAGCAAGGGAAGAAGACTAATGTCTGAGGGAGTCGTGCAGGAGCTTCCAGATGGTAAACATGCCGAGCATCCACGAAGGAGCCATCGCTGAGGAGGAGGAGGCCGACGATGACGACGACGACGACGACGTAAGAAAGAGCTTCAAGGAATGTGCAGAGGGTGAGGACCGCACACGCGCCTTGCTAGTCACAGAGAGCTCCCCGTGCAAACCTCCTGTCAATGTGAATGTCGCCATGGATGCCGCTGCCAGCATCAGCGACCGACCTGCCACACCCACGTCCGGTGACCAAGGGTGAGTCAGTCTACTGATCCTCCTTCTTGCCCTCCAACATCTTCATCTCCAAGCTCTCGCTATCCCAAGATCTCATCTCCGCGCTCTTGCATCGTCAACTGACTCCCGTTCCAATTCCTGATAGCACCAATCACTGCCGTGCTTTTGATGCCGATTGCAACTGGTGCCATGTCGCCAAACTCGCTACCGACAAGACGCCGTCGTTCGATCTCCACACGGACGAGAAAGCCAGGTAATCTCTTTGTGATCCTCCTCTTTCTATTTCCCGCTCTCGTTTCCCTCCATTATAATCCGCCTCCTCAAGGATGGATGATAAAGCGAGGAACTCTGACATTCCCGCTTTCATCAGGTTTCCAGTCGACGACAATGCGTCCCCTACATTCGGCGACCTTATTGCAACCGCCCTCCAGCTGAGCCAGCACGCGATGGGATTGGCGGTGAATGCATTCGTTCAACGCGAATTCCGTGAGCCACTCGACATCCCCGCGGCGCCGGGGAGTGTCGACGCGGAGCAAGTCGGCCGGCTGCTCGCGGACGGCAACAAGGTGGGCGTGGAATTGGAGATTATCTGGCTCTGTCACGGTTTGCTCGGGAAAGCTGTCCTGGAGATCGGAGGGGGGCGGCGGTCCCCGCGGGATGATGGATGGAGGTAGCCTGTTTAGACCAGATTTGGATGAGGGAGGGTAGCGATATTCAGCAGAAGATTTACATCCCATGCTTTATCTTCCTTCTCTTTCGTGTCCCTCATGCAAACAAAAGCACGTTCCCGCAAGCGGTCCGCATCCAGGCAACTGCATTCATGAATCCACGGCCATGGATAGCTTCCACCCTTTCCCTTTCAGAAAAGGACAAGGTCAAGCGGGACCGTAGGCTCGTCTGACCCAGCTTCCCGCGGATTGTCATCGGCAAATCCATTCGCCAGAAGTGGCGGTCCCATTGCTCCTCTCCAGGATCCAGAAGGTTCTGCTGAATTCCCCTTAGCGCATCGCGGCCCTCTTTTTGGGGGGGATGGTGACGGTGGTAGAGGTGCAAAGGATTTTGGGATTCGGGATTTGGGCAACAAGTACGAAATCAAACGCCAAGTCACTAGTGCTGTAGGGCTGAGTTCTATTTCTCAATGTGCTTTTTTTGGTAGAACGCGCTTGGGGGTGGCCAAAAGTAAGGCATAGGGAGCCGCGGTGGAATTTTGCCCAGCCTTTCTTTTCCCCGCACCTTGTTTTTTCAAAGTCTATTTCAAAGTCTATCCACTCTGTGAACTCAATTCTTGCTGAATACTTCTGAAACTTTATATAATTGAATTATTCGGAAACTTATTCTACTTGCTGAGTGTTTCCGGAATTGTTGAAGAATAAATAAGTATTCAAACTGAGGAGTGGGAAGAGACTTTTGTCACCGGCCCCCCGGAACTATCGCTCCCAGGTTTTTCATCGTAAAGAGAAAAATGTATTTAAGAGTAAAGCCGACAAAAGAAGCACAGTTCGAGACGACCTTCAATATGATCCCGTTATCAACCAAGACGAGCGCACGCACTCAATCGCTTTACCTGCAACACAAGGGTTTGATGGACGAAGGCTTTGGGTGTGCGAACAGGCTACGCGAAATCAATAAGAATTGTGCATAACCATGACTTTTATGTTACATTTATTAAATTCGCACTGCGACAACTTGATAATAATAAAAGAGCTTGTTCGTCCAGCCGTGCTGAGAGAAGCATGCAATTAAGCCCGCTGCTGCAAGCGCGATCCCCGTCATTGAGTCGACTTAATCCTTTAAATCACTACGATGACGATCTCCTCTCCTGTCCTTTTCTTCACCAACTCCATGAGTCTATAGGATGTCCAGCTCAGCTGCAGGGGCCTCGAAGGGAAGGATAGCCTGCAGGCAAGAGAGTGGCATGCAGGTGCAGGTCGCGCCACGGGTGGAGGATGCGTAAGGAGGAGGGAACAGTTTATACCGTTGGTGGAGCCGTTATGCTTGACAAGGAAAGAGTGTACGACTCGGTTCTACCACGAGAAAATAAACGCGGACGAGGACACTGGGGTAACGTGTATTAAGACGCCAGGTCCATAGTGGCCCTTGGCTCGCATAAGTAGATTTTGCTCCCTGCAGTAGTAAGATTCATCGTCCATCCTACCACTCAAGCAATGCATCTGTTGGTTCCTTGTTTTCTTAACAGCTCGCCAGGAATAGTAGATTTGAACCCTTGGTCTCTTTTTCTATGAGAGGAACCGTGAAACGTGAAAACCTGGTAAGCATCCATTTGCCTGTGATGTGGCTTACGACCATCACAGTATTCGATTTGCAGGGTCAAATGAATTCCCACATTCTTCCATCATTTCTCTGCCGTCGTTACCGGTGGTCTTAGAGTGCACTTTACGATTGTGCTGCTAGTGCCAATGGTCAATTACCTATAGTATATTAATAAGCCTCATCATCCACCATCCTCTCTGCTCACATTCGAACAACGAAATCAATCTGACGCAGTGCGTCTCTTGGATTTACCGTGTAATAGGAAGCGATATGCCACGGAGATTTCCCATGCCCTCCGAGGGAGAGATCTGAGGAGCGGTGGTCAGCGCTTCGATCCAAGCGGAACGATCTCGGCGCTGTGCTGATGTCGATACCCTAACGCATTCAATCCTGTCAATTTCACGGCGGGCACATCCTACGCTATCGTTCTAACACGGGGCAGGAAGTGTATCCGAAGCGTTCCCTCCCGGATGTCAGGGCTAATTCTCACCTGGAGCCAAGACGACGACTCTGAAATCGCTTTGATCCCGGTGTGCTCCTCTGCATAAATGCTTTCATGGAGCAGTCCGTCACTTGTCGCTTGAGGTTATTATGTCTAAAGGGTCCCTCAGCAGTGATCGCCTCGTCGCATCCCTCTATCGTCCGATCGGTCTTTTCGGGGCGGGCTTGGAAAGTCCTGACGAGTGGACAGAGCGGAGACGAGCGCGTATTCCATCTTCGAGCGGGACCGTCCCGTCACTTTTGCGCTCGGTGGTGTTGAGATCGACGTTCGTCTTTTCCGCGGCTCGTAAAATGCTGCGCGATGCGCTCGTCCTTTGACGCCCCGTTCGCTTTTGCTTCGAATTCTTGGTGACCTTGGCTGGATCGACCAGGTCGGGACTTGACTTCGCCATGGACGGTTTCCGTGGTGCAGCCTCTTTTTTCGCAGCCTGGTCGACACCGGATATTTTGGTGGCACGGGGACTTATAGGAGCTCTAGAGCTGACTCTCCTGGACAGTCGTGGGCCACTCTTTTGCCCCGTACTGGTATCGTCCCCCACGAGCTCCCGACGCTGCCGCTCGATCCAGTCCAGCAGAACCTTGTGCCGCTTCATATCCCCTTTCAACTTCGGTATCGAATATAAATTATCAAGCACCCCCCATTTCAGATTCAACACTCTCCTAAACTCCTTCTCCTCTTCCACATGGAACTCGGCGAATTGTACTTCTTTTTGGGTCCGTCTGATCAGTGCGGCTCGTTCCACGATTGGGGCCAGATCCTCCGTCCGAGCGACTTCCAACACCTCCACGGCGTACTCCGATTGTCCTTCTGCCCTGTATTGTGCCGTTTTTGCGTCGCCCACCCTTCCGTGGAGCTCTTGCATCTTATCGAATTTGGTCCGGTACTCTGCGGAATTGGTTTCGAGCTCGATCAAACGGTGCCCCTCGTCGGTCCAATCGTCCCACCCCTTTTTCTTCCACTCTTTCTTTTTCGTCTCCCACCACTGGGCGTGCGGCTTTACGTCTCGTACAGCCTCGTCGGCCAAGCGTTGCAACTCGTCCAGCCGAGTCCGTCGCAACTCGACCTCCTTCGCGAAAAAATCGATCCACCTGTCTCGTTCGACCGTCTCTCCCAGTTCCTCTGACTGAGCGGCCTCCAATCTCGTCTTGGCCAGGCTCAGCTTGTGCTCCGCCAGCTCCTCCTTCTTCCTCGCTTTCGAATGTTTGTTACCCCATTCGAGGTTTATACCGAAAAACTTTCCGAATTCCAGTCCTTCGATCTCCTCGAACGCCGGATAAGCCTCCTCCGCCAACGCTTTCCGGCCGGATGTCAGTCGTTCTCGAGTCTTGTTGAGTTTCTCTTCCAAAGCCTCGTATTCCCAAAGCTTGCGGTCTTGATATTCCATCCAGTCGTCCAGTGGGCTCTGTTCAGCCACTTCCTCGTCCAGTTCTGGATCGCCGTCCAAGCCGTGCTTGCGCCTCCGTTCACGGACGCTCTCCAGGAACTCGTGAAACCGATTCCGAGGCGCCTAGTACCGTCGAAGGTGCTGTTGTTGATTGCGAAACGACTTCCACTGATCCAACTGATGGGAATAGACCAGTCTTTCATTACAGGAGGCATGGCCCCGTTGCCAATACTCTAGGATATCCTTGTATTGCCCCGGGTTTTCGAAGACGTCAAAGCCGAGCTCGATCGGGTAGCACGGCCGACCGTTGTCGTTGATCAGAGCTTCGTGAGATACTTTCTCACTCTTCTGTTCTTCTTCCATCTTTTCCTCGGGGTCCAGTGAGGAGGTAGGGGTGACGAATGAGTCAGATGGGCTGGCCGAGCGGGACCGGTCGACTTGACTGTGTTGGGAGGTACGTCAGCGTAATTGAACCGTTATTGTAGCTAAAGACTTGGGACTTACTTGAGTTTATCCATTAGAGCATTCGCGTCCACGGCCGAGGAGTGGGCCAATTCGCCCCTCTGGTTTACTAGTTCTCTTGGTGAGGGTCAGCACGATCGAAGGGCGCGAAAAGGTAGAGCTGGATAGGGAACGTCCTGACCGAAGCTTCAAGATGCATTGCTCGCGGATATCAGGTGTCAATTGCAGCCAGCCATCTATTTCGACGTCCACAAAACTACTCGTAAATGGATGTGGTCAGTACAAAGGCAGCTGCTTTATTCGCCCGTGCCGTGGGGATGGGGATATTCTCACTCGGGGTCTTGGACGTCTGCGACCGTCAAGTTGAGCACTTCTTCGACGGAGTATCTCTTGGTTGATGACATGATTGGCGCAAAGGATGAGTGGGTCAAAGTCAAAGTCAATATCAATATATTTGTTGTACAAGGGTTTTTATGAGCTCCAAGCTGCCGAGGAGCCGAGGAGCCGAGGAGCCGAGGTCCTTGACGAGGCGGAAGTCTAGCGCGGTCACGTGCTCTTTCTAGCAAGAAGGCGTCAAAGAGTGGTGCCGACAAGAGAAGAACAGTCCGAGACGACACTCAATGCGATCCTGTCGTGAACCAAACCCTCAAAGCCGTGCGATGAGCGTACCCACTCAATCGCTTTGCCTGCAACATAGGCCTTGATCACTTCGACACTTGATAAAGAACCTATGAGTCGAGCCGTGCTTAAAGAGCACGTACTCGGTTCCCGGCCAGCGACAGAGGGTATCAACACTTCAATCACAACACTCGAAGAGAGCCTGTTCGTCAGCCGCACTGCCGGTCAAGTCAATACCATGTCCCGCGACCATCGTTCTATCTCCAACCTTCATTATTATTCTTCAACTTCGCGTCTGGCATGATGCGATAC
Organism: Niebla homalea; assembly: GCA_019925105.1. Classification (NCBI taxonomy): domain Eukaryota; kingdom Fungi; phylum Ascomycota; class Lecanoromycetes; order Lecanorales; family Ramalinaceae; genus Niebla; species Niebla homalea. The sequence goes on from JAHGAU010000019.1 coordinate 922,202, forward strand.
CATCGCAGACTCCTGAGTCTCCCACCACTCTCCAGGTATAGTCCTCCCCGCTACCTTATACGCCCTAACTCCTCCATGACTATTGTGATGAATTTTCTAATGAGAAATTATCGCGGCTTCTGAGACTCTTTAATGGGTAGCTGATTAGCAATTACAAATACGCAACTTTCTGATCTTTGTTGTCATTCTATCTGGGCATTAAAACATTTCAACGCGCTCATCGCTGACATCAAACTAGATGCGGATACATCTAGCTAAGCTGGCCGACTGCCATTGTCTATAGCATGACTCTCCACCGTATCGGCTCTACTTCAGCTCTTCCTTCGTGCCCAATGTCCTTCGTCCCGCGGAATTCAATCCAGCGCACGATGCAGGAACGATCCAGCATGCATCGGTACTGCATGATATCCACCCATAAAAAAAGAAGAACACCCGGGTGTTGATGCACCCATGGTGCTAGAAGAGCAGCGTTTCATACTTGTGGAGTGCTTGTGGCCAGGCGAATGTTCACATGGCTGCATGGCAATTCATATGCTGGTAGCCTCCAGGACCACCGAACAACGCCACCGCAGATTGAGGCTGACGGAGCTGGGACCATCATCAGACTCGCTGTATAGGCACTAGAGAGAAATGACCTAATGCTACCGCATTTTCTTTGAGCATTGAACAAGACGTTACACGGCCAGCGACGAGAAGACATTTTTACGCGGTGCTGGCTACGGACCTGTTGCAGTGTCAATAAAGACGTTATTTATAAAGTAAAACTGTCAGGGACTCCCACCCTTAGCCGTATTATGGGCTTCAGGTAGACTTAAACAGTATTTATACCGAGATTAAGTATAATTTACGCTTTATACCGTTGATAAAAACTTTAAACTATAAAGGCTTTATCGTTATCGATCTTTAAACTTTAAGATTTTACCGTTTTTAAAGAACCTTTATTCTATATTAACTATAACAGATAATTCTTGGCCACTTTTTTTATATAACCTTACCGTTATCGTTATTACCGTCGTTACCGCTTAAACCCAACGCTTTCAAATTATAACCGGCCGAGTTTATCAGGGTTCAGGGGTGTTTATAGCTTAGGAGTAGGCTCTACCCCGTAACCCCGGGCTAAGCCCGGGGTTAATCCGGCAACCAGGAGTATTACAGACTAGGTATATTATGGCCTTCGGCCCCTTCACTCCTATAGCTCTTTTAGTAAAGTAAAGGAACTTATTAATTCGATTGTATACGTAATACGTAAAGGAACGTTAATAGGAGACGCGGTTAATTTCTTTAAAACCTTAAATTAAAAAATTATTAGGGATAATAATTATCGTATATAAAAAAGAAAAAATCGCATATAAAGGAACGTATTAATTCAAAATATTATAAATAAAAATATATAAATAAAAAAATAATTACACTTAGAAGAATAAGGAGATATTATATTTAACAGAACTTATTAATCTATTAAACGGATATATTATATATAAATAAACGTAATACTTATTCCGTTTTTTTGTAATATATTTTTATTTTATAAGAATATATTTTTATTAAAGAATCCTAATGAAATATCCGGATAAAAATAACGGTAAAATCTTGCTTATCGTAATAATAATATAAATATGGAATCTGGAAAGGGGGAGAGTACGGAAGATACCATATATGCGATTAAGTATATAAAGGGATAAAAATACTAAAAGGGTTAATTAAGGGTAAAATCATTTTATATATACTTTTAAAAGGGAGGGTAAAACGGAATATTATAATAAGTAACCTATACCTTATTTACTTATATAGTGGCTTCGGCCTATCTTTAATTGCCTTCTATTGGTACTTACCATTTTATTACTTTTGCTCTTTTATTGCCTTCTCCTTTTTACTCCGGGAAGCGGGACGGGATGGGACGGTTTTTTGATTCACTTATCCCATCCCGCGTGGGACGGGATAAGGCTATATCCCATCTTATCCCATCCTTATCCCGGCGGGATAAGATCGGGATATATTAAGATCCCGTTAAAACGCGGGGTAAAAAAGGGGTATAGTTAAAATAGTAAATCAAGGGGTAAAAAAGGGGTAATTATTAGAAATATTAATATAAATATTTTTTAATGGTTTATTAATAACCGGAAAAACTATAATCCGGTTATTAATAAATTATTAAAAAAATATTTATAATAATCTTTATAATAATTTACCCCTTATTTTACTATTTTAGTTAAATTTTCCCTTATTTTATCCGTTACCGGGATTTTAATATATCCCGATCCCGTCCTATTTTATCCCGTATTAATACGGGATAGGATTCTATTTACTTTATCCCGTCCTATCCCTATCCCGTCCCTATCCCGTCCCTATCCCATGGGATATATCCCGTCCCGCTTCCCGGAGTACTCCTTTTTCTAAATCCTTTAATAAGTTATTTTTATAACGTTATTTTAAATTTTTGATTATCCGTAAATCAAACATTTAGTTTACTTATTATAATATTAATGTTTTTATTAAGATTTTATAGCGATAATCAAGAAACGTTATAATCGTTTGATAGTATTATTATAAACGAAAGTAAAATACTAATTTAATTTAATTACTTTATTTTTTATATAATGTTTTAACGTTAGAATAATACTATTCACTTTATTTAATTATAATATTATAGTTTTAATATACCTTAATGAGTTTTAAATACTAATAAACAAAATTGGATAAATATTTTACTTTATTATAAGTTTATTTAATTAATTAATATCTTTAATTAAAGCGTTTATTATTAATTATATAACCATTAACTTAATGATAGTTTATATCGTCTTAAGCATAATATGATTACCCTTAAGATCGATATCGCTTAAAAGGTACTCCCCCAACCGGGACGGTATGGGACGGGATTTAATTATGTTCTTTCTATACCGGCTGGTACGGTATAAGGGTATATCCCGTTCCCGTACCGTCCCTATCCCGCCGGTATAAGGCCGGGAAATGCCAAGATACCGGTGGCGGATTAAATAAAGGGTTCAAAGGGTAAACAGGAACTGAAAGAGTGAAAAGGGGCTAAAAGGGTGAAAAGGGGTGCAGGTAAGGGTGCAGGTAGTGGTGCAGGTGAGGGTGGTAATAAGGTGTAGGTAAGGGTAATGTGGGTGGTGAGGGTAGTAAGGGTGGTGAGGGTGGTGAGGGTGGTGAGGGTGGTGAGAATTATTAAGTAATATAATTATAAAACGTAAATTAACTTATTGTTAGAGCCATGAACCCTTTGCGGTTCACCAGCTCCTGCGCTCCCCTACAATACCTTCCACAAAAACTCCTATATACCCTTTGTGAATACCTTTATTAATATACCTTTTATAATACGGTCGTTATTAAGTTATTCGGTATTATAAACGCGATATACGGTTACGTTATTATAAGTATTATAATTTTTATATATATATTCAACTTAAGCTCTCGCCTTCTCTTTTTTTTCTTTATTTTAATATTCTTAATTTCAATATTATTATTTAATTAATCCTTTATTTAATTATAATTCTCGTATTTTAATATTATATTAAAGTTAATTATATATCTACCCTTATAGGAATAGTAAGGTTAAGTAAAGTGATAATATTTACTTAAAGTAAAGGTTTAATAACGATAAATAGCGAAAACGGATATAGGAGGGTCGTAATAACTCGCTATAAAAGAATTAGTAAGTTTTATATTAAATTTTAAAAGGATTAAGTTATTTTTATATAACCGATAGGGAAGAATAAATTAAACCTTATACCTGGCCGGTACGGAAAGACGAATAAATTTATATTTAATTAAAATAGAAATCTTAAGAATAAATTTATACTTAATTAAAACGGATAACCCGGGTAAAAATATTTATAAAACGTTAAACTTAAAAGCTATTAACGGGTTGAAAAAAATCTCGATAGGATATAAAGCTTAAAAATTATATACAATTATTTAAAAATAGGTTTAAAAACAATCTTAAAACCTTATTTCCTTTTCTTTTTATTATTATAATTTCATTTTTTGATTATAATATTCTTCTTTATTACCGGAAAAAAAAAAAAATTAAGGTTAATTTTATATTATTAGTTATAAGGTTTATAATTAAACAACTTATTAACCGGACTTTTGATTTACTTATTAAGAAGAATTAAACGTAAATTAAGTTTTTTATTATTAATTTAGAATTATTGTTAATTAATAACCGGATTACCATTTTATAACTTATTAATATGAAGAGTTAAATAATTAATATTCATATAGAAAAAAAATTAATAAAAAAGGTTTTTACGATAATTCATAAACTTTAACTTTGACGAAATTAAACTTACAAACTTTAAAATAAGGATAATAAAATAAATTAATAATTCCGTAAAAAAGAAAGAATGTTAAAAATTAAAAAAGATATTACTTAAATAGAATAAACTAAAGTAAAAGTAAAACTTAATTAATTATAATTAAATTTATAAAATTAACCTATTTTTTATTTCGTTTTTAATTTTAATTATTAAATTTTTATTATTATTAAAGGAGCTTTCAATATAATTCAATTAAAGATGCTTATTATTTTAAGCCCGTGATTTAAAAGCTTTTTTTTTTTTTACTTTCTAATAAAAACCTTATAAATTATTCTAATTAATCGTTTTAAATTCAGAGTAAACTCCCCAATAATACTTTTTTATTCCCTGGTAAATGGCATTGAATAATATATAGTATCGTTTATCTTGTTTTTAAAGACGACGATAAAAAATTTCATAAAGATAAAAATTTTTATATTATTCCTTTAAAATATATAGAAATCGAAATTAAATTAAATGATTTTAATTAAAAAATAACCTTTTTGATAAGTATTTTTCTTTTTATTTTCTTAAATAATTTATATAAAAATAAAAATGAAATTTTTACCCTTAAAATTAAGTATAATTTTTTTTAATATAATTTACGGATACCTTTTAAGACTTCTATATCAAATAACGTTATTTAATTATTTATTTAAGTATAATAAAGTTTTCCCCGGAATTATATATAATTTAAAAACTTACTTAAAAAACTATTATATAATTAAAGTGTATCTTTTATATTAACGGAAAATATACGGATAATATTATTAAACTTTAAGACCGGTTTATTCGGATAAATAATACTTAATATAATAATTTTTAAATTTAAAAGGATAAAAAAGCTTAAATAATAGAGAAATCGTAATTATTTATTCTTAAAAAAATTTTAAAGGCTTTAATTATAAATATTTTTTATCGTTTATTAATAAGTTCGGGTATAATTTAAGTTTTATATCAAATAATTTAAGAACCTTTTAAGTAGTATTATTATAATAATTTTTATAGGAAATTAAAATATTTAAGGTTAACATAAAAACCTTAAGAATTAATAATTAAAATTAATAAACTTGAACGTTTACGTTTAAGAAAAAAAAACCGGCAAATTTATTTATTAATAAAATTATAATTTTTTTTGTAGAAATAAATTTAATCGTTTATGTTATGCACCTATTGGTAATAAGTAAATGCACTGTAAAAGTGAGTGGTAAGTATATGAATGATAATCTATGTAAGTGCTATGTAGGAGTAAATATAATAATACGCCAAGCACCGGGCATCCGCTATACCCCTTTAGGCCTTAATGCCCGTAAAGGTCTTGGTAATAGCCTTTATATATAATAAATATATTAAAAAAGGAAAAATATTACGTTTACGTAACGACGGCGAGGTTAATAACCTTATAAATAAAAGCGGTTCCGGGGCTAAAGAATAAGTATATTTAACGCCGAAGAAGTTAAAGAAGTAGAAACAATACGTAGTGGCGGCGCATTGAAAGGGTATAATAATAGCAAAGTCGAAAAACCGAAAAACCGCAAGCCGGGTAGTTATCGCGATCTCACCAGGGAAATAATCGTAGATTTAAGTGTTTTATAAGTAAGTTAAATTGCTTAAATCCGTAATGTCCGTGGTTTAGCCGGGTAAGTATCCTGAGCTCTTAGTGGCCGTAATCCGAGCACTGCGTTTTAATATTTAGTGCGGCTTATTCGAGCCGGTGGTATAAGCAAGTCGGCTTATGGTAAAAGCGGACCACGTCTGTTATAGCTTATTCCCATAGCGTAACTTTGCAAGTGGTATATATTACTTAATCCGGTAGATTTACCGTGGGTATATGCTTAAAGCCTGCTTTTATTATAATAAGTACTCCGGGAAGCGGGACGGGATGGGACGGTTTTTTGATTCACTTATCCCATCCCGCGTGGGACGGGATAAGGCTATATCCCATCTTATCCTATTTTTATCCCGGCGGGATGGGATCGGGATATATTAAGATCCCGTTAAGACGCGGGGCAAGAAAGGGGTATAGCTAAAACAGTAAATTAAGGGGTAAAAAAAGGGTAATTATTATAAAGATTATAATAAATATTTTTTTAATGGTTTATCGATAACAGGATTATGGTTTTTCCGGTTATCGATAAACCATTAAAAAAATATTTATAATAATTTTTATAATAATTTACCCTTTAATTCACTATTTTGGCCAGGTTTTCCCTTATCTTATCCGCCACTGGGATCTTAATATATCCCGATCTTATCCCGTTTTATCTCGCATTAATACGGGATAGGATTCTATTCACTTTATCCCGTCCTATCCCTATCCCGTCCTTATCCCGTCCCTATCCCATGGGATATATCCCGTCCCGCTTCCCGGAGTAATAATAAGAGGTGAGAGTGGTAAAAGAGGTATGTTATATGGCTAAACGGACGTAAAGGTAAGAAACCTATATAGCTCTGCTGTTGCGTATATAATTTTTGAGATAATAATGGCCAGAGGCTCTTTCTGAGGTAAAGGTAACGGTAATAATAATAATGATATAAATTTGCGGTAGAGGTCTTTAGCTGTTATAGTGGGAAGAACCCTTAATAGTAATACTTTGAATAAGGGTTTAATAAAAGACTTAAGGGGTATAAATCTTATATAGAGGTCGTAAATGGTGAAGTAGGGTTTTAATAATAGTAACGTCGATTTAAAAGCTAATAAGTAAAATAGTAATAAGGATACTCGTAATAATGACATAATAATTTATGTATTTAAATAAATAGGTCTGAAGCAAGGTAAATATTAGGAAGTAAACGACTTATACTTACTTTATTTATATAAGAACAGGATATATAGAGGTAATCGTAACTTTATATTAATCGTTAAGTAGAAGAACTCGTACTATTATTATTTTTTATTATATACCTATTGGTAATAAGTAAATATACTGTAAAAGTAAGTGGTAAGTGTATGAATAATAATCTATATAAGTGCTATACAGGAGTAAATATAACAATGCGCCAAGCACCGGGCATCCGCTATACCCCTTTAGGCCTTAGTGCCCGTAAAGGTCTTGGCAATGGCCTTTGCACATAACAGTTTATTAAATAAGTAATTTTTATTAAAAGTACGGTAAATATTGAAGATATACCTGGATTTTAACTTTATTCCATAAAATATAATCCTATATTATTTAAAAATATTTTATTCTTTAATCTTTAAGATAATTACCCCTTTAATATTACCGGTTTTTTTATATAAAAAAACCCCCTTTTTTTTTTAGTTTCAATTAATATTAAAGTTACTAATTATTATTTTATTCATGAAAAGATAAGTTTTTAAATACATAAATTATTTTAAATCTTTCTTTATAAGTTCCCTAATTTTATACTTATTAAGGGATATAATAAACGTATAAATCTTAAGGTTACTACTTATTTTATTTACTTAATTTTAATAATTTAAGGGTATTCTCAACTTTCTGCTTTTATATTTATTATTTAATTAAAAGAATATCAAGTTATTCTCAGAAAGTTTTAAATAAGAAAATATAAAATTTAATGCAATATTTATTAAAATAATATTCTCTTTTCATATAATTTTTATAATTCTATTAAAATAAATTACTTTAAAAATAAATAGGTTTTATTATTCTTAGAAGAAATCAAATTATCTTTTAAAATAAAATAAAATATTATTAAAAGTAACTTACTTTTATAAGCTTTTATCTTTATAGTGGTACGCTATACTGCTGCGTTAAGGTAGGCCGTTAAGCCTTAATAAAGGGCCTTAATAACGACCTTGATATACGTTATTTATAAGCTTTAACTTAACCGGCATAAAGCGGGATAACTACTACCTTTATTTTAAGTAAAAATTATGGTTTAATTCTTTTTAAGTTCCTTAAGAATTAATTTTATTATTAATTTACTTATTAAAGTAATATTAAAGTATTTAAATTATAACTTTCTATCTTCTATATTTACTTTCATTAATCCCGCCGGTATACCGTTAATAAAGTTAATTTAATATTTTAATTCTTCTTCTTTATTAAGGAAAAGGCTTAACGTTATTATCGTAATAAATACTAAAATAACTTAATAAACTTTAAATTCAAAAAGCGATATTTACTTTTTAGGTAAAAATCCCTTTATTATAGTTAAGTAAGTTAGAACGGCGGAATATTACCATAATATTATAGCTTAATAAGTTTAACTTTTAAGGTTATAATTTAAAGTTAACCGGCTTAAAACTGAAAATTATACTTATTAAGAGTATAGATTCAATTATATTAATACATAATATAAAGGTTTATGTTCCGGGATTATTCCCGGGTTAACCTTATTATAAACTTTAATATTAATATTATAGTATTAATGGCTTTTATTTTATTTTATAAAAATACATTTTTTATTTAAAAACATTTTAAATATATTAAAATAAATCTTAAGATAAATATTAAATATAATTTATTAGTTTAAATAAGTAATTTATATTTTATTTTAAGTATCTTTTTATTAAAAGAAAAAAAAAATTTTATTTAAAGTTTATTTTTCACAAAATCTTTAATTTACCGGATAAAAAAATTAATAAAATAAATTATTAAGAACTTAAAAATAAGTTTTTAAACTTAATAATAAATCCGGAGAATCATTAAATCTTTTATTATAAACGTTTTAACGATATTAAATAATATTTTAATTAAATAATAATATAATTCTATAATATTTTAAAATTTATAAAAAAGAATTTATTAAAATTTTAATACAAATTTTATATTTAAATACTCTTTATAAAGTTTTTATTAAAGCTTAAAAGTAAACTTATTATATTTGATTAAATTTAAAACTTAAGACGATATTATAACGGTAATAATTATATAAAAAAATGATTTAAAGCGTATTATTAATAATAATTAAAAAATTAATAAAAATAAATCTTTTAAGAATAAAGTATTTAGATTTAATTTTAACGGCCCAAAGTTAACGTATATCCTTATTAAAAAAAAGTTATTATAATTAAAAGCGTAAAATTATATTTAAAAACTTTAATATCGCCCTTAAAGTAAATAAAAGCGTTAAGTATTATATATTTTATAGAAAAAATTATTATATATTTAATTATTTTACCGTTTTATAAAATAAAGTTTTAATAATAAATATAAAATCCTATAAAAAAAAATAATATAATAAGAAAGGTATAGCTTTAATAGTATTTTAAAATCGGAATTAATAAAAAAATATTTAAAAATATTTTTACCTTTTATTATTAAGAATTCAATAAGTTTTTAAAATAATCTTTAATTATTAAATATATTAATCAATATTAAAGCTTAAATAAATTTAATTATATAAATATATATGATCTAATATAATTTATAATTAACTTTTACCGTTTTATTATAAATAGTTTTTCTTAATAATAAATAAATCTTTTATTATAATATTTATTAGAAAGAATTGATGGCGATAAACAAAAAGACCCCAGAGGTCCAAAACGATACGTATACGTATAGCTTTCATAATATTAAAGGAAGTATATTAAGTGCGATAAGTAGAAGTAACGTAATAATAGAGAATAAGGTAGTAAACGGGCAAATAACTTATATCAATAAAAACGGCGATAATATATACGGATAATATAATAATAATAAGTTAAATAATATTTAAAGTAAATAAGGGAATTAAAATTAATAAAATATATATATTAAAGCGTATAAACCGTATAATAATAATACGGAAATAATAGGTAAATAAAGGGGTAAAAAAACCGGTATAATATTAATAGCAAGGGGTATAAGCAGGGGAAAAAGGTAGGAAAACCGTAATAAAAATACTATTAAGGATATATAAAGGGAAAATAAAATTAATAAAGAAAATAAGACTTTAAGGGATTAAAAGTAAAAAACGGAGATAATACGTCGCCCGGTAAATAAAGGCGAAAAAATAATAAAGGAGGTAATAAAAGCCTTAAAAAGACTCCTTATAATAAAGTAAAAGAATATTACGTTAAAAATTTAGCCGATATTATAAATTAAGTTAAAAAACGTAAAAGACTTTTATATAAAAATAGGGATAAAACAAAGGGAAACGGAGCGGTTATAGGGCTTTTAAGGGACGGTAATAAGGGCGTTAATAAAGAGTAAAAAAGACGGTTTAAGGTTAAATATATAAAGTAAAAATATAAAGGCGGTAACCCTTTAAATAAGAAAAAGCTAAGCGATAAAAATAATAAAAAGGATACTTATAATAAAGAATATAAGGATAACGGAGGAAAAAGCGACCGTATTAAAAAAGGTAAAGATAATAATAATCCGCCTATTTAATAATAAAGAAAGGAACGTAATTATAGAAAGAAACCCGTTATAATTAATAAAAGCTTTTAAAATAATAACGGAATTATAAATAAAATAAATTATTATAATACGTAAATTATAAAATAAAGATATTTTCTTTAATATAACGTCTTTAAAGGTAAAAGAAAACTTAAAGAAATTTAAGGCTTAAATTAATAAAAAAAAATATAAATCGATTAAGGTTTTAAGGTAATTATTTACTATTATAATAAATAGGATATATTTATTATATTTTATAAAATTTAAGAAAAAGATTATATTAAGAAGTATAAAAAGGGAAAATACGGTTTTTTATTTAAAATTTAAAATTATTAACTATAAGCTTTCTCCGGTAATAAAGAAACTTAATTCCTTAAAACGCGTAAAAAGGTACTTTATTATTATATTAAATATAACGTTAATAAGAATATATAATAATATTTTAAATAAAAGGACTATTAAAAAAGGATTTTTTAAGATAACTTAATTATAAAATAAAACGGCGGATATTTATTATATTTTAAGTATTAAAATTATAAATATATTATTATAAAATACTTTAATATTATAAAATATATAATTTACGTTAAAAACTATAATACCTATAAGTATATAAAGTTAATAATTAAAAGGCTTATAAAGGGTATATTTAAATACGTTATATATAATAAGGAGCGATATTTAATATAAGATTCTAAGTATATAATAAAAGTTAAAAAGATTAAACGTAAAGAGACCCGGATAACCGTAAAAATCCAATAATATAATACGTACGAGATTAATTTAACGGATTAATTAAAAGTAACCTTAAAATACGGGGTTACTTAATTAAATAATAAAAAGTAAATAATAATAACGGATAAAGTAAAAAAAAGGAAGCTTTTCGTAATTTTAACCTTAAGGGCTAGCTATTTTAAGTCTTTAATAATAGCCGGAAAAGTATTAAGTTAAAAAACGTTTAACTTTAATAGGAAGTCCGGAACTTAAACGAATATAAAAAAGGGAGCCTTTATAAAAATTAATATTTAATATATTAATACGTTTAAAAATAATATAATATAATATTTATAATAAAAGAATTAAAATAAAAATATTAATACTTAAGTTTAAAGGAATTAAAAACGTTAATATTATAATAATATAAAAATTACTGTATAGCTTATATATATATTTATTTATTAACTTAAAGAAAGGGTTTTATTTAACCTTTAAGGGGGATAAAATAACCAGAATATACTTCTTTATAAATAAGCGGTTTAACGTAAATAATTAAGATATTATTTATTATAATAAAAACCTTTATATACTTTATATTATAAAAAAAAAAGGGGATTTAAAGGGCGATTTTAATATTTATAATACGTATAACTTATTATTAATTAATAAAAAGGGACTTTCTATAATATTATTACATAAAAAGTCTTATTACCTTAAGTAAGTATATATTGCTTAAAAACTTTAACTTATATTATCATATATAAAATAAAGAAAAACGTATAATAAATTATCTTAAATTGGATAACTTATTAATAATTATTATTTAAATTAACTTCTTATTATTAATATTATAAAAAATTATTATATATAAAAATTATAAAGTTAAAATAATAATTAATTTAACCTTTAATACGGAAAAGATTATTAGTATGGTTATAATATATAGGTTATAAAAAGACTTAAAATATAACTTAAATTATATACCGATATAAATAACCTTAAATTAAACCATTAATATAACCTTATTATCACCGGTAAAAAGGGCGTAAAAGATAATTAAGGAAATAAAGGTTTATATAAAAGCGGAAAAAATAATAGTATAATTTATAAACCTCCCTTAATTAAATCATAAAAACCGGATTAACCTTTTTATAAAGTAAATAATAAAGGTATTAAACGAGGTAATTAATAAGATAATCTTAATAATAAAGCCCTTTTAAAGAGTTAAAACTTATTAAAATAAAGAATATATAACCACGACCGTAAAAGTAAAAAAACTAAATAAGTAAACTTTTAAGTATAAGAATTAAGAGATATTTAATTAATTAAGGGTTATTTAAGAAAAAAAAAGGATTATTAAGAAAATTAAATAAATATATTCCTAGTTTACGGTATATAGCTTAACGGTTTTACTTTATAGTATTTAAAAGTTAATAAAGTATAATAAAGAATAAAATAAGAAATTAAAGTTTATTCTTAAATTCCTACTTTTTAAAAAACCCGATAATATATTAATTAATACCTTTAACGGTAAGATTAAGGCCCTTAAAAAAACATTTTCCCCCCCTTTATTAAAAGTTAACTTAAATAATATCGACGGTATTACGTATTTTAATCTTATATTAATAAATAAAATAATAATATAAGATATAATAATTAAAATAATTAATAAATTAAAAAAGGAAAAAGCCTTAAAGTTAAATAAGATTCTTAATAGATTCTTATTAATAATAATTTTACCGTTTAAAGGGGTCTTTATTTACCTTTTTTAAATATATCTTAACGTCAGTTATTACTTATATAAGTTTAAGGAAATAAAGACAATTATCCTTAAAAAGTTTATTAAATTGGATTACTTTAAGGTAAAGTTTTATAGATTTATTATATTTTTTTATACGCTAAAAAAGGCCTTAAAGATAATAATAATAAAGATCCTTAATAACTATTTAAAAAATTATAGACTTCTTTTTAATTAATAAATAAAAATAAGGAGAAATCGGTTAATAAAAATAACTTTTAAAAGATTAATTAACGGTATATATATAGTATAAGGTTACGGGAAGAAAGATATTATAAGTTTTCTTTCCCTTAATATTATAAGTATTTTTAATAAATAAACTATTAAAAATTATTATATAACTTAAAAAAGAAAGGGATATTTTTTTTTTAATTAAATAAATAAAAAGTTTCTTAAGCAATTAAGTTATATTAATTAACTTAAGATAAAAAATAAGCTTAATAAAGCCTATTATAAGAAGGATTCTTTAAGGATTACTTATTTTTTTTATATTATTTTTATTCTTTAACCGTTTATTAATTAAGGAGATTATTAATTTAAAATAAAAGGTTTAAGTTAAAAACTTTATTAATAACGTTTATTTTTTAATTTATAATATTTCTATACGTATAAATTATTTAGAATTAAGATAAACTTATAAAGTTTATCTTTAATAAGTAAGAATTTATAAAGCTTAATTTATATTATATAAATATAAATTTATTTATATAATTAAAAACTTAAAATTATATAATATAATAATTATAATAAACTTAAATAAAATTATAATAAAGCTAAATATTAATATTAAAATCTTTAATCTTTAAATAAATAAAAAACTTAATTAAAAAAACTATATAAAAAAGGTTTAAAAGGAAATAACTTTATAAGAAAAAAGCTTTACTTATTTCGTTATATTAATATAGAAAGTTATATTATAAAAAGCTTAAACGATTTATTAAGCCGTAATAAAGTTAATTATAATATATATTAAAGCTATTTAATATATACTTAAGGATATTCTGGAATATAGGAAAAAGCTTATTTAAATATTATAGAAAGTCTAAAGTTAATATTTAAAAATAATTAATAATATTTATAAAGTAACCTTTATCCCGGTATTAAAGTTTAAGGTTTTTATATTATTAATTAAGGTTTTATTAGATTAAATAATCGTTTAAATAAAATTAAAAAAATATATATATTTAATTACGATAATAGGAAATAAACGGATCCGTTAAAATCTTGATAACCTTTAAGTTAAAAAGAATAAATTAAAAATATTTATCCTTTTTTTTATTAAAATAAACTAAGAATAAATTAAGAAAAAAATTAATTTTACCGGTATTCCGGAAGTTAATTTAAGCGTATATAAACTCCCGCTAAATATAAGAAAAATTAAGATTAAAAGGATTTAAAGAATAGAGATTATAATAATCGGTTTATAAATTATAATAAAGTCAATTAAACGTTAACAGAAGTATAAGGACTTTATATTTTAAAATTATTATTATTTAATTTTTAACGATAAAAAAATTATTAATAAGTATTTTTATTATTATAATACCATAAAAAAAATAACGTATTAACAATTTAACTCCGGACGGGTAAAAACGGTTTAATTTATTTCCTATTTATTATATATACCGGAAGTTAAATAAACGCTGAATATAAATATAAATAAAGAAAATAAAATATTATATACGTTTTTATTTCTTATCCCTTCTTTATAAAGGTTAAGTTAAAACTTATAATAAAAGTTAATACTTATAATTATTATTAAATATTATTTATAAAATAAAATATCCGGATAACCGTTAAATTTATAATATTTACCGGATTATTATTATAGTTTAATTTCACTATAAAAATAAATAAGGTTACCGAAAACCTTACGGAAAAGGCCCGTTACCGATTAAGGAAAAAAAAGAGAAGCAGAAATTAATTACGTTAATTATATAAACCGGAAAATATTTTCTATAATTATAAAGATATAATAATAAACGTTTATTAAAAGTTTTTAAAAAAGTTAATAATAATAATAATATAAAAGGGATATATATTAAACGTATAAAGATTAATAAGGATATTAAAAAATATTATATAAGGATAAAATAATATAAATATATAAAAGAGCAAAAAAGTAATAAGTTTAAAAATAGCCCCTATAAGGATACGATCGTAATATTATGGATTTTCTTAAGGGAGTTAAAATATAAGAAATATATAAATAGATTACTACCCTTTAAACGGCCGTTAATATCCTTTACCTTAAGGGATAAAAGGTAAAAACTTAATAAACGCCGGTTTTTACCTTAACGTTATAAGTATCAGGTTTTTACGGTTATTAATAAGGCTAGAAAACCGTATATTAAGGAACGCCGGAATTAGCTTAGCTAGATCCGTAGTATGAATCAATCAATCAATTAATCAATAATAATTATTAATTATAATATTATTTAATTAATAATTAAGAATAATAAAAATAATATAAGATATTCTTTTATATTATTAATTAAAAAGGTTTAAACGTAATCTTAAGTTTATTAATTTTATATACTTTATAAATAACGATTATAATAATAACGGAAAAATAAAATTTTAAGGTTAATTTTTATAAATTATAGATTAATAATATTAATAACTTTAATTAAAGTTTAACGGAAGTTAATAAAGTTTTTATAATTATTTATATAAACGTAATAATAAAATACTTAAAAATATTATAAACTTTTAAGGGAATTTAACGTATATAAATATTATAAAAGATTCTATTAATTAAAGCGTTTTAAGAAAGTTAAATAATTATATAAATATCTTTTTTAATAATATAATTAATACTTTATTTAAATTAAAATAAAAAAAACTATATTATTAACTTAAATAATAAAGAGTTATTATGTAATTTTTTATATAATTTATTCTACATAAAGCTAACGGAACTCCGGTAGTATTTAAAGGATATTATAATTTAAGGTTAAATTTATTATTTGACGTCATTTATAAATATTTTTATTTTTTTTTATTTAAAAAGAATAACGGCTTTTATTTTTATATTAATTATTATAAGTCAAATACGGTTATAATTAAAAATTAATATTTATTATCCTTGATTATTAAAACGTTTAACCGGTTAAATAACTTTAAACGGTTTATAAAATTAAACCTTAAGTATTTTTATTATTAATTATAAATTAAGTCCAATAAAAAATAAAAATCGGTATTCCGTATATATTACGGTTACTTTAAGTATTTTATTATATTGTTTAAGTTAATTAATATTTTAATAACCTTTTAAGTTTTTATTAATTATACTTTTATTAACCTTATTAATATAATTTATATAATTTGTTTAAATAATATTTTAATATTTAATAAAAATCCGGCGGATTATTAACGTTATATTTAATAAATTGTTAAGTAATTTTATTATATTTAATTTTATATTAATTTCTAAAAATATTAATTTAATATTATTTAAATAAAGTTTTTAAAATTTATTATTTTTATTAAGGGGATTCAAATAAATTAAGAACGTATTTAAAGTATTAAAAGTTAATTCACCTTAAAAACTTATTAGGAAGTTTAAGTCTTTTTAAGCTTTATAAATTTTTATTAATATTTTATTTATAAATATTTAAGGATGACTTAATCTTTATTTAATTTACTTAAAGATAATAAGGAAAGGGAAAGAAATTAGCTTTTTAAAATAAAATAATACGGTAATTATAACGTTCCGCCGGCTCTATAAGATATTTATTATTATATTATTACTCCGTTATTTTAACTTAAAACGGGGGGTATAAGTAAAAACCGATATATTTAATTTTATTATTATAAATATTTTATTTTAATGGTTTAAAAAGGGTTATTAACGTTTAATTATATATTAAACTGAGAAAAAATGGCTTTTATTAAATAGAATTACGAGACGTATAATTAAAAGTTCCTCGGTATTGTTATAAAATTTAAATAATAGCGGTATTACTTAAAAAAAAACCTTTAAAGTCATTTAAGTATAAATAAATTATAATAACCTTTAAAGGTTTATAAAATAACCGGCGTTAAGCTTATATTAAGTTAAATAAGCCTTCAAGTTTATAATTTATAACTTTAAAATATTTTATTATTAAGGTAAAATAAATTTTATTAATCTTTTATTAAAATATTTAAATTATAAAGGAATTTTACCTTTTAATATTATTTTATTATTTATTTTATAAAATAAGTTTATATTTTAATCCGATAAGTCGGTAAAACGCCAACGGATAGCGGTTATTAATTATTAATTATTATTCCCTTTAAAAGATATTTAAGTCATTATATTATGAAAAAAGATTTAATAATTATTTAAAAAGTTTTATAAAAAGTTTAAACCGATTAAATTACTTATTAAGGATCTATAGGTTAATAATACGTTTATTTATAAAATTAAAAACGATAACGTACCGCCGATATATTCTTATTAAAATTATAATAAAGCTTAAAACCTTAATTTAAATAGCTTTATTATTTATAAAAAAGTTACATATACGTCCTTGAGGATAAAGCGGATAAAGAAAAGTTAATTAATAAGTATTATAATAACCCGTTAATAAGTTATTTCAAAGCCGATAAAATTTATAAATTCTTAACCCGTAAATATTATTAAGATAAATCGTAAGCTTAAGTTAATAATTATATTAAAATATATAATATTTATTAAAGGATTTAAATATTACGTTACCGCTTTTATAATAAGCTTATTTTATTCCTTTAACCGGTTATATTATAAAAAAAACTTAATATAGATTTTATTATTAATTTACCCGTAAATAAAGTTAAAAATAATATTTATAACTTGATTTTAATAAATATAAATAAATACATAAAAAGATAACGATAAATAAAGGGACCTTAAAGGTTTAAAACGATATTTATATATATAATTTAAATAATAACGAAACTAATACTTTAATTACGATAAGTATAGATAATATAATAAGAATAAGGGAATATACGGGTAAATAGCTTATATTAATAAAAATAACGGGGACTTATAAAAACAACGCGATAATGACCTAATAAACAATTATTAAATTAAGTAAAAAAAATATAATTAATAAAATAAATATAAAGAAACGCGTAAAATTTATATAAAAAGGAAATAAGTCAAAAAGACATTAAAGAGATTAAGGTAGTAACGGTAATAAAAAGAAAGGATAATAAGTATACGTAAAGTAAAAGTAATATTAACGGTATTAAAGATATATAAAATAAAAATTAAAACGGTAAAAATAATAAACTTATAAATAATTAAGGATAAAGAATAAAAAAAAATATTTTAAATATATAAAAAAGTTAAAATAAGAGAAAAAGCGGTAAAAGCTTTAAATAAATTATTTATAAAAAAGGAAATAATTATAATGTTAAAACTCAAATAATACTATAAATAAAGCTATAAAAAATAAAAGATTTTTATAACAAAATAATAATAAAATGAAAGGAATTAAAATAATTAAAAGGAATTTAAGAAATAATAATAAAAAGGACAAATATATAAAGTAAAAAAGTAATAACGGGAATTTCTTAAATAAAAGAAATTTAAACGGTAAAAGCCGTAAAAAAAAATATGATATTTAAAGAAAAAACGGTATAAATTTAAAAAAATATAATAATATTAAAGAAAGTAAAAACGGTAACGATCCGTTTATTAACCGAAAAAGAGAAAAATATTGTTATAAAAATAAACCCTTTATGGTTTATAAAAGCCTTTAAAATAATAAAAAAGTTATTAATAAAATAAATTATTGTTATACGTAAGTTATAAAGCGGAAATATTTTCCTTAATATAATATCCTTAAAAATGAAAAAAAACTTAAAAAAGTCAAAAATAATAACCGATAAAAAGGAATTTAAAATAATAAAAATTTTAAGATAATTATTTATTATTATAATAAATAAAATATATTTAATATATTTTATAAAAATAAAAATAAAAATTTTTGAAATAAATAAAAATAAAGAATATAATTTTTTATCCCAAATTAAAAATTATTAATTATAAGCTCCTTTCAAAATATAAAAATTAAATACTTTAAAATAAATAAAAAGGTATTTTACGGTTATATTCAACGTAATATTAATAAAGATTTATAATATTATTTTAAATAAAAGAATTATTAAAAAGGGATTTCTTAAATTAACTTAATTATAAAATAAAACGGCGGATACCTATTAATATTTTAAGTATTAAAGATATAAGTATATTGTTATAAAATACCTTAATAATATAAAATATATAATATAAATTAAAAAGAATAATACGTCTAAATATATAAACTTAATAAATAAATCTTTTATTAAAAAGTTATATAAATATATAACGTATAAAAAGGGTAAATACTTAATATAAGATTTAAAATACTTAATAGAAATTAAGGAAATTAAATATAAAAAATTAAAATAATTATTAAGGTTTAACCGTATATCTTATAAAAAGTTAAGTTAATAAGTTAATTAAAGATAATCTTAAAATAAAAATAAAGTTAATTAAAGAAAAACGGGCAAAAAACTATAATAAATAACGTAAAGAAAAGGGAGCTTATTATAATATTAACCTTTAAATTTAATTACCTTAATATAATAATAAAATTATAAAAAAACCGGGATAAATAATATTTAATTTTAATAAAAAGTTAATAAGAAATCCTTAACGGAAATCAATATATAATATAATAATATTTTTAAAACAAATATAATATAATATATAAAGTAAAATGGTTAAAATAATGTTATTAATATTTAAATTAAAAAACATAAAGGATATCAATATTATAATAATATAACAATTATTATACAACTTATATATATACGTTTTAATTGACTTAAATAAAGGATTCCATTTAACGTTTAAGGGGGATAAAACGACTTAAATGTATTTCTTTATAAATAAAAGGTTAAACATAAATAATGAAAACGTTATTTAATATAATAAGAGTTTATATACGTTCCGGATTACGTAAGAAAAATATATAAAAAGTAACTTAAATATTTATGATATATGTAATCCGCCGTTAATTAATAAAGTAAAACATTTAATAATACCGTTACTTAAAGGTATTATGTTTTTATTTAACAGCTATATTATATTAAAAGACTTTAACTTTTATTATAATATATAAAATAAGGAAAGCCGTATAATTAATTATATTAAATTAAAAGAATAATTAATAATTATTATAACGTTTAATTTTTAAGTATTAATATTTTAAAATATTATAATATAAAAAAATTAAAGATTTAAGATAATAATTAACTTAACGTTTAATATAAAGGGGATTATTAATATAATAATAACGTATAAACTTTAAGAAGATTTAATATATAACTTAAATTATTTATTAATATAAATAATTTTAAATTAATTAATTAATATAATATTATTAATATTAATAAAGAAAACGTAAAAATTAATTAAAGAAATTAAGTTATATATAAAGGTAAAAGAAGTAATAACGCAGTTAATAAAGCTTCCTTAATTAAATAATAAGGATTAAATTAACCTTTTTATAAAGTAAATAATAAAAGTATTAAATAAGGTAACTAATATAAGAATCTCAATAATAAAATCGTTTTAAAAAGTTAAGATTTATTGAAGTAAAAAAAATATAATAATAATTATAAAAGTAAAATTATTAATTAAATAAAGTATTAAGTATAGGAATTAAGAAAAGTTTATATTATTAAAAAAAGCTTAAAAAAAAGAAAATTATTAAAAAATTTAGATAAATATATTTTTAGTTAATAATTTATAACTTAATCATTTCCCCCCATAAAGTATAAAAGTTAATAAAATAGAATAAAAAATAAAATAAAAAACTTAAATTTATTTTTAAATTCCCGTTCCTTAAAAAGTCCGATGTTATAATAATTAATACCTTTAATGGTAAGATTAAGGCCCTTGAAAAGGCTTTCTTTCCTTCTTTATTAAACGCTAATTTAACCGATAATAAAAAGACTCTATATTTTAACCCGGTAAATATTAATAAAAAAAAACCTTAAAGATAATAATTAAAGTAATTAATAAATTAAAGAAAAATAAAACCTTTAAATTAAACGGAATTTTATATAAATTCTTATTAATAATAATATTATTATTTAAGAAAATTTTATTTATTTATTTTAAGTTTATTTTAAAGTTAATTATTATTTTTATAAGTTTAAGGAAGTTAAGATAATTATCCTTAAGAAAATAATTAAATTAAATTATTTAGAAATAAAAATGTATAAATTAATTATACTTTTTTATATATTAAAGAAAGTCATAAAAACGGTAATTATAAAAATTCTTAATAATTATATAGAAGAATATAAGCTTTTTTTTTTAATTAATAAATAAATATAAAGAAAAAAATTAATTGATAAAAACGGCGTTGAAAGGTTTAATTAATAATGTATATTTAATATAAAACTATAGGAAAAAGTATATAAAAAGCCTTTCTTCCTTAAACGTTATTAAAGTTTTAAATAAAAAAAATTATTAAAGATTACTTTATGTTTTACGGAATAAAAAGATTTTTTTTTATAAATTAAATAAAAAGCTTTTTAAATAATCAAACGATATTAATTGACTTAAGTTAAAAAATAAAATTAATTATAATCGGAATATTATAAAAATTATTTAATTCTCCGGTTTTATTCTTTTCTTTAATAGTTTATTGATTGAAAAATTAATAAAATTAAAATTAAAAATTTAAATAAAAACCCTTATTAATAATATTTATTTTTTAATTTATGATGTATCGATTTATATAAATTATTTAAAGTTGAAAGAAATTTATAAGGTTTATTTACGGTAAATACAGGCGTATAATATGTAATTTATATTATATAAGTATAAATTTATTTCTATATTTATAAACGTAAAATTATATAATATAATAATTACAATAAATTTAAATAAAATTATAATAAAACCGGAAGTTAATATTGAAGTTTTTAACCTTTAAGTTAACGGAAAGTTAAATTAAAAGGATTATATAAAAAAGGTTTAAAAGAAAATAATATTATAAAAAAAAGTTTTATTTGTTTTATAGTATTAACGTAAAGAGTTACTTTATAGAAGTTTAAAATAATTTATTAAATAATAATAAAGCCTGTTATAATATA
Source organism: Niebla homalea (assembly GCA_019925105.1). Lineage (NCBI taxonomy): Eukaryota > Fungi > Ascomycota > Lecanoromycetes > Lecanorales > Ramalinaceae > Niebla > Niebla homalea. Next base: position 944,479 of record JAHGAU010000019.1, read on the forward strand.
TATAATAACTATTTAATATACGTTGAGAAATATTTTTAAATATAAAAAGGAACTTATTTAATAATTATATAAGGTTTAAAACCGGTATTTAAGAATAATTAATAACGTTTATAAAATAACTTTTATCTTAATATTAAAGTTAAAAGTCTTTATTTTACCGATTAAATTATCTTTTAATTAACTTGTTATTTACGTAAAACTTAAAAAAGGTATATATTTAATCACGTTAATAAAAAATAAAAATATCTATTTAAATTTTAAGGAATCTTAAATAAAAAAATTTTAAAAAATATATTTTTCTTTTATTAAAATAAAATTAAAATAAATTAAAAAAGAAATCAATTTCATCCGCGTTTAAAAAGTTAATTTAAATACGTATAAACCGTTATTTAAGGTAAAAAAAAATAAAGGTTAAAAAAGTTATAAAAGTAAAAACCGCAATAATTATTAAATAAATTAAAACGTAATAAAAAAATATTAATATAAATATAAGGGATTAATTTTTTAAAAGCAACAATTCTTTATTTTAAATAATAAAAAGATTATTAATAAATATTTCCGCCGTTATAAAATTATAAAGAAAATCAATAATATATTAATAATTTAACTCCGGATAAGTAAAAATAAATTAATTTATTTCCTTTTTTTTATATATATTAATAACCGGATGGACGTTAATTATAAGTATAAATAAAGAAAATAAAACGTAATTTATATATTTATTTTATATTTATTATTTACGGAGCTTAAAATAAAATTAATTAAAAACGCCGGAATAAAAAATTACCGTAAAATATTCTTTATAAGTTAAAGTATTTAAGCGATTTGTTATGGCAGTACCTACCCTGGAGCCAGGGCTCCGGGGTAGGGCCTACCCCTGGGGGTGATCCCCGGGTAGACTACCTTCTCATATATGGTAATAGCGGCTTACCCTTAAGCGCTATTACCTACCCCGGATAGCTACTTTTATCCATGAGATGGCCGAGTGGTTATCACCCTGACACGATTATAAGGGTTTTAATATTTATAGGTTTATTACTTTACCTTAATTTTATCAACAAAAGGAATAAGGTTATAAAAAACCTTTCAAAGAAAACCCGCGGCCGGCTAAAAAGGAAAAGGAAGAATAAATATTAATTACGGTAATTATATAAATCGGAAAGTATCTTTTATAACTAAAAAGATACGATAATAAATACTTATTAAGTATCTAATCAAAAAACGGCCGTAATAATAAAATAAAAAAAAGTAAATACGATTAAAATAATAATAACGTATATACCGGTAAAAATATTTCAATAATATTATTTAAGATATTAATATAAAGTAAACTTATAAAGAAACAGAAAAGTAATAAGTTTAAGGATAACCATTAAAAGTCTTAATCGTAATATTATAAGTTTTCTTTATAAAAGTATATAAATAAATTATTACTTGATATTAAATTTATATTCTGAATGATGGCGACGAACAAAGGGACCCCAGAGGTCTAAAACGATGCGTATACGTATAGCTTTCGTAATAATAAAGAAAGTATATTAAATATAATAAGTAGAAATAGCGTAATAATTAATAATAAGGTAATAAACGGGCAAATAACCTATATTAATAAAAACGGCGATAACGCGTATAAGTAATATAATAATAATAAACCGGATAACGCTTAAAATAAGTAAAGGAATTAAGGTTAATAAAATATATATATTAAAACGCGTAAAATACGTAATAATAATACGGAGGTAATAAATAAATAAGGGGGTAAAAAGGCCGGTATAATATTAATAACGAAGGGTATAAATAGGGGGAAAAGGCAGAAAAACCGCGATAAAAGTATTATTAAGGGTATATAACAAAGAAATAAAATTGGTAAAAAGGATAAAACCTTAAAGGATTAAAAATAAAAGGCGGAAACAATACGTCGCCCGGTAAATAAAGGCAAAAAGGCGGTAAAGGAAATAATAAAGGCTTTAAAAGCACTCCTTATAATAAAGTAAAAGGATATTACGCTAAAGACTTAACCTATATTACGGATTAAGCTAAAAGAATATAAGGGACTTTTATATAAAAATAAAAATAAAACTGGGGGAGACGGAGTAGCTACGGGGCTCTTAAGGGGCGGTAATAAAAACGTTAATAAAAAAAAACGGCGGTTTAAGGTTAAGTATATAAAGTGAGGTTATAAAAATAACGGCCCCTTAAATAAAAGAAAATTAAATAATAAAAATAATAAAAAGGGTACCTATAATAAAGAATAAAAAAATAACGGAGGAGAAAACGGCCATATTAAGGAAAACGAGGATAATAACGATCCGTTTAATTAATAATAAAAAAAAAACGCGGTTATAAAAGTAAACCCATTGTAGTTAATAAAGGCTTCTAAGGTAATAACGGAACCGTTAATAGAATAAATTACTATAATATATAAATTATAAAGTAAAGATATTTTCCTTAGTATAACGTTTTTAAAAATAAAAAAAAAACTTAAAGAAATTTAAAGTTTAAACCGGTAAAGGAAAATATAAGTTAATTAAGGTTTTAAGGTAATTATTTACCGTTATAATAAATAAGATATACTTATTACGTTTTATAAAAACCGAGAAAAAAATTACGTTCAAAAATATAAAAAGGGAGAATACGGTTCTTTACTTAAAGCTTAAGAAGACTTCCTTCGGTAATAAAGAAACTTAACTTTTTAAGATATATAAAAAGGTAGTTTATTGTTATATTAAGCGTAACGTTAATAAAAATATATAATAACGTTTTAAATAAAAAGATTATTAAAAAGGGATCTTTCAAAATAACTTAATTATAAAATAAAATAGCGGATATTTAGTAATATTTTAAGTAATAAAGCTATAAATAAGTTATTATAAAATATATAATTTATATTAAGGGCTATAATATTTATAAATATATAAAGTTAATAATCAAGGGGCTTATAAAGGGTACGTTTAAATATACCGTATATAATAAAGAAAAATATTTAATATAAGATTTTAAGTATATAATAAAATTTAAGGAGATTAAACGTAAAAAGACCCGGATAACCGTAAAAATCCAACGGTATAATACGTATAAAATTAATTTAACGGGTTAATTAATTATAGCTTTAAAATATAAGCTTAATTAACCAGATAATAAGGGGTAAATAACAATAACGGATAAAGTAAAAAAGAAAAAGCTCCTTATAATTCCGACTTTAAAAGCCGGCCGTTTTACATCTTTAATAATAACCAGGAAAGTATTAAATTAAAAAACGCTCGGCTTTAATCAGAAATTTATAACTTAAATAAATATAAAAGAAAAAGCCTTTATAAAGATTAATATCTATTATATTAATATTTTTAAAAGTAATATAATATAATTTTTATATTAAAAAAAATTAAAGTAATAATATTAATATTTAAGTTTAAAAAGGTTAAAAACGTTAACGTTATAATAATATAAGAATTACCGTATAATATATATATATATTTATTTATTAATTTAAAGAAGGGGTTATATTTAGCTTTTAAAAGGAATAAAAAAACCAGAATATACTTCTTTATAAATGAATAGCTTAATATAAATAATTAAGATATTACTTATTATAGTAAAAGTTTTTATATACTCCGTATTATAAAAGAAAAGGACTTAAAGGGTGACTTTAATATTTATAATATATATAACCCGTTATTAATTAATAAAGAAAAACCTTTTATAATATTATTACTTAAAGAAATCTTAATTACTTTAAATAAATATATATTACTTAAAAACTTTAATTTATATTATTATATAGAAAATAAAAAAAAATTATAATAAATTACGTTAAATCGGATGACTTATTAATAATTACCGCTTAAGTTAATTTTTTATTATTAATATTATAAGGAATTATTATATAAAAAAATTATAAATTTAAAATAATGATTAATTTAATTCTTTATACGGAAAAGGTTACCGGTATGGTTATAATATATAAATTATAAAAGGACTTAAAATATAACTTAAATTATATACCGATATAAATAATCTTAAATTAAACCGTTAATATAACCTTATTATTACCGGTAAGGAAAGCGTAAAAAATAGTTAAAAAAATAAAGGTTTATATAAAAGCGGAAAAGTTAATAAAATAATTTATAGACCTCCTTTAATTGAATAATAAAGATTAAATTAATTTTTTATAAAGTAAATAATAAAAGCATTAAATAAAACAATTAATAAAATAATTTTAATAATAAAGCTTTTTTAAAGAGTTAAAACTTATTAAAATAAAGAATATATAATTACGTTTATAAAAGTGAAAAAGTTAATTAAATAAGCTTTTAAATATAAAAATTAAGAAATATTTAATTAATTAAGGGTTACCTAAAAAAAAAAAAAAAAAAGGAAAGAATTATTAAAAAGGTTAAATAAATATACTTTTAATCCATAATATATAACTTAATAATTTTATTTTATAATATTTAAAAGGTAATGAAATATAATAAAAAATAAAATAAGAAACCAAAGTTTATTCTTCAATTCCCGCCTTTCAAGAGATCCCATAATATATTAATTAATATCTTTAATAATAAAATCGAAGCCCTTAAAGGAACATTTTTACTTCTTTTATTAAAAGTTAATTTAAATAATATTAACGGCATTACGTACTTTAACCCTATATTAATAAGTAAAATAATAATATAAAATGTAATAATTAAAGCAATTAAAAAATTAAAAAAAGATAAAGCTTTAAAATTAAATAAAACTCTTAATAAATTCCTATTAATAATAATTTTACCATTTAAAAGGGTTTTTATTTATTTCTTTTAATATATTTTAACGTTAATTATTATTTATATAAGTTTAAAAAAGTAAAAACGATTATCCTTAAGAAATTTATTAAGCCGGATTACTTTAAAATAAAGCCTTATAAATTTATTATATTCCTTTATACGTTAAAAAAGGCCTTAAAGACGGTAATAATAGAGATCCTTAATAACTATATAAAGAATTACGGACTTCTCCCCGATTAATAAATAAAATAAAGAAAAATTAATCAATAAAAATAACCCTTAAAAAATTAATTAACGGCATATATACGGTATAAAATTACGGGAAAAAGTATATTATATGTTTTCTTTCTTTTAATATTATAAATGTTTTTAATAAGATAAATTATTAAAAATTATTATATAACTTAAAAAGAAAAAAACATTATTTTTCTTAATTAAATAAATAAAAAGTTTCTTAAGTAATTAAGTTATATTAATTAACTTAAGATAAGAAATTAATTTAATAAAGCTTATTATAATAGGGATTCCTTAAGGATTTTTTATTTATATTATTCTTATTTTTTAACGGTTTATTAATGAAAGAGCTTATTAAATTAAAATAGAAAGTTTAAGTGAAAAGCTTTATTAACAACGTTTATTTCTTAATTTATAATATTTTTATATATATAAATTATGTAAAATTAAAATAAATTTACGAAGTTTATTTTTAATGAATAAGAATTTATAAAACTTAGTTTATACTATATGAATATAAACTTATTTATATAATTAAAAATTTAAAGTTATATAATATAATAATTATAATAAACTTAAATAAAATTACGGTAAAACCGGATATTAATATTAAAGTCTTTAATTTTTAAGTAAATAAAAAGCTTAATTAAAAAGATTATATAAGAAAGGTTTAAAAAAAAATATTTTATTTATTTTACCGTATTGATATAGGGAGTTATACTATAAAAAGCCCGGATTATTTATTAAGCTATAATAAAGCTAATTAGAATATTTATTATAATTATTTAATATATATTTAAAAATATTTTAGGATATAAAAAAGAGTTTATTTAGATATTATAAAAAATCTAAGACCGGTATTTAGGAGTAATTAACGGTACTTATAAAGTAACTTTTATTTTAATATTAAAATTTAAAATGGATCGAACTTGAATGGCGACGAACAAAGGGACCCCAGAGGTCCAAAACGATACGTATACGTATAGCTCTAGTAATAGTGAGAGAAATATATTAAGTATAATAAGTAGAAGTAATATGGTAATTAAGAATAAGGTAATAAACGGACAAGTAACTTATATTAATAAAAACGGCGATAACGCGTACGGACAATATAATAATAATAAGCCGGATAACGTTTAAAATAAATAAAGGAATTAAGATTAATAAAATATGCGTATCGAAGCATATAAAACGTATAATAATAATACGGAAATAATAGGTAAATAAGGGGGTAAGAAGGCCAATACGGTATTAATAATAAGGGGTACGGGCGGGGGGAAGGGGCAAAAAGACCGCGGCGAAAGTACCATTAAGGGTATATAAAAGGGAAATAAGGTTAATAAGAAAAATAAAACCTTAAAGGATTAAAAAGAAAAGGCGGAGACGGTATATCGCCCGATAAATAAGGGTGAAAAGGCGGTAAAAGAAATAATAAAGGCCTTAAAAGGACTCTTTACGATAAAATAAAAGGATATTATATTAAAGACTTAATTAATATTATAAATTAAACTAAAAGGTATAAGGGACTTCTATATAAAAATAAAGGTAAAGCTAAGGAAGGCGGAGCGGCTATAAGGCTCTTTAAGGACGGTAATAAAGGCATTAATAAAAGGTAAAAACGGCGGTTTAAAATTAAGTATATAAAGTGAAAATATAAAAGCGGCGGCCCCTTAAATAAAAAAAAGTTAAACAATAAAGGTAATAAAGGGAATACCTGCGGCAAAGAATAAGGGGATAACGGAGGAGAAAATAGCTATATTAAAGAAAGTAAAAATAATAATGGTCCGTTTATTTAATAATGAAAAGAGGAATATAACGGTAAAAATAAACCCGTTATAATTAATAAAGGTTTTTAAAATAATAACGGAATTATTAATAAAATAAATTATTATAATACGTAAACTATAAAGTAAGGATATTTTCCTTAATATAGCGTTTTTAAAGGCGAAAGAAAGCTTAAAGAAATTTAAAACTTAAGTTAATAAGGGAAAGTATAAGTTAATTAAAATTTTAAAGTAATTATTTACCGTTATAATAAATAAGATATACTTATTATGTTTTAAAAAAGCCGAAAAAAAAATTATATTAAAGAATATAAAAAAGGAAAATACAGTTCTTTATTTAAGGCTTAAGATTATTAATTATAAGCTTCCGTTAATAATAAAAAGACCTAACTTTTTAAAACGTATAAAGAAATACTTTATTATTATATTAAGCATAACGTTAATAAAAATATATAATAACGTTTTAAATAAAAGGATTATTAAAAAGGGATTTCTTAAGATAACTCGGTTATAAAATAGGGTGGTTAATATTTATTAATATTTTTAGTATTAAAACTATAGATATATTATTATAAAATACCTTAATATTATAAGGTATACGGTTTACGTTAAGGGCTATAATACCCATAAATATATAAAGCTAATAATTAAGGGGCTTATAAAAGGTACGTTTAAATACGTTACGTATAATAAGGAAGGATACTTAATATAGGATTCTAAATATATAATAAGAGCCAGGGAAACCAAATATAAAAAGACCCGGATAACCGTAAAAATCCAACGGTATAATACGTATAAAACTGGTTTAATAAATTAATCAAAAATAGCCTTAAAATACGAGTTTAATTAATTAAATAATAAAAAATAAATAACAATAAAAAAAAGAAAGCTTTTTATAATCCCGACCTTAAAGGCCGGCCGTCCTACGTCTTTAATAATAGCTAGGAAAGTACCAGGTTAAAAAACGCTTAACTTTAATAAGAAATCCGTAACTTAAATAAGTATAAAAAAAAGAATTTTTATAAAGATTAATATATAATATATTAACGTTTTTAAGAATAATATAATATAACGTCTATAATAAAAAAATTAAAGTTATAATACCGATATTTAAGTTTAAAGAAGTTAAGGACGTTAATATTATAATAATATAAGAATTATTATATAATTTTTATATATATTCATTTATTAACCCGGGGGAAGGGTTTTATTTAACCTTTAAAGGGGATAAGATAACCAGAATATACTTCTTTATAAATAAACGGCTTAATATAAATAATTAAGATATTATTTATTATAATAAAAACCTTTATATATTCTATATTATAAAAAAAGGGGACTTAAAGAATAACCTTAATATCTATAACGTATATAACCCGCCACCGGCCAATAAGGAAAAACTTTTTATAATACCGTTATTTAAAAAGGTTTTAATTACTTTAAGTAAGTATATATTGCTTAAAAACTTTAACTTATATTATTATATATAGAATGAAAAAACGCGTATAATAAATTATATTAAATCAGATAACTTATTAATAATTATTATTTAAGTTAATTTCTTATTATTAATATTATAAGGGATTATTATATAAAAGAATCATAAATTTAAAATAATAATTAATTTAACCTTTAATACGGAAAAAATTGCCAGCATAATTATAATATATAAATTACAAAAGAACTTAAAATATAATTCAGACTATATACCGATATAAATAATTTTAAATTAAACCGTTAATATAATTATATTATTACCGGTAAAGAAGGTATAAAAGACGGTTAAGGAAGTAAACGTTTATATAAAGGCAAAAAAGATAATAATATAATTTATAGACCTCCCTTAATTAAATTATAAAGACCGGATCGACCTTTTTATAAAGCGAATAATAAAGGTATTAAATAAAGTAATTAATAAAACTATCCTAATAATAAAACCTTTTTAAAGAGTTAAAATTTATTAAAATGAAAAATATATAACCGCGATTATAAAAATAAAAAAATTAATTAAATAAACTTTTAAATATAAAAATTAAGAAATACTTAATTAATTAAGGGTTGTTTAAGAAAAAAAAGAAAAAATTATTAAGAAGGTTAAATAAATATACTTTCGGTTTATAATATATAACTTAACGGTTTTACTTTATAATATTTAAAAGTTAATAAAATATAATAAAGAATAAAATAAGAAATTAAAGTTTATCCTTAAATTCCCGCCCCTTAAAAGACTTAATAATATATTAATTAATACCTTTAATAGTAAAATTAAGGCTTTTAAAAAAGTATTTTTCCTTTCTTTATTAAAAATTAATTTAAATAATATTAACGGCGTTACGTACCCCGACCCCGTATTAATAAATAAGGTAATAATATAAGATATAATAATTAAGGCGATTAATAGATTAAAGAAAAATAAAGTTTTAAAATTAAATAAAATTCCTAATAGATTCTTAGCAATAATAATTTTATTATTTAAAAAGGTCTTTATTTATTTTTTTTAAGTATATTTCAACGTTAATTATTATTTATATAAAGTTAAAGAAATAAAGATAATTATCTTTAAGAAGCTTATTAAGCCGGATTACTTTAAAATAAAGTCTTATAAACTTATTATATTTCTATATATATTAAGGAAAACCTTAAAAACGGTAATAGCGAGGATCCTTAACGATTATATAGAGAATTACGGACTTTTCCTTAATTAATAAATAAGAATAAGGAGAGGTTAATTAATAAAAATAGCCCTTAAAGGATTAATTAACAGTATATATATAATATAAGGTTATAGGAAGAAATATATTATAAATCTTCTTTTTTTCAATATTATAAATACCTTTAATAAAATAAATTATTAAAGGTTATTATATAACTTAAAAAAGAAAAAGATATTACCTTTCTTAATTAAATAAATAAAAAGTTTCTTAAACGATTAAACCATATTAATTAACCTAAAATAAAGGATAAGCTTAATAAAGCCCATTATAATAAGGATTCCTTAAAGATTGCTTATTTTTCCTATATTATTTTTATTCTTTAATAATTTATTAATTAAAAAGCTTATTAAGTTAAAATAAAAGATTTAAGTTAAAAACTTTATTAATAATATTTACCTTTTAATTTATAATATCTTTATACGTATAAATTATTTAGAATTAAAATAGGCTTATAAAGTTTATCTTTAATAAACGAGAATTTACGGGGCTTAATTTATATTATATAAGTATAAATTTATTTATATAATTAAGACCTTAAAACTATATAATATAATAATTATAATAAACTTAAATAAAATTATAATAAAGCCGGATATTAATATTAAAGTCTTTAGCTTTTAAATAAATAAAAAGCTTAATTAAAAGGATTATATAAGAAAAATTTTAAAAAAAATAACTTTATAAGAAAAAGGCCTTATTTATCTTGCTATATCGATATAAAGAGTTACGTTATAAAAGGCCCAGATTATTTATTAAATTATAATAAAGCTAGTTATAATATATATTATAATTATTTAATATATATTTAAGGGTACTTTAAGATATAAGAAAAAGTTTATTTAAATATTATAAAAAGTCCAGAATCGGTATTTAAAAGTAATTAACGGTACTTATAAAGTACCCTTTATCCTGGTATTAAAGTTTAAAATCTTTATACCGCCGATTGAAATTTTATTCAATTAAATAATTACTTAAGTAAGGTTAAAGAAATATATATACTTAATTATAATAATAGGAAACGGGCGGATCCGCCAGAATCTTAATAAGCTTAAAGTTAAAAAAAATAAATTAAAGATATTTATCTCCTTTTTTATTAAAATAAAATAAAAATAAATTAAAAAAGAAATTAACCTTATTAATATTCCGGAGGTTAACTTAAGCGGGTATAAATTCCCGTTAAATATAAAAAAGACTGAGATTAAGGGGATTTAAAGAGTAAAGATTATAGTAATTATTTTATAAGCTATAATAAAATAAATTAAATACTAACGGAAATATAGGGACTTTATATTTTAAAGTTATCGTTATTTAACTTTTAATAATAAAAAGATTATTAATAAGTATTTCTATTATTATAATATTATAAAGAAGGATAATAATATATTAACGATTTAACTTTAGACGGGTAAAAACGGTTTAATTTACTTTTTATTTATTATATATATTAAGGGTCGGATAAACGCCGGATATAAATACGGATAAAAAAAATAAAACGCCATATATATCTTTATTTTTTATCTTTTATTTACGGAGGTTAAATTAAGATTTATTATAAAAGTTAATATTTATAATTATCGTTAAATATTATTTATAAAGCGTAATATTTAAATAACTATTAAATTTATAATATCCATCGGATTATTACTATAGTTTAGCCTCGGTATAAAGATAAATAAGGTTATTAAAGACCTTATAAAAAAGGTTTATTATTAATTAAAAAAGGAAAAAGGAGCGGAAACCGGTTACGTTAATTATATGAACCGGAAAATATTCTCTATAGCCGTAAGGATATAATAATAAACGCTTATTAAAAGTTTTTAAAGGAATTAACGGCGATAATAATATAAGAGGGATATATATTAAGCGCATAAGTATTAATAAGGATATTTAAAAGTAATATATAAAATTAAAATAATATAAATATATAAAGGAGTAGAAGAATAATAAGCTTAAGGATAGCCTTTATAAGGATATAATTATAATATTACGGATTTTCTTAAGGGAGTTAAAATATAAGAAATATATAAATAAATTATTACTCTTTAAATAACCGTTAATATCTTTTACCTTAAGGGATAAAGGGTAAAAGTTTAATAAACGCCGGTTTTTATTTTAACGTTATAAGTATCAGGTTTTTACAGTTACCAGTAAGGCCAAAAGGCCGCGTATTAAGGAACGCCGGAATTAGCTTAGCTAGACCCGTAGTATAAATCAATCAATCAATCAAAAATTTAAAATTTTTATACTATTAATTAAAATGTTATTAAATTAAATAATTACTTAAATAAGATTTAAAAGATATATATATTTAATTACGATAATAAGAAACGGACGGATCCGCCGGAATCTTAATAAACCTTAAATTAAAAAGAATAAATTAAAGATACTTATCTTTTTTCTTATTAAAATAAAATAAGAATAAATTAAGAAAAAATTAATTTTATTAATATCCCGGAAGTTAATTTAAGCGTATATAAATTCCCAGTAAATATAAAAAAAATTAAAATTAAAAAGATTTAAAAAATAAAAACTATAATAATTATTTTATAAGTTATAATAAAACAAAACGAACGTTAACGGAAATATAAAAACTTTATATTTTAAAATTATTATTATTTAATTTTTAATAATAAAAAGATTATTAATAAGTATTTTCGCCGTTATAATATTATAAAGAAGGGTAATAACGTATTAATAATTTAATTTTAAACGGATAAAAACGGTTAAACTTATTTCTTATTTATTATATATACCGGAAATCGGATAAATACCGGATATAAATATAAATAAAGAAAATAAAACGCCGTATACGTTTTTATTTTTTATTTTTTATTTACGGAAGTTAAGTTAAAACTTATAATAAAAGTTAATATTTATAATTACCGTTAAATATTGTTTATAAAATAAAATATTTAAGTAACCGTTAAATTTATAATATTTACCGGATTATTATTATAGTTTAATTTCGTTATAAAGATAAATAAAATTAATAAAAACCTTATAAAAAAAGCCGGTTATTAATTAAAGAAGAAAAAGAAAAGCGGAAACCGATTATATTAATTATATAAACCGGAAAGTATCTTTTTTAATTATAAAGATATAATAATAAATATTTATTAAAAGTCTTTAAAAAAGTTAATAACGATAATAATACAAAAAGAATATATATTAAATATATAAGTATTAATAAAAATTATTAAAGGTATTACGTAAAAGTAAGGTAATATAAATATATAAAAGAATAAAAAAGCAATAAACTTAAAGATAACCCTTATAAGGATATAATCGTAATATTATAGATTTTCTTAAGGGAGTTAAAATATAAAAAGTATATAAATAAATTATTACTCTTTAAACGGCCGTTAATATCCTTTATTTTAAGGGATAGAAAGCAATAGTTTGATAAACGCCGGTTTTTACTTTAACGTTATAAGTATTAAGTTTTAACGGTTATTAATAAGGTTAAAAGGCCGCGTATTAAGGAACGCCGGAATTAACTTAGCTAGGTCCGTAGTATAGATCAATTAATCAATGAATCAAATTATTACTTTTCAAATAATTATAAATACTTTTTATTTTTTAAAATAAGAATAAAGGTTAAATAAACGTTAATTTTTAATATTAATATTATGGATATTAGGTTTTTACGGTTATTAATAAGGCTTAATAACCGATTATTAAGGAACGCCGGAATTAACTTGTTTTAATCCGTAATATAGATTAATTAATTAATTAATTAAATATATAAAGATATAAAAATATTTTTTTATAATAAAATAAATCAATACCGTTATATTAACGGAATTTTTCTTTAAAGAAATTATATTATGGTTTAATATATTAATTAAAAATATAATTAATTAAGAGTTTTTATTTATTAATAAACTTTAAGGATTAATATATTATTAGGTAAAGATAAAGTATAAGTTAAATACTATTTTTTATCCGTAAACGGATAATTAAATATAATATTAAAATTAAGGCTTTAAATAACATTTAAAAACTTTTATTAACTTTAAATAAATAAATTAAATAAAATTATTCTTTTTAATTAAATTTACTTATATAAACTTAGACTATTTAACTTATTAATAATTAACGTTATCTCTACGCCGGCGCTATAATAATATGCTATATTATTACGTTGAAAGAAATTATTAAGCCTTAATAAAAAACCTTAATAACGGCCTTAATATACGTTATTTATAAGCTATAGTTTAACCAGCATAAAGCAAAATAAATATTACTTTATTTTAAATAAAAATAATATTTTAATTTTTTCTAAACTCTTTAAGAATTGATTATATTTTTAATTTACTTATTAAAATAATACTTAAATATTTAGATTATAACGTTATATTTTATATATATATTTTTATTAATCCCGTTAATGTATTATTAACAGAGTTAATTTAATATTTTAATTCTTTTTCTTTACTAAGAAAAAGGCTAAATATTATCGTTATAATAAATATTCGATTAACTTAATAAACTTTAAAATAAGAAAACGATATTTATTTTTTCATTAAGAATTTTTTTATTATAATTAAGTAAATTAAGGTGGTAAAATATTACTATAATATTATAATTTAATAAGTTTAACTTTCAAAGTTATAATATAAAATTAACAGATTTAAGGTTAAGAATTATATTTATTAAGAGTATATATTTAACCGCGTTAACGCGTAATAAAAAAGTTTACGCTTTAAGATTATTCCCTGGGTTAACTTTATTATAGACCTTCATATTAATAATATACCGCCGGTAACTTTTATTTTACTTTATAAAAATAAGCTTTTTTATCCGGAAAGGCTTAAAAAATCTTAAAATAAATTTAAAAATAAATACCAAATATAGTTTATTAACTTAAATAAATAATTTATATTTTATTTTAAGTACTTCTTTATTAAGAGAAAAAAGGTAATCTTTTATTTAAAATTTATCCTTTATAAAATTTTTAACTTATTAAATAAGAAAATTAATAAAAAAAATTATTAAGAACTTAAGAAGAAGCTTTTAAACTTAATAATTAATCCAGAAAAGCGTTAACTCTTTTATTATAACCGTTTTAAGGATATTAAGTAATACTTGAACTCAAAAATAACGTAATTCTATAATACTTTAAAGATTATAATAAAAGACTTTTTAAGATTATTAAATAAATTTTATATTTAAATATTTTTTATAAAGCTTTTATTGGAGCTTAAAATTAAAATTATTATAACTTATAAGGTATTAAAAACTTAAAATAATATTATAATAACGGCAATTCTATTAAAAAATAACTCAAAGCGTATTATTAATAATAATTAAAAAGTTAATAAGGGTAAGTCCCTTAAAAATAAAATATTTAAATTTAATTCCGATAATTTTCAAACCGATATATACTTTTATTAAAAATAATTTTTATAGATAAAAACGTAAAATTATATGTAAAAGTTTCAATGTCGTTTTTAGAGTAAATAAATACGTCAAATATTATATATATTATAAAAAAGTTTCTTATATATTTAATTGCTTTACCGTTTTATAGAATAAAATCTTAATAGTAGACGTAAAATCCTATAAAAAAATAATATATTAAAAAAAATTAAAGCTTTAATAATACCTTAAAGTCGGAGTTAATAAAAAGATAATTAAAAATATATCCGGCTTTTATTATTAAGGGTTAAATAGATTTTCAAAATAATCCTTAATTATTGAATATATTAATTAATATTAAAGCTTAAATAAATTTAATTTTATAACTATATCTAATTTAATAAAATTTATAATTAACTTTTACCGTCTTATTATAAATAGTTTTTCTTAATAATAAATAAATCTTTTATTATAAAGTTTATTGTATATAATATTATTTAATTAAAAATTAAAAATAATAAAAAT
This sequence comes from Niebla homalea, assembly GCA_019925105.1. Lineage (NCBI taxonomy): Eukaryota > Fungi > Ascomycota > Lecanoromycetes > Lecanorales > Ramalinaceae > Niebla > Niebla homalea. Next base: position 959,860 of record JAHGAU010000019.1, read on the forward strand.
AATATAAAATATTCTTTTATATTATTAATTAAACAGGTTTGAATATAATTTTAAGTTTATTAATTTTATATACTTTATAAATAACGATTAATCCGGTAACGGAAAAATAATATTTTAAAGTTAATTTTTATAAATTATAAATTAATAATATTAATGACTTTAATTAAAGTTTAACGGAAATTAATAAAGTTTTTATAATTATTTATATAAACGTAATAACAAAATACTTAAAAATATTATAAATCGTTTAAAACAATTTAATATATATAAATATTATAAAAGATTCTATTAACCGGAGCGTTTTAAAAAGTTAAATAAATATATAAATATTTTTCTCAATAATATAGTTAATACTTTATTTAAATTAAAATTAAAAAACTATATTATTAACTTAAATAATAAGAAATTATTATATAATTTTTTATATAATTTATCTTAAATAAAGTTAACGCAGCTTTAACGGTATTTAAAGGATATTATCATTTAAGGTTAAATTTATTATTTAACGTCGTTTATAAATGCTTTAATTTTTCTTATATTTAAAAAGAATAACGGCTTTTATTCTTATATTAATTAATATAAGTTAAATACGGTTATAATTAAAAATTAATATTTATTACCCTTAATTATTAAGACTTTCGATTGGTTCAATAACTTTAAACCGTTTATAAAGTTAAATTTTAAGTACATTGATTATTAATTATAAATTAAGCCCGGTAATAAATAAAAAACGGCGTTCCGTATATATTATAATTACTTTAAGTATTTTATTATATTATTTAAGTTAATTAATATTTTAATAACCTTTTAAGCTTTTATTAATTATGCTTTTATTAACTTTATTACTATAACTTATATAATTTATTTAAATAATGTTTTAAAATTTAATAAAAATCCGGCGGATTACTAACGTTATATTTAATAAATCCTTAAGCAATTTTATTAATTTTAATTTTTATTAGTTTTTAAAAATGTTAATTTAATATTATTTAAATAAAGTTTTTAAAATTTATTATTTCTATTAAGGGGATTCCAATAGATTAAGAGCGTATTTAAATTACTGAAGATTAATTTACCCTGAAAACTTACCGGGAAAAACAGGTTTTTTTAAGCTTTATAAATTTTTATTATCGTTTTATTTATAAATACTTAAGGATAATTAAGCCTTTAATTAATTTACTTAAGGGTAATAAGGAAAAGAAAAAGGGTACCCGTTAAAATATAATAATACGGCAGATACGGCGTTCCGCCGGCTCCGTAAGACTTTTATTAACGCGTTATTATTCCGCCATTTTAACTTAAAACGGGGGGTATAAGTAGAGATTAATTTATCTAATTTTATTATTATATGTCAGGGTACTGGAGTAGGTAGGTCCTAGTAATGAATAAATAATAGCTATGGAGGTTGCTATAATACAGGTGGTGCATGCAAGTAAGGTGTGTACGCCAAGACCCCCCGGGAGCTAGTCCTCATGGGGCAAGTAGGCCGAGTATGGGAGCAAGGCCACTTGGAACCATGATATAATCCCCCCTTCGATGACGGCGAGCTTTTATAAGTTAATTATCTTATTTATTTATCTCCGGGGTTAAGGATACCGTAGATATAACGATAACGAGGTAATATTAACTACCTTAAGGTATTATAGTAACTTATATAAGAGCCGAGTAAATCGTATATTAAAAAAAAAATCACGTTTATACCAGTATAAACGTAAAAAAACCGAGAAAAAATCGACGGAAATTAAGTTAATTAATATATTCTCCGATAAATAGCCGGGTCGTATACTTTTTAACTGAAAAAAGGCTTAATATAAAATAAGTAATTATTATTATTATTATTATAGTCTTTTATTAAAGAATTAAATATTATTAAAGTAAACTTACTTATTAACAGATTCTTTAAGTATTATAATTAAATAATTTCTTTAAAGTATATATTATATACTTTAATACTAAGTATCTAGGATTTCCCTGGCCTTTATATATAAGAACGGAATAAAACCTTTATAGGATATATCGGTATAAGTAAATAAATATTCTGGCTTTAAATATTTAATATAAAGTTTACGATATAGGACTTTATCCTTAAAGTAATTAAAGTAAATAATTCTAAATTTATCTTTAATAATTTCCTTAAAATCATTATCCGGTAACGTTTATATCGATATTATTAAAAATTTAAAGCTCTTAACTTAACGTATATTAAAATCATATTAACGTAAACGACTAATAAATTAATAATATAATATAAGAGTAAAGCCGTTTATAATTTAATAATAAAGCTTTAAAATAAAGAACTTACGTAAGGTTAAGATTTTATAAAGTTTAAAATAACTTAAAAGCGTAATTATAATTAAGAATTAAATATAAAATTTATTAAAAGTTTTATCTTTCTTACCTTTCTTACTTATATTAAAGTCCGGTAAATATAGTTGAATATTATAAATACTCGCTTTATTATATTTATTAAATATCTTATTTAAATCGTTAATTATATCCTTAATAATAAGATAAAGGTTATTACTAAATAGATTTATTCTTACTTTAAGTAAATCAAATGCGTTGTCTCTATAGTAATCTTGTATATAGTCTATTTTATCCGCTTCAGACGTAAAGAGAACCGTATTTTAACGGAATTTTAAGTTAAAATATAATCTCCAGTTATTTTATTACTTTTTTTAATTACGGAATAATAGTATATTTAGGTATTTCTTATTTACTCCTTATACAGGAACGTAAGCTCCTTATAAAGGGTTAAATTATAGGGTCCGGGGAATATATAAAGTAGATAATTTTTTAATCTTTAGAATTAAGGCTTTAATACCGGTAACGACGTCTTTATCGTTTAAATTATAAATATTTTATATACCCTTCTCTTTAATAATTTTAATAATAATAAGTTTTTTAAGCTTTATAACTTAAATAATAAGCTTTACGTTTTAAACGGTAAGCTTTTTATTTTAAGACTTAAGTTCTTTATTATTATTTCGGTAAATATTTTAAAATCTATAAAGATAAATAAGTATAATATTAAATTATTAATTTATCGAATTTAATTAAGATTATAAATCCGTATTCACAATAATAAAGTTCTAGATTTATTAATGTAAATTTCTTAATAGTAAAAGTAAAGCGGTATCGTCCCCTTTTAAATTTGAATTATAATTTAGGTTACTTATAGTATAAATTTAAGTATTAATTTAAATATTATAATATAAATATTAAGGTAATAAAATAAGGTAAGAGTCTTTATAATTTCTTATTAAACGGTTTACGTTTTTAATAATAGCTTAATAATATTAAGACGTCTTAATTAGTAAGGATAGTATAATATTGTTATCGTTTAGGGTAATATAATATAAATAGGGTAAAAGGCTCTATAGTCTTTTATTAAGTAACTTAAATTCAATAACAGCCCGGTTAATCCTAGCGATAAGAAACCCGGGTTCTTAATAATTACGGTAACGTTATAATTAATATAGATAATTATTATTATATTAGGGTACTAGAATAAGTAGGTCCTAGTAATAAATGAATAATAGCTATAGAGGTTGCTATGATACAGGTGGTATATATAAGTAAAATATATGCGCTAAGACCCCCCGGGAGCTAGTCCTCATGGGGCAAGTAGGCCGAGCATGGGAGCAAGGCCACTTGGAACCATGACATTATAAGTATTTTATCTTAATAGTTTAAGGAAAGTTATTAACGCTTAATTACATATTAATCCAGAAAAATAAATTTTATTGAATAAAATTATAAAACGTATAATTAAAAGCTTCTTATAATTATTATAACGTTAAATTAATAGAACTATTTAAATATAAATCAATTATAATAACCTCCGGGAATTTATAAAGTAACCGGTATTAAGTTTACGTTAAGCTAAATAAGCCTTAAAGGTTATAAACTATAACTTTAAAGTATTTTATTATTAAAATAAAATAAACTTTATTAATCCTTTATTAAGACGTTTAAATTATAAAAAAGTTTTATTTTTTAATATTATTTTATTATTTATTTTATAAAATAAGTTTATATTTTAATCCGATAAATTAACGGAGCGCCAGCGGATGGCGGTTATTAGTTATTAATCATTATTTACTTTAAAAAAGATTTAAATAATTATTTTATAAAAAAAGATTTAATAATTATTTAAAGGGCCTTATAAAGAATTTAGGCCGATTAAGCTACTTATTAAGGATTTATAGATTAACGATATATTTATAGATAAAATTAAAAACGATAACGTAACGTTAATATATTCTTATTAAAATTATAATAAAGCTTGAAACCTTAATCCGAATAACTTTATTATTTATAAAAGTTATATATATATCCTTCGGAATAAAGTGATTAAAGAAAAGTTAATTAATAAGTATTATAATAACCTATTAATAAGCTACTTTAAAGTTAATAAAACTTATAAGTTTTTAGCCCGTAAATATTATTAAAACGGGTCGTAGGCTTAAGTTAATAATTATATTAAAATATACGATATTTATTAAAGGATTAAAATATTATATTATTACCTTTATAATAAATTTACTTTATTCTCTTAACCGGTTATATTATAAAAAGAATTTAATTTACACTTTATTATTAATTTACTTATAAGTAAGATTAAAAATAGCGATTATAATTTAATTTTTATAATCGTAAATAAATATATAAAAATATATAAATATTTCCTTATTATAAAATAAATCGATACCGTTATATTAATAAATTTTTTCTTTAAAGAAGGTATAATACGGTATAATATACCGGTTAAAATCGTAATCAATTAAGGATCTTTATTTATTAATAAACTCTAAAGATTAATATATTATTACGTAAAGATAAAGCGTAAGTTAAATGTTATTATTTTATCCGTAAACGGATAATTAAATAAAGCGTTAAAATTAAAATTTTAAATAATATTTAAGGATTTTTACTAACTTTAAACAAATAAATTAAGTAAAATTATTCTTTGTAGTTGAATTTATTTATATAAACTTGGAATACTTAACTTTAAATTATAGTTTTTTTATAATGATATATAATTATAATTTAAATATTTATTTTAAACTTAAGGATAAACTTATAGAAAAAGAGATATTTATAATAAAAGATAAGGTTAAATTATTATATAAAATATAATTAATATGAATAAATCAATAACGCTATATTATTAAATTAACTTAAAAGACGTATAATAAGAAATATAGATTAAAGTTATATAATATTAATAGTTTAATAATATTAAATATTAAGAACCTTAAATTAAAATAATTGAATAAAAAGCTTATACCCCGATTTATAGAATTTTTCAGAATTAATAATAAAGTTAAGACGTAAATATACTACCTATTCCTCTTTATTGTTTATTAAATTTATTTTATTATTTATATTTCTTTTTTAAAGCCTTATTATACTCGTATTAACGATTAAACAACGGAAGCTATAATATAAATATCCGAATTAATTAATAATAAAAAAGAATAAATAATTAAAGAAATTATTAATAAAATTAAAAGTAAAAAAAGCGTTTAATATTAAATTAAATTAATTAATTAAAACCCTAAATATAATTAAGAAGTACCGGAAACGGACTTAAATATTCTTAAAAACTATAAGAATAATATGATGAAATAATATAAAGTAAAAAAACACGTAAATAAGGTTATAACGTTATAGTAACGGAAGTTATATATATAGTTAATAATTATACATATAATTAATATTATAACTACTTAATCTCGATACGTTATTTTACCGTAAGATTATTAGAGTTTAAACTTTAATTAATAACTTTATTTATTACGGATATTATACGTAGGGATAAGTTAACGTTACGGAAACGATTATCTTTTTTATAATATTATACTTAATAAGAGTTGCTTTAATAATAGTTACGATAATATTAAAAAAGGTAAAGAAATATAAACGTTAAATCATAAGCGCTTAACGTATTATTAAGTAAATATTAAGTAAATAAAGTTAAAAAAAATAAAGTTATTAAGGGTAATAAAAGGTGTATAAATATGATTATTAAGTTTACCTTAACGTATCGGTAACTTTAATAATATCGTCCGTTTTATTACTTTTTAATAATATATAGATTAGAAGCGCTTAACGTTTAACGTTATTAACTTTAACGTTTAATATTAAACTTTAATAATCTTAACGTATAAAAATAAAAAAATAATTTATAACTTTATATTAATATAAGTTTTCTCCTTTTATAAATAGATTAATGAGGTTAAAAATAAATATAAAAATTTCGTACCTTTTTTTTCTTTTTCCTTTTTTTTTCCGTTTTCCTTTTTGCCTTAATTTCAAGCTTTTCCTTAACGTTATTTACCGGAAAGGTTCTTTAACTTAATTTTAAGGTATTAATCTAAAAAGTTAAGGTCGATTTTTTTAACGGTATTATTAAAGAGGATATAATCTCTTTTTCCTTTTTTTTTTTTTTTTTAAATAAGTTAAAATCTATATCTTCCTTTTTTTTATTTTTTAAATTACCGGATATTATAAGTTCAGGGTCTTATTTTTTTACCCCAGATATAATGTCGGGAAATAAGGAATAACTCCCCGATAGAATTGACTTTTATAAAAACCTAAACCCCCCGTATTAAGCCGATTTAATTGTTAAACGTTAACGTTATTATTTAGTTATTAGATTATTATTTACTTATTTATTTTTTAAGCCGGATATTTTCTTTTTCCGCCGTTTTAACGTAGGTAATAAGCGTTTCTTTCTTAATTTAAAGGATTAATATTTCCCTTTTAACTTTTAAAGTAATTTAATAAAGCGTATACTCCGTCCGATTAATGGTAATTAACGTTTAATTAATATTTAACCAAAAAACTTTAAAATCCTAAAGGATTTTATTACGTTCCCGTACGTACCGGGCTTACGTTTTAATAGATTATATATTAATTAATCAATATTTATATATTTATTAAATTACCCGGGACTATAAATAATCCGGGAACTATATATATATTAAAGTAATAACGGTCCAATAACGTTAAAGATATTTACGGAGAAATAACGGGAAGGGTATCGTTTATTATAATATTTACGGTAAAATAAAGGGCCCCGCCGATATAAAAATTTATTTTATAAAAAGCAGATTAAATAAAGTATTATTATATATATTATTAATAATCTATTTACGCTTACGTTAACGATATATCGTTATATATATACCTCATAGTTTGAAGATTAAAGTTAAATTATATGTTTTATTAATAAATAAAAACAAGCGGATTATTAATATAAATAAAACGTTTAAATACCGTTAACGTTATTTACTTTAATAATAATAATAATAACGAAAGAATAAATGATATATATATTAACTTATAAATACTTCTATATACTTTTACTATATTATATTTATGAAAGCATTTAAAATTATTAAAGAAAAAAGAAAAGAAGTTTAAAATAATATAAAAGTTTTATTATAATTATATATTATTTTTATAATAATATTTACTTTTATTACAACGTAATAAATTAATAATAACGCTTTAAGCAATTAATAATTAATATTATAAATACTCCCCCAACCGGTACGGGATAAATCCCGCGGGATAGGTACGGTATAGGTACGGGACCGGTACGGGATAGGGAAAGGGTACCCTTATCCCGTACCGGTGGCAACGGTATGGGACCGGTACGGGACCGGGGGCTGCCAAGATACCGTTTTACTATTTATAGTATAAATGATATATACCTTAAAATACCTTAAAATTAATAGAAAAAAATCCAAAAATTCGATATTGGCAGTGAATATTTCTCCTAAATAAGCTTAGCGGCTCGCTTAATATTAAAAATAGTATATTTTTTACTAAAAATAAGGATAATATTTTTGTCACCGGGATCTTGGCATTTCCCGGTCCCATACCGGCGGTATAGGGACGGTACGGGAACGGGAAATACCCTTATACCGTACCGGCCGGTATGGGAAGACCATAATCAAATCCCGTCCCATACCGTCCCGGTTGGGGGAGTAATTATAAAGACTCTTTTCTTATTTACCTTCTTTTATTAGGTTTTATAAAAAGGTTTTTAATAAACTTTATAAATTATATTAATTACTTATTAACGTAAGGTACACTTATTATATTATTATTGGGACAGGAATAAAATTATTATTACGAAAGAAAAAAGGAGAGATGGCGACGAACAAAGGGACCCCAGAGGTCCAAAGCGATACGTATACGTATAGCTTTCGTAATAGTGAAAAAAGTATATTAAATACGATAAGTAAAAGTAACGTAATAATTAAGAATAAGGTAATAAACGGGTAAGTAACCTATATTAATAGAAATAATAATAACGGGTACGGGTAATATAATAATAATAAGCCGGATAACGTTTAAAATAAATAAGGGAATTAAGGTTAATAAAATATATATATCAAAATATATAAAACGTATCATAATAATAAAGAGGTAATAAGTAAATAAAAGGGTAGGAAGGCCGGTATAATATTAATAACGAAGGGTATAGGCGGGGGGAAAAGGCAGGAAAACCGTAATAAAAATATTATTAAGGGTAGATAAAAAGGAAATAAAATTAATAAGGAAAATAGGACCTTAAGGGATTAAAGGTAAGGGGCGGAGACGGTATATAGCCCGGTAAATAAGGGTAAGAAAACGGTAAAGGAGGCGGTAAAAACCCTAAAAGGACTTTTTACGGTAGAATAAAAGGATATTACGTTAAAAACCTAATTAATACTATAGATTAAATTAAAAAGTATAAGGGACTTTTATATAAAAATAGGGGTAAAACTAAAGGAGGTAGAACGCTTACGGAACTTTTAAGGGGCGGGAATAAAAGCGTTAATAAAAAATAAAAACGGTAACCTAAAGTTAAAGATATAAAATAAAAGTATAAAAGCGGTAGCCCCTTAAAAATGAAAAAAAGCTGAACGATAAAGGTAATAAAAAGGGTATTTACAACAAAAAATAAAAAGATAATAAAAAAGAAAATAGTTATATTAAGGAAAGTAAGGATAATAACGGTCCGTTTATTTAATAATAAAAAGAAGAATATAATTACGGAAATAAACCTATTATAATTAATAAAAGTTTTTAAGGTAATAACGGAATTATTAATAGAATAAATTATCATAATATATAAATTATAAAGTAAAAATATCCTCTTTAATATAGCGTTTTTAAAAAATAAAAAAAGCTTAAAAAAGTTTAAAACTTAAATTAATAAAAAAAAAGTATAAGTTAATTAAAGTTTTAAAATAATTATTTACCATTATAATAAATAAGATATACCTATTATATTTTATAAAAACCGAGAAAAAGGTTACGTTAAAAAATATAAAAAGGGAGAATACGGTTCTTTACCTAGGGTTTAAGATCATTAATTATAGGCTTTTTTTAATAATAAAAAGACTTAATTTTTTAAGATATATAAAGAGGTATTTTACCGTTATATTAAACGTAATATTAATAAAGATATATAATAATATCTTAAATAAAAAGATTATTAAAGGGGGATCCCTTAAAATAAGTTAATTATAAAATAAGGTAGCGGATATTTATTAATATTTTAAATATTAAGACTATAAATATATTATTATAAAATACTTTAATATTATAAAGTATATAATTTACGTTAAGGGTTATAATACTTATAAATATATAAAGTTAATAATTAAAGGGCTTATAAAAAATATATTTAAATACGTTATATAAAATAAGGAAGGATACTTAGTATAAGATTCTAAATATATAATAAGAACCAGGGAGATTAAACGTAAAAAGACCCGGATAACCGCGAAAATCCAATAATATAATACGTACGGAATTAATTTAATAAGTTAATTAAAAGTAATTTTAAAACGTAAATTTAATTAATTAAATAATAAAAGGTAAATAACGGTAACGGATAAAGTAAAAAAAGAAAAAGCTTTTTATAATCCTGATTTTAAGAATTAATTATCCTATATTTTTAATAATAATTAGGAAAATATTAAATTAAAAAACGTTTAACTTTAATAAAAGTCCGTAACCCAAATGGGTATAAATAAGGGAGCTTTTATAAAGGTTAATATATAATATATTAACGCTTTTAAGAATAATATAATATAACGTTTATAATAAGGGAATTAAAACGGTAATATTAATATTTAAGTTTAAAAAAGTTAAGGACGTTAATATTATAATAATATAAAAATTATTTTATAACTTATATATATATTTATTTATTAACCCGAAAAAAAGGTTTTATTTAACCTTTAAGGGGGATAAGATAATCAAAATATACTTCTTTATAAATAAGTAACTTAACGTAAATAACTGGGATATTACTTATTACGGTAGAAACCTTTATATATTCCGTATTACGAAAGAAAAGGACTTAAAAGACGACCTTAATATTTATAACGCGTATAATCCGCCGTTAATTAATAAGGAAAAATCGTTTATAATACCGTTATTTAAAAAGGTTTTAATTACCTTAAATAAATATATATTACTTAAAGATTTTAACTTATATTATTATATATAGAATAAAGAAAAGCGTATAATAAATTATATTAAATTAAACGACCTATTAATAATTATTACTTAAATTAACTTCTTATTACTGATATTATAAGAAATTATTACGTAAAAAAATTATAAATTTAAAATAATAATTAATTTAACTTTTAATACGGAAGGGATTATTAACGTAATTATAATATATAAACCACGAAAAGACTTAAAATATAACTTAAATTATATACCGATATAAATAACCTTAAATTAAACCGTTAATATAACTTTATTATTACCGGTAAAAAAAACGTAGAAAACGGTTAAAAAAGCAGAAATTTATATAAAAACAGAAAAAATAATAATATAATTTACGGACCTCCCTTAATTAAATAATAGAAACCGGATGAACTTTTTTTATAAAGTAAATAATAAAAGTATTAAATAAGGTAATTAATAAAATAATCCCGATAATAAAATCCTTTTAAAAAGTTAAAACCTACCAAAATAAAAAGTATATAACCGCGATTATAAAAGTGAAAAGGCTAATAAAATAAACTTTTAAATATAAAAATCAGGAAACATTTAATTAATTAAAAGCTATTTAAAAAAAAAAAAAATTTATTAAAAAAGTTAAATAAATATACTTTCAGTTTATAATATATGACTTAACGGTTTTAATTTATAATATCTAGAAGTTAATAAAATATAATAAAGAATAAAATGGGAAATTAAAGTTTATCCTTAATTTCCCGTTTTTTAAGAGATTTAATAATATATTAATTAATACCTTTAATAATAAGATTAAAGCCCTTAAAGGAATATTTTTCCCCTTTCCGTTAAAAATTAATTTAAACGATATTAATAACGTTACGTATTTTAACCCCATATTAATAAATAAAGTAATAATATAAATTATAATAATTAAAGCGATTAATAAATTAAAAAAGATAAAGCCTTAAAACCGAATAAAATCCTAAATAAATTCCTATTAATAAAAATAATACCGTTTAAAAGGATCTTTATTTATTTTTTTAAAATATATTTTAACGTTGGTTATTATTTACGTAAGTTTAAAAAAATAAAGATATTTATCCTTAAAAAACCGGTTAAACCGGATTATTCTAAGGTAAAATCTTATAAACCTATTATACTCTTTTATATGTTAAAGAAGGTTTTAAAAACGGTAATAACGAAAATCCTTAATAATTAAATAAAGAATTACGGATTTCTCCCCGATTAATAAATAAAAATAAGGAAAAATCGGTTAATAAAAATAGCTTTTAAAGGACTAATTAACGGTATATATATAATATAAAATTATAAGAAGAAGTATATTATAAGTCTTCTTTCTTTCAATATTATAAGTACCTTGTTAGGTACTGAGAGTACTGAGGTAAAAATGTGGGTGTAATATATATGATAAGTGAGTATCTAGCTATAAAGGTGCGCAATATAAGTGTGTGCGCCAAGTACCGGGCGTCCGCTATACCCCTTTGGGCCTTAGTGCCCGTAAAGGTCTTGGCAATAGCCTTTATATATAATAAATACATTAAAAAAGGAAAAATGTTACGCTTACGTAACGACGGCGAAATTAATAACCTTATAGATAAAAGCGGTTTTAAGGCTAGGGATTAAGTATATTTAACGTTAAGTATATTAAGGAAGTAAAAAGAAATAATTATAGTTAAGCATTAAGGCTAATTATTAAAGGAAAGTTAAAAAATCGAAAAACCGTAAACCGGGTAATTATCACGATCTTACCCGGGAAATAATCATGAATTTAAGTATTTTATAAAAGTTAAATCGCTTAAATCCGTAATCTCTATAATTTAATTAAGTTAAGTTTTACTTACGGGTAACTTTTATAAGTATAGTATAATTTTAATTATTATTTAATTAATTTATATATATTTTTATTAAAAGGATACGTATTTAATTTACGATCTTTTAAACTTTTTATATAATGTCCTTTATAGCCTTATAGAGTTTTTTATTATTATCTTTAATAGTGCTTTTATGCTTATCTATTATAGATATAAATATTTTAATTAAGGGCTTTTTTTTATTTAATAACTTTTAAAATAAAAATAACCGTAATAAAGTAAATTTAAGGTAAACGTTTTTAAGTATTATAATAAGTAATACCCGTAATAATAATACTTTAACGGAGGGTATTAATTTAATAAGAGATTTAAGAGGTGGAAATCTTGTAAAAAGGTCGTAAATAGTAAGGTAGGGTTTAGGTAAGAAGTAGCTTATTAATAAGCTTGCTAATAAAGTAAATAAGGTAAATAAAGTCCTAGATTTTATAGGTAAAGTTTAAGCTATTAAAAAAAATAATTTAATTGATTTAAAAGTTAATAAATATAATAATATCGAGGATAATATAATCGAATTAATTAAAGCTTTTAATATAGTTCTGGTAAATAAAAATATAACGGTAAGATATCTAGTAAAAGACTCTAGTAATATAAAGATTAAATAAATAAGCTATAACGTAGTTACCGTTAATAATAGGGTATTAAAGGTTATATAATATCTATATTAAAGGCTTAGATAACTGAAGCTATTACTACTATTTATTAGGTATTAAGAGTACTAAGGTAAAAATATGGGTATAATATATATGATAAGTAAGTATCTAGCTATGAAGGTGCGCAATATAAGTATATGCGCCAAGCACCGGGCGTCCGCTATACCCCTTTGGGCCTTAGTGCCCGTAAAGGTCTTGGCAATAGCCTTTATATATAATAAATATATTAAAAAAGGAAAAATGTTACGCTTACGTAACGACGGCGAAATTAATAACCTTATAGATAAAAGCGGTTTTAAGGCTAGGGATTAAGTATATTTAACGTTAAGTATATTAAGGAAATAAAAAGAAATAATTATAGTTAAGTATTGAGGTTAATTATTAAAGGAAAGTTAAAAAATTGAAAAACCGTAAACCGGGTAATTATTACGATCTTACCCGGGAAATAATTATGAATTTAAGTATTTTATAAGAGTTAAATCGCTTAAATCCGTAATCTCCATAATTTAATTAAGTTAAGTTTTACTTATAAATAACCCTTATAAGTATAGTATGGTTTTAACTATTATTTAATTAATTTATATATACCTTTATTAAAAGGATACGTATTTAATTTACGATTTTTTAAACTTTTTATATAACGTCCTTTATAGCCTTACGGAATTTTTTATTATTATCTTTAATAGTGCTTTTATGCTTATTTACTATAGATATAAATATCTTAATTAAGGGCTCTTTTTTATTTAATAACTTTTAAGATAAAAATAACGGTAATAAAGTAAATTTAAGGTAAACGTCTTTAAATATTATAATAAATAATACCCGTAATAATAATACTTTAACGGAGGGTATTAATTTAATAAAAGATTTAAGAGGTGGAAATCTTATAAAAAGGTCGTAAATAGTAAGGTAGGGTTTAGATAAGAAATAGCTTGCTAATAAGCTTATTAATAAAGTAAATGGGGTAAATAAAGTCCTGGATTTTGTAGGTAAGGTTTAAGCTATTAAAAAAGGTGATTTAATCGATTTAAAAGCTAATAAATATAATAGTATCGAAGATAATATGATTAAGTTAACTAAAGCTTTTAATATAGTTCTGGTAAATAAAAATATAACGGTAAGATATCTAGTAAAAGACTTTAGTAATATAAAGATTAAATAAATAAGCTATAACGTAATTACCGCTAATAATAGGGTATTAAAGGTTATATAATATCTGTATTAAAGGCTTAGATAACTGAAGCTATTACTACCATTTATTAGGTACTAAGAGTACTAAGGTAAAAATATAAGTATAATATATATAATAAGTAAGTATCTAGCTATGAAGGTGCGCAATATAAGTATGTGCGCCAAGCACCGGGCGTCCGCTATACCCCTTTGGGCCTTAGTGCCCGTAAAGGTCTTGGCAATAGCCTTTGCACATAACAAACCTTTAATAAAATAAACTATTAAAAGTTATTATATAACTTAAGGAAAAAAGGGATATTTTCCTTTTTAATTAAATAAATAAAAAGTTTTTTAAGTAATTAAATTACGTCAATTAACCTAGGATAAAAGATAAGTTTAATAAAGCCCGTTATAATAAGGATTCCTTAAGGATCGTTTATTTTTTAATATTTTTTTTATTCTTTAACAATTTATTAATTAAAAAGTTTATTAAGTTAAAATAAAAGGTTTAAATTAAAAATTCTATTAATAACGTTTACTTTTTAATTTATAGTATTTTTATATATATAAATTATTTAGAATTAAAATAAACCTATAAAGTTTATGTTTAATAAATAAAAATTTACGGGGCTTAATTTATATTATATACATATAAGCTTATTTATATAGTTAAAAACTTAAAATTATATAATATAATAATTATAATGGACTTAAATAAAATTACGGTAAAACCAGATACCAATACTAAAATCCTTAATTTTTAAGTAAATAAAAATCTTAATTAAAAAAATTATATAAGAAAAGTTTAAAAAAAGATAACTTTATAAAAAAGGGGCCTTATTTATTTTATTATATTAATATAAGGAATTACGTTATAAAAGGCCCGGACTATTTATTAAGCCGTAATAAAGTTAACGATAATATATACTATAATTATTTAATATATACCCAAGGGTATTCCGGGATATAAAAAAGAGTTTATTTAGATATTATAAAAAGTTTAAAACCGGTATTTAAGAATAATTAACGGTATTTATAAAGTAATTTTTATCCCGGTATTAAAGTTTAAAGTTTTTATATCGTTAATTAGAATTTCGTTAAATTAAATAGTTACTTAAGTAAATTTAAAAAAATATATATATTTAATTACGATAATAAAAAATAAGCGGATCCGTTAAAATTTTAATAAGTTTTAAATTAAAAAAAATAAATTAAAAATATTTATCCTTTTTCCTATTAAAATAAAATAAGAATAAATTAAAAAAAAAGTTAACTTTATTAATATCCCGGAAATTAATTTAAACGTATATAAACTTTTATTAAGTATAAAAAAGATTAAAATTAAAAGGATTTAAAAAGTAAAAATTATAATAATTACCTTATAAGCTACGATAAAGTAAATTAAACGTTAACGGAAATATAAAGAGTTTATACCTTAAAGTTATTATTATTTAATTTTTAATAATAAAAAAGATTATTAATAAATATTTCCGCCGTTATAATATTATAAGGAAAAGTAATAATATATTAATAATTTAATTTTAAATAAATAAAAACGGTTTAATTTACTTCTTATTTATTATATATATCGGAAATTGGATAAACGCCGGATATAAATATAAATAAAGAAAGTAAAATGTTATATATATCCTTATCTTTTATTTTTTATTTATAGAAATTAAATTAAAATTTATTGTAAAAATTAATACTTATAACTCTCGCTAAATATTATTTATAAAGTAAGGTATTTACGTAACCGTTAAATTTATAATATTTACCGGATTATTATTATAATTTAACTTCGTTATAAAGATAAATAAAATTGTTAAAAACCTTATAAAGAAGGCTTATTAATAATTAAAGAAGAAAAAGAAAAGCGGAAACCGGTTATATTAATTATATAAACCGGAAAGGATCTTTTATAATCGTAAAAATATAACAATAAACGTTTATTAAAAATCTTTAAAGGAATTAACGACAATAATAATATAAAAAGGATATATATTAAATACGTAAATATTAATAAGGATATTTAAAAATATTACGTAAAATTAAAGTAATATAAATATATAAAGGAACGGAAAAATAATAAACTTAAAGATAATTTTTATAAAAATATAATTATAATATTATGGATTTTCTTGGGGGAATTAGAATATAGGAAGTATATAAATAGATTATTACTTTTTAAACGGCCGTTAATATCCTTTACCTTAAGAGATAGAGGGTAAAGGCTTAATAAACGCCGGTTTTTATTTTAACATTATAAGTATCAGGTTTTTACGGTTATTAATAAGATTAAAAGGCCGCGTATTAAGGAACGCCGGAATTAACTTAACTAGATCCGTAGTATAAATCAATCAATCAATCAATATTATTATTGGATAAATATTATTATATTTATATATATTTAAAGACGCTTTTCCTTTTACTCTTTTCTTATTAGGTTTAAGAATAAGTTTTTAATAAGTTTTATACTTAGCCGGCTTTACGTTAATTCTTAGATATATTTCTTTATATATTAAAATTAATATATAAAAAGGAGGATAATTATTAATAGTTAATATTATCTTTACGCCAGCGTTAAAATAATACGTTATATTGCTGCGTTAAGGTAGGCCGTTAGATTTTAATAAAGCGCCTTAATTACGGCTGTAATATACGTTATTTATAAGCTTTAGTTTAACCAGCGTAAAGCGGAAGAATTATTATTTTTACCTTAAATAAAGGCTATGTTTTTATTTTTTTTAAGTTCCTTAAGAATTAATTTTATTACCAATTTATTTATTAAAGTAATACTTAAGTATCCAGACTGTAACGTTACGTCTTCTATATTTACCTTTATTAGTCCCGCCGGCGTACCGCCAGCGGAGTCAGTTTAACATAATAAGTGGTATTCTGTATGATGCTATCTAAGGATGGATAAGTGGATCATAAGATCCTTGTCCTCTATGTAAGGACATCGTCCTATTCTAAATACATACTGTCCTATTCCCATAAGCTATGTCCTTCCCATAGGATAGCAACCGTCACAATATTAATAGATTAATAATTAAGCTGAAAGAAAACTTAATCCTTAAACTTAAAAACAAATCTTTTGATTTTTCTATTATTAATACGTTTATATATAATTATTATTTTTATAATTATAAGAAAGAAAATCTAATCCTTTTTTACGCTACGTATAAAAGCTTAATTAAGGCCGTTAATAACTTAATTAAAGATTATATTAAAATTATTAAGATAATTACGGTCTATAATAATCTCTTTAAGGAAGCTATTATTCTAAACAAAATTACGGATTAACTCCTTAAAGAATTTTATAACTTTTGAAACTTTTTAATCGATTTAAAGTTAATAGACTTTTGTTTTATTATAATTATAATTATAAAACTGAACTTATTATTAAAAGAGTACCTCTTCATAGCTATTTATGTTCTATATTTAATTATAAGCTTTAGAAACTTAAGGATTATATTATAAAAAACTTAAGGAAAAGGTTTATTAAACTTAATAAAGTACTATATAGTTTATTTTTTCTTCTTATATTAAAATTAAATAAGGACTTTTAACTTTACGCTAATTATTAAGCTTTTAATTCTATTACTAAGAGAAATTAAGATTTTATCTTTAAATCAATAAAGTCCTAATTTATATAATAAATTTTAAGTATTTCATTTGGTTAAATATTATTATTACGTTTAATAAGTTCAGTATATTACCGGAAAGTAAGGATCTTATTATATTTATATTATTCTTAAGAGTTTTTAAATATAAAATTATATTTTTAAATTAATTAACGGACCGGTATTTTATTAATAATATATAAATAATATTTTATTTAGGTATTTCTATATTTCTTATTAAGTTTATTTAAATAACATCCTTATTTATAATAAAATTGAAAAGGAATATATAAAATATATAAAAAGGTTTTAATAAAACTTTAAGAAACGGATTTTCAATTAAATATTAAGAAGAATAAATTTAACATATGAAAAATAAAATCCTTGAGATTTATTATTATTATTATTAAAAGTCTTAAGATTAATAAAAAAAGATTTAAGTTATTAAAAAATAACCTTAGATAATTTTAAGGCTTTATTGGTTTTTATAGTTTCTTTCAAAGATTTATATACTGTTTCTTATATAAAGTTCGTTTTTCAATAAAACTTATTGAAAAAGATACTTTATTTAATCGGATTAATAATTATTAAAAAACCTTTAAAAAATCAAGAAAATCTTTAATTACCGCTTCCGTTCTTTAATACTTTAATAAAATTAAATAAACTATTTTTAAAATGATTCTTTTAGTTACGTTTATAATAAATTTTCTTATAATGCGGAAATAATAAATAATATTTTATTATTTTTTATAATAAAATAATTGTCAGGTACGGAAAGTACTGAGGTAAAAGGTGGGTGTAATATGTATGATGAGTGAGTATCTAGCTATGAAGGTGCGCAATATAAGTATACGCGCCAAGCACCGGGCGTCCGCTATACCCCTTTGGGCCTTAGTGTCCGTAAAGGTCTTGGCATGTACATAGTGTACATAACAATAACATTGTTTATTAAATATAATTATAATATTTATAATAAAGAATTATTAATTATGATTAAGTATTTTGAGAATTAATGATTAAAACTAAAAACAACAGAAATCCCTATTTAAATCTTTTAGCAGGGACGCAGTAGTGGTAAGGGTGAATATAGCTGAATTTCAACTACGTAGAGAAATCTATGGTACAGCATGGATGTATATGTACGGAGGGCATACGCTAGGCCCTATTGGGCCTAGCGCGCTGACTCAGCTCTCGGCTATCAGCATCGCAGCCCTTACACCTCAGCCCTCAACACCGTGACATATTTATTAATAATTAAGCCTTAAAATACTTTATTAAATAGTAAAAGCTTTTCTAAAGGTGAATTATATAGTTCAGTTTATTATTAGAGTTTAACTTTAAGTTAATATATAAAGTTAATAAATAAAATATGAAAATAAATACTTTAATGAAAATATTTCAACATAAATCAAAAGGAAATAACAATAATAAAATTAAGTTATAATATTAAACGTTTTTATCATTAAACAGGTTTAAAATTACGGCCCTTAATTAGAAGGAAAAGGATAATAATAACTTAAATTTAAAATTAAATTTAAATCTAAACTCAGTATATAAACTACCGGATCCAGTTAATTTTTATTAATAAATTAAAGAAATTAATAAAACAGTTATAGAATTAACGGAATTTAAAAAAAACTATTATTATTAATTAATTCCGTTACTTTAAAAGGGTATCCTTAAAGTATATTAAAGTAAAGGATAATATCTTAAAGTTTAAAAATAGACTTTAAATATTATCTTTATTTTGTATTAAAATCTTTAAATATATTTATAACGAATTAATAAGTAATTATTTTAAATTAGATTATATATTCAAGTTAACTTTAAGATATTCTTACTAACTTATACTTAAAGAGGATATAAATAAATATATCTTAAATTACGGTCAATATTTTAAAATAAAAGTTTCGCGTTTAAAGCCCGTAAAACTATTATATTGATTAAAGGTCCCCAATTAACGATAAACGGATATTATTTATAACATTATGATAGGATTACCAGAATATAAAATGATAAATATTGTTTTTATAATAATAAATAAATTATCCAAAGAACGTTATTATATTCCTTATAAAATTAAAAAAAAGAATTATAATACGGGAAATAATATAATTATTTATTAAAGAAGTCTTTAAATATTATGGATTTTTTTAAATTTTTATTATCCGATTAAGGACCTTACTTTATAAATAAAATTTAAAAATTATTATGATATTAATTTTAAATTAATTTTAAATCCTTTAATTTATATTACGCTTAAATAAATAATTAATCGGGACGTATAAATTAAAGAATAAAAAAAGGATTAAGGCTTTATATTAATTACCTTTAAGATAATTAAGTTAAATAATTATTATCAATAAAATTCTCGGATAATAACGTCGTTAATTAAAGTATAAACATTTAAATTAAGGGTTTAATCCGAGAATATCCTTTACCCCGGATAATTGAAAAAGCGTTATTATTAAGGAGAAATTAAAAGTAAAAGAAATTATTAATATTTTATTTAATATATAAAATAAACTTAATATTACTTAAAAGAATAAGAATTATATATAAGAAAATATTATTAAATAAGTTAATAAGAAACAAAAAGATATAAACTTTAAAATTAATGATAAAGTTATAATGAACATTTAAAACATTATTACTAATTAATTTAATATGAAGTTAGATTATATATATTTAAAACTTTTTAAGATTTTAAAATAATATACTTCTTTATATAAATTCGAAATTTTAGATTCCTTTAAGGTTTACCCGGTTTTTTATATTAATAACCTTATTAAATTCTCCAGCTTTAAAAAATCTTTTTATACTTAAATAAAACCGTTTTTTTTTCGGAATTAATTATGATTAATAATCCAGAAATTAAAGAATAAAAATTAAATAAAACTCTAAATTCTTAATATATAAGTAAGAAAGGGAGATTATAAGATAAAATTAATTAACTAAATAAAAATCCGGATAATACTTAGTATTATACCGATAGCTTAAAGTTTAAACATACTTAAGAAATCGAAATATTTATTATCAGAAATACTTTAACCGTCTTGACTTTGCTTTATTTAATTAAAAATTTTCTTTTAATCCCGTTATAAAGGTTAAATTGAAATAACATGAATAAACTTAAAAGTTAATTCTTTATTAAATTATTATTTCATATCTAATAAAGGTATATAATTTGAAAATAGCTTAAAAATATTTTATTTAAGGTTTATTTTAATAAAACCTTATATACAAATTTATAACCCTTATATATAACTTAATTATTCTCGGCTCATTATTAATACTTCCTTTTATTTCGAAATTCTTATTATTGATGTTAACCTTATTAAACTGAAAGAATTAAAACCTATAATAGGTTTAAACGTAAGCCTTTACCTTAAGGGGGGGGAGTATTAAAGCTATAAACCCTTTAGGGTTTATTAGCTCCTACGTTTTCCTATAATACCTTTTATAATAATTCTTATATATCCTTTATAAATATTTCTATTAATATATTCTTTATAATATAGTCATTATTAAGTTATCCGATATTATAAACGCGATATACGGTTACGTTATTATAAGCTTTATAACTCATATATATAGTTAACTTAAACCTTCGCCTTCTTTTTTTCTCTTTACCTTAATATTCTTAATTATAATATTATTATTCAATCGATCCTTTACCTGGCTATGGTTCTCGCACTCTAACACTTATATAAGAAAGAATTCTTTAAGGGTAAAGTTTTTTATATATTCATATTACTATTATTAACTTTGAACTTTAAGGAGTTAAAAAGCTTATAAAATAAGTCCTTCTTAAAACTTAAGTTGGATAAAAGAATAAGCTACTTTATATAAAATAATAAAAGTAAAGGAAATATAGGGTATATTCTTAATATTTAAAATAATAAAAATTAAGGTTTTATTTTTATTTATATTCCAGTTCTATATTCTTAGGTTTCTTCAAAGGGGATTCAAGTTATTTTTTCTTTATAACGTTTTATTTATAATTAATTATTATTGAATAAGGGAACTTATTGTTTTTTAATTCTTATCTTAATATATATTATATAACTCGTTAATTTAGGGTTAGGGTTAAGCTTATGTGTTGCCACCGCAACACTCATGGTCCATCCACCAGGTGCACCACCCAGTAGCCCTTATGAGCCAGCATGCTCATAACACATCGCAATCAAACTCTCAAATTTTAGACAAACCCGAGTGGTGGTTGGTGAGGCCCTCAACAAAAGGGTGGTTTGTATAGCGTTTTGCGATTGCGACGTGGTAGGGCTGAGCCGGTTTGTTAACACCCTCACCATCACCCACGTGCACCCTGATTGGCTGGGAAGGAGTAAATAGTGGCTTCCGGTCTTTCGGGACTTTGCGGTATTCATTGGTGTCCTAGCCTGCTCCCATAAGTGGATTCTACTCCCTACAGTAGTTAGATGCATCATCCATCCTACCACTGAAGTAACGTGTACCTTGTTGATCCTTGTTTTCTATCAGCGTGGGTACGCGCAAGAAATAATGCCAAGGACTCTCAAGCAACTTGCTTACGCTAAAAAGCGGGGGTCAGTCAGGGTCGAGCTTGGAATATGATCAACAAGGGTATGTATTGAACAAAAGAATGACTATGAAAAGTAAAAGTACAACTGTTGACCAAAAAGGCCTCTTGTCGACTTGCGCCAAGTCACCTTACCGAGGTAGACGACCCAAGTGGCTCGCTTAGTGTTGCCACCATAACCAGCAAGCAAAACCCATGATCCGTCGCACCCAGTTGCCCTTATGAGCCAACACGCTCATAACACTATTAATGCTTCGAAACCCCTTCTGCACACTTCTGCCCCACATCTTCAACACCTATGACGCTTACACCTGTCCCTTGCTACCAGCGCTCCCCATCTTCTTGCATTATTCGGCTTGAGTAAAAGCTCACAACGCCGGCCTCGTGGCAAAGCGTTCTGGGTGCCCAATTGAGCCATGGTCCGACTCGTTGTCCCTGCTCGAGGATCTATGCACACCTCGAAGTGCATCACGATACCTGCAACGAAGTGCTTGATGCCAGCTTGTGCAAATGGCTTGCCCAGACACATACGTGCGCCGTATCCGAAAGGTATATAGCATGACTGCATTACACGAAGGACTTCCCCCTTAGCGTGCAGCCAGCGTTCAGGCTTGTAGGCTTGTGGCTCTGGGAAGACTTCTGGTCTGTGATGTATAGCGAGTGTTGATGTTGAGACGACAGTCTGCATTCAAGACTCAATGATCAGCGTACATGATCGTGTCAGGGAAGACTTACATTAGCAGGAAGCACGATGCCATTGTACGCTCTGGTTGCAGGCACGACTCTCTCTGCTTTGCCGCTCGATAGCGGGTGAAGCCGACTTGATTCAGTGATGCAGGCATCTAAGATCGGCGCAGACTGAAGAAAACTGAATTCAGGAAGACCATCTTCTTGGAGTGGCAGGGCAGAGAGCTCCTTACGGATCCGACTTTGCCATTCTGGACAATTGGACAGATCCCAGAGGACATAAGTGAGTGCCAAGGCCACTGTTGATTGCGCAGCATGGATGTTATCCAGCAGTTCCGCTGCGATCCACGACTTGGGCAATGGCTCGCCATCGGGCGTCTTGGCTGTGCTGAGCACATGGAGCAGCGAATCGACAGCCAAATCTGCAGGTTTGTGCCAGGCGGCGTCAATTCTTCTCATATTCCAGTCGGCCAGCTTATCTTCGGCGGCCAAGAAGTCTGGCTGATCGCTGCAGTACGAGACCATGGCTTTGATGGCCTTATGCGCTACAGGGAAGTTGTACAAGAGGTTGTTCCAGAGCTCGGCTGTCATCCATCCTGCGAGTATGGTGCGCTCGAAGCACGGTTCGTGCTCAATCGTTCGTGCACAGAGATCAGGGCCATACAACAGTCTCGTGATGTTGTCGAAAGAGAAGAAGTTACAGACGAGTAGTAAGTCCAGTGTTGCATGGCCGTTTTCGGTGCGTCTCGCCAACTGATTCAGCGTCTTCTTGACATTGTCCCGAACAGGTTGCAGCATGGCAGACTTGAAGACAGACGTAGGTCTGTAGAAGACGATGGTGCGCTTCAGGACCTCTTGGTGCTCCTTCACACCAAGAGTACAAAAGACAGATCGATGGCGATACGCCAGAAAGTTGTTGAAATACCTACTCTTTGGATGTCCGCAGGAGGCGCCGTATATCTCCCTTGTTGAGACAGCGTCCGAGAAGGAGACTTCACCCGGCGCAATCAGAACAACGTCGCCATAGCGTCGATGCCACTCGTGGATCTTCTCGACCCTGCGAAGCCACATGTCATGCCAGAGTGTCCAATATCGAGTAATCTTGCACACTCGAGGTCCAGGGATGTGTCTGTATGGCGAGAGGTATAGCGCATAGATAACTCTGCCCAGAACGAGGGCGGAGAGAAAGACAAACGTCCAGACTGAAGTATCGGCTAGAGACATGTCGGGAGCTTGTCGAGAAGAGAGATTTTGTGCGGTAGAGCTCTGCGTTGGTCATATTATACTTTGTCCTGGGTCTTGGGTTATTTGGAGGATGTTAACGATTCACCGCTCTTGTTGAAAGACGCCTACAGAAGCATCAGCAATAGCCCCGTGGTCATAGACCACGGCCTGCTCCAGTACAATTCATGAATCGAAAAACATCCCGAGCGCCTTGCAGCTCGCAAGCACCCAATGAGGCTCTTGCTCACCCTGTACGTTGTTCTTGTACCTGTGTGCTAACTGCTGCAGTAACCGCGAAAATCCTGTCAACCTCGACCTGATTTTCCAAGCTGTCAAGGCACACCGCTGTCTCGCGGAAGCATGGAAACGAATGTACAACGCATAGGATCCGTACCTCCGGAGTCGTCAGCTTACAAGGTCAAGGCTAGAAGTGCCAGTGCATTTCAGCCTGCGCCGAGACCAATCAAAACGGCGGGGGCCAGCCCGCGCGGCGTGCTCGATGGCACTCCTTGCCTCATCATTCCGCAATGCCGATCACGAGATGCTGCGCATTAGACACCATGCCTGACGCCTTGTTCATAGGGTGATAAAGGCGAGCTTGTCGGCTAAGAGCGTGTGCTTCTCCTCTCATGCGCGAGATGGTGTGAGGTGGCTTGGGGTCGGTGAGAGCTGGACATGCACATTCGGGTGATAATGCAGCTTGCTGTGCTGGCCTTTTCAATCGCGTTCGGTGGTGTCAGGCATCGTCGAGCCTGCTCAATGAAGCAGCGGTTTCATCATTCATCATCCTTGTTATCAAGATCCATCACCTACGTGTCAACCGGCTCCGCAGCTCGCGACGACCTGATCTCCTGGTAAGAAAAGTAAATACAAACAGGAAAGAGGCTAGTGAGGACAACGGCCTCCGTCAATCCACGGACAGCGACTTCAAGTAAGGAAAGTCCGCGGACTCCACAGACTGCTACCTGTAACATCGTTCATCCATCGATCTGGACTCGACCAGGAAATGGCTAGCACTGATCACGGTATCCCACCAGTATCGGCTCTCATGCAATGTCAGCACAGCTGAGCGCTGGAGCACACCAGGCAGAATCTCCAGCACGATCAAGTCATCAGCAATAGCAAATATTATCTTTGACATTCGCTCAAATTGAAGGGTACGAAGACACAGACGGGAACGCATCGTACATCATGGACAGCGAACCTACAAGCGTCTCGGCGGCCACTGGCAATTTGCCCGCCCAAAAGGTCCAAAAAGAGCTTCCAGAAGACAGTCAAGACTGCGAGCCCAAGGGATTCATCATGGAGAGCCCGACATCGTTGCAAGAACCGACATCATTGGACTCAGTCGAGCTTCGCTTGCAAGCCCTTTGGTCTTCTGTCCTTGCACTCGATCTGGACAGCATCAAACCCGATGACAGTTTCTTGCGTCTAGGTGGCGATTCGATTGCAGCCATGAAACTTGTCGGCACTGCACGAGAGCAAGGACTTCTTCTCAGTGCCGCTGATGTGTTCAGACAGTCGACGCTACATCGTATGGCAGGCATGGTCAGTAAGCTTCCAGAAGGCGACGCCGTTGTTGCCCCTTTCGCCTTACTCCAGGAGCCTTATGACGTGACATCGATTCGGACAGAAGTTGCTACCGCTTGCGAAGTCGAAGCTGCCGCTATCGAAGATGTGTTCCCTTGCACACCTCTGCAAGAAGGTCTCCTTGCACTGACGGCAAAGCATTCAGGAGATTACGTCGCTCGATATGCATTTCGATTGCTGCCTACCATCGACGTTCAGCGTCTACGGAGCGCATGGATTCGAGTGGTGGCAACCAATCCGACACTTCGAACACGCATCATTGACATCCCGACACGAGGACTGGTCCAAGTTGTCATGAAACATTCAACATTGCAGGCCTGTCAAGCTACAAATATGACCCTTGCTAAGTATCTCGACTTGGATGGCTCGGCACTGACTGGTCTGGGATTGCCACTCGTACGATCCGCTGTCTTGCAGGAGTCCGATGCAGATGCAGAGCCGTCAAGGAGCTTCTTTGTTTGGACAGTCCACCATGCAGTGTACGATGGCTGGTCGAAGACCATTCTCCTCGAACAACTTGCCAAGGTCTATCATTCCGCACAAGACCCGAGCAAGGGATTGCCTACTGCAGTCCCGCCTCAATTCCAGGCTTTTGTGAAGCATATCAAAGCTGTACCGGAGGATGAATTGATCAGTTTCTGGTTCACTCAATTTGAAGATCTTGAGGCAGAACCCTTCCCTCTGTTGCCTTGGCCAGGTTATCAGCCGAGGTCTAATGAGGCAAGGACGCACGCTATTGACGGATTACAGTGGCCAAGCCACGCTGGCGTGACACCGACGGTCGTTCTTCGTGCTGCTTGGGGCATTCTGAGCTCAAAATACACCAACACCAAGGACACTGTATTTGGCGTTACTGTGAGTGGTAGACAGACAGCCTTTCAGGGCGTAGATCAGCTCACTGGACCAACCATCGCTACAGTACCCTTACGAGTCATTCTGAATCCAGCCATGAACGTGCAAGACATGCTTCTCCAAATTCAGCAGCAGGCTGTTGGCATGACAGAGTACGAACAAGCTGGGCTTCAGACAATCCGCCGTGTCAGCCCACAGGCTGCAAGAGCATGCGACTTCAACTCTCTACTTGTGATCCAACCTGGCATAGTCAGAGAAGAGCAGGATGTCCTGGACAGTCTTTTCGTGACTGACAGCCAGTATCACGCAGGACCTGACGAGGAGATGGCAGAGTTCCGCACATACGCGCTATCGTTGGAGTGCCAACTGCACGATGACAATGTAGGGATATCCGTCCGATTCGACTCTGTCGTGCTAGATGGTGAGCAAGTGGTCCTGCTCATGCAACAGCTAGAGCATATCGTGCGTCAGCTGTGTGATGCTCGTCTTGCCCAAACAAAGCTCGCAGACCTAGACTTGGCATCGCAACAGGACCTTGAACAGATCTGGCGCTGGAACTCGAGTGTGCCACTTGATGTTGAGAGCGCCGTCGTACACGATTTGATCGCCGAAACAACGAAACATCAACCAGGAGCTCAGGCAATATGCGCATGGAATGGCGAATGGACCTATCGTGAGCTCGACGAGCTGTCGACCTCCCTGGCGCACCAGATTATGGGCCAAGGAGTCCAGCCTGGAGTGATCGTGCCTCTGTGCATCGAGAAGTCGAAATGGATGCCTGTAGCCATGGTTGCGGTCATGAAAGCTGGCGGTGCATCCATCGCTCTTGACTATGCGCAACCGGAGCAGAGGCTCCTCAGCATTATGCGGCAAGTAAGTCCAGTCATTATACTAACCTCAGCAGCCAACGAAAGCCTCGCCCATCGCTTGACTGCTGGCCCGGTGGCTGTAGTCGACGAGCGGCTGACGGGTAGGTTGACTCTGAATGCAGGCCGGACACTACCGATGGTACAGCCATCCGATATGCTCTATCTTGTCTTCACATCTGGCAGTACTGGCGAGCCTAAGGGTGTTGTTGTCACACATGCAAACATCACCAGCGCGATCCTTCACCAGCGAAGATGCCTTGGGTTTAACAGCAAGTCACGCCTCTTCGATTTCGCATCTTACATGTTCGACGTCGTGTGGTGCAACCTGCTCCAGGGACTTTCAGCTGGAGCTTGCATCTGTATTCCGAGCAACGAAGACCGACGCAATGATGTAGTGGGAGCAGCAATCAGGCTCTCGGTTAACACAGCTATCCTGACGCCGTCCATCGCTCGTGGCCTTGACATGGAGGCGCTCGAAAACCTGATTCATGTGCTGTTCATTGGAGAGCCACTGTCCATGAGTGTTGTTGATGGTCTGCCTCCGAACACCATGGTCACAAACTTATACGGGCCTACTGAGTGTACCACATTCAGTACAGCTCAAGTGGTCGATAGAGCTTCGTCAAAGCGCATCAGCATTGGTACAGGTCTCGGTCTGAACACATGGCTGGTGGACCCTTCCGATGACTCCAAGCTTGTGCCCAGAGGGTGTATTGGAGAGCTCCTGCTTGAAGGTCCTCTTGTTGCAGCTGGCTATCTTGGTAAAGCTGTAACCACTGCGGCCGTCTTCGTCAACGACTTAGCCTGGCGTCTCGAGAAACCCGCAAGTGCTGGCGCTAAAGGTCGTTGCAACCGACTGTACAAGACTGGAGACCTCGCAAGATACAACATCGATGGCAGCTTGGAATTCCTCGGACGGAGGGACTCTCAGGTCAAGCTGAACGGCCAGCGCGTCGAATTGGGCGACATCGAGCACCACATCAAGGCATGTCTGGAGCACAGTGAAATTATTGACATTGTCGCCGCGGTCGCAAAGCCGCAATCGAGCCATAAGGAAGTGCTCGTTGCCTTTCTGGAAATCCACAAGGTGTCTTCTTTCGAGGACACGGCATTCGATGCAGCCTTTAGCAAGCTCACGAACGTTGTCAATAGCAGACTCAGTGCTCGTGTGCCAGCTTACATGATTCCTTCAGCATACATCCCGCTGGACTGTATCCCGACTACGCCCAGTGGTAAGACCGATCGGCGCAAACTCAAGACTATGACTCAAAGATTGAGCTTTCAAGAAGTGACTGCGACCAATTCTGATTCATTGCTTTCAGAAAAGAGACAGCCCTCTACCGATGTCGAAATATGTCTGCAAAGCTTATGGGCAGCTGTGTTGGGTCTGGAAGCCATGGACATCAGTGCGACTGACAGCTTTCTGCGCATTGGCGGCGACTCCATATCAGCCATGAGGCTTGTCGCTGCTGCTCGTAAACGGGCTCTTGCCTTGTCGGTTGCAGAGGTCTTTCAGCACCCAATCTTGAGCGACATGGCACTTGCCGCTCAGATGCTTGAGAGCAATCATATACCAGAGCAGATTGCGCCATTCACGCTAATACTCAAGGCAGGTAGCACTGCTGATCATCTGAGACAGCAGATTGCCAGCCTCTTCGATGATGTGGAGGCTTCCCAAGTGGAAGATGCCTTTCCCTGTACACCGTTGCAGGAAGGGTTGCTCGCACTTACGAGCAGGCGTTTCGGAGATTATGTCGCACAATTCGTCTACATGCTTCAACCAACTGCGGATGTCCAGCAGTTCATGCAAGCTTGGGAGACTGTGGTTAAAGCGACACCCATCCTGCGCACTCGCATCATCGACGTACCGGGGCATGGTCTTATACAGACTATCATCAGTCAGCCGGCCAAATGGACCCGCCAGAACGACCCGATGACTCTTGACAACTATCGAAGAGCGGATCGCGAGTTCACCACTGGTCTAGGCACCCCCTTGACACGATATGCAGTGTTGCGGGCTCCCGAGGACGGCAGCCGGAACTTTGTGTGGACCATCCATCATGCTCTTTATGATGGCTGGTCGATCCCTCTGATTCTGGAACGACTCGAAGGCTTTGTGGCTCCTCTCCTCCCCTCGCCACCCTTTCAGAGCTTTGTCAAGCACATCACTGAGATCGACAAGAGCGCTGCAGCAAAGTACTGGGAGCAGCAGTTCAAAGGCTTAGAAGCTCAGATCTTTCCCCAACTACCATCAAGCACTCACCAGCCACTTTCCACGGCATTCACCAAGCGACACCTCCAGGTGCCGCACTGGCCGGACACAGGAATCACGCCATCCAGTGTATTGCGAGCAGCATGGTCTCTCTTGGCTTCAAAGTATGCCAATGGCGCCGACGTCATTTTTGGCGTCACCGTAGCTGGACGACAGGCTGCTGTGACCGATGTTGAGCGGATGATGGGACCAACCATAGCTACTGTTCCTGTGCGGATCACTCTTGACTGGTCGCAGATGACTGTCGAGCAGCTACTGCGGCAGGTTCAGACACAATCAGCAGGGATGATCGCATACGAGCAGACGGGCCTGCAGCGCATTCGACGCATAAGTCCCGAGGCTGAAAGAGCATGCCAATTCCAGACCTTGCTCGTTGTACATGCTGCCGATGAGGACGAACCGCGACAACAATGTACAAGCAGCCGCTGGTTCATCAGCAAGCGAGACGAAGATGGTTCGGACGATACGAATGTTACAGTGGCTGATACGCACGCTCTAACGCTTGAATGCGATCTTCAGAGACACGGATTGCGACTGCGAGCCGCACATGACACCAGCGTGATCGATGCCGACCGAGTCCAGCGACTAGCAGTACAGCTCGAGCATGTCATTCAGCAGCTGTGTGCATCAAGCAACGCCAGCAAATGTCTGTCAAAACTCGACTTGCTGTGTGAGCAAGACGCCCATGATGTATGGAGCCGGAATGCGGTCTTGCCAGAAGCTGACGACTCCTGCTTGCATGACCTTGTCACTGAGACCGCTCGCAAGCAGCCTCAGGCCATGGCCATCAACGCATGGGATGGTGATTACACATACCAACAGTTCGACGAATTGTCCTCGCTTCTTGCCAGGTATCTGATTAGTCGATGGGTGGATCGGAATGCAATCGTGCCATTGTACTTCAGGAAGTCCAAATGGGCTCCTGTTGCGATGTTGGCTGTGATGAAGGCAGGTGGTGCGTCGGTCATGATGGACTCGTGCCAGCCACCAGAACGCATGAAGTGTGTTCTCGATCAGATCAAGCCTGTCGTGTTCATCACGTCAGCAGGCGATGAAAAGCTTGTGAGCAGCCTCAGCGACACATTAACTATCGTGCTCAACGACAACCTGATGAGACAGATCGCCAGCTCCGTTGTCACTGAGGCGATCTTGCCACGAGTTCAGCCATCAGATAGGCTGTATCTGATCTTCACTTCTGGCACTACTGGTATACCGAATGGCGCTCAGATCAGCCATTCGAACGTGTGCAGCGCCTTACGCTACCAGAGACAGGCTCATGGGTACACCTCCGATGCGCGAGTATACGACTTTGGATCTTACGCTTTCGATTCTGTTTGGGTCAACTTTATGAGCACATTCACCATTGGCGCTTGTCTTTGCATTCCTTCGGAACGAGAACGTAGCGACGATCTGTCTGGTTCCATCAAGCGATTCAATCCAACCATCCTCGATATCACGCCGTCTGCCGCCACAATTTTAGACGATAGCACTATCGCATCCCTGCGCACTTTGATTCTGGGAGGGGAGAGACTGACTTCGGAGTATGCTAAACGATGGTCTAGGCTAGTTGATGTCAGACTCCCGTATGGACCATGCGAATGTACGCCTACCGCTACTATTGCTACCATCGATCGCAATCACGAGGGCGAACCAAATATTGGTCGCGGAGCTGGTTGCTTAACCTGGATCACAGATACTGAAGAGGGCAAAACTCTCGTCCCAATCGGCACGACAGGGGAGTTGGTGCTGGAAGGACCCATCGTTGGGCTTGGATATCTTGGTAACGAAGCAAAGACAGCAGCAGCTTTTATCGAGCGCCCACCCTGGCTTAGTGCTGTTGGGCAAAATCGTAGGGGTCCTTTCTATAGGACTGCCGATCTTGTGAGATACAATCTGGACGGAACTCTCATGTTCATTGGCCGAAAGGACGCCCAAGTCAAGATTCATGGTCAACGAGTCGAGCTTGCAGAGATTGAGAGCTTCATGGCTCGTCATGCACGCACACGCCAGTCAGCAGCTCTGTATCCTCAGACCGGTCCCTTTGCAAAGAAGCTGGTGGGAGTGTTCGACACCCATGGTCGCCAAACAAGCAAGACTACAGCTGTTATCGATTTGATCGACGCAGATGCTGATCCCAGTGTTGCGCAGCATATTCAGAACCTCGAAGCTCTGTTGAGTGAGTATTTGCCGCCATATATGGTTCCTTCTATCTGGGTACCCCTTAAGGATCTGCCTCTTAACGCTTCAGGAAAGCTCAATCGACATCTCTTAGAAGACTGGCTGTGCCGTCTAGGCTCGCAGACTGTTGCCAAGATCGACACGGTCATGAGTCACCCGTCCACGACTGTCGAGCCTCAGACACATAGACAACATATTTTACGCAACGCCTGTGGTGACATCCTGAACTTACCGCCAGCCGAGATTAATATACAGCGCTCGTTTGTTGCAAACGGCGGTGATTCGATATCAGCAATGCGTCTGTCGCCTTACTGTCGTACTTTAGGCCTGACACTCTCAGTTTCTAGCCTGCTAAAGGGTAAGTCCCTAAGTATCGTGGCAGACTCCGCCTCGATGGATGCCGCAACACCTGTCTTGACCCATTCCGAGGTCCTTGACAAGGCTTTCAGTCTATCGCCAATTCAGAGGTGGTTCTTTGATCAAGCGCCACGGGAGGAACATCTCAATGAAAGACACTACTACAACCAAGGCTTCTACGTTAGGATGAGTCGCTTCGTGTCTCCTGAGAGATTGTCTGTCGCTGTGCGCAAGATTGTTCAACACCATTCCATGCTTCGTGCACGGTTCACGACGTCTAAGAGCGGCTGGACGCAAACCGCTCCTAGGGTAGAAGACGCTGTCTATCACTTCAGCTCTGCGGATGCTCAGAGCTTATCTGAGATCAAGTCAAATGCTACCAAGCTCCATCGAAGGCTGAACTTTGAGCAGGGCCCAGTCTTTGCCACAGCACTCTATCACCTGACCACTGAAAGCGTTCAGTATTTCATCCTGGTTGCCCATCATTTGGTGGTTGATCTGGTGTCATGGCGCATCATACTAGACGACCTGGAAGCCTTGTTGTCAGATAAGGAGCTCATGCACAGCACTCCATTCCAGGATTGGACGCAACTGCAAGCCGAAGAAGCACGGTCGTCAAGATTTTCACCCGAGAAAGTCCTCTCGACTACTAATGTACATGATAATCTGGATTTCTGGGACTTCAACGAGCAGACCTCTAATACTACTCACGACCATATTGTGAAGACTTTCGAGGCGGATCTTGCCACGACATCATTACTACTCAAAGATTCTAACACTGCATTCAATTCTGAACCTGTTGATATCATCCTAGCTGCAGTATGGAATGCTTTTTTTCACTCATTTCCTGAACGGACAGGGCTCACCATCTTCAACGAGGGTCACGGCCGTGAACCACTAACGGACACAACTATCGATCTATCCCGGACTGTTGGCTGGTTCACAACCCTCAGTCCTATACATGTGGATCGAAGCGTAGACAATAGCGTTGTGCACACAGTAAGACTGGTCAAAGATGCTCGAAGACGTCTGCCGATTAATGGACTAGCATACTGGGTCTCAAGATTCTTGAACCCGGATGGCATCAAAGCCTTTGAGTCGCACAGCTCTCCCATGGAGGTCCAATTCAACTATCACGGCCAGTTTCAACAGTTCGAGCGACAAGACTCCCTCTTCACTGCAATAAATCTTGATGACGCCGTGCCTGCAACAAGCCCGCACATGCCAACCTCTGTCCTAATCGATATCAATGTCATGATTGAGGCTGGAGTGGCCAAGTTTTGTTTTGCTTGGAATCGACACATCGACCACCAAGATTCGATTCTGGCCTGGACCGCACAGATCCTACCATCGTTGCAATCGCTTTGCAACGAACTGCGTGGCAGATCGGCATCGCGCACTTTGTGTGATTTCGAGTTCCTGAGCCTTGATTACAGTGGACTAGACGAATTGCAGAACAAAATTCTACCGCACCTTGAGCTCTTCAACGATTCTCACATCGAGGACGTTCTACCATGCCTTCCGATGGTCGATGGCATCCTACTAAGTCAAACAAAGGGCACAGGGTCATACGAGACTTCTCAGACCTGGCAAATCGTGCCACGCGGATCACATCGCATCGAGATCAGTAAGCTCGTCGATGCCTGGCAAGCATTGATCGCACGTCATTCGGCATTGCGAACCGTTTTCATTGAAAGCATGGATGCCACTCGTAGTGCCTTCAATTCCGCTGTTCTATGCTCGTCCCGTGGCAACGTCGTCCTTGTCGGTAGTGAGAGCTATGAAGGAGCGCTCGACACATTGAAGCATCTGCAGAGGGTCGACTATACTCAACCTCGTCCTCCACATCGACTCACACTCTGCAGTATCTTTGGTCAGCCACATCTCTTGTGCCAGATTGAGATCAGTCACGCCACATGCGATGGCGTCTCGACTGCTATCACTATGAAGGACTGGGCCCAAGCATATTCAGGAGAGCTCGATGTCCGGGAACTTCAAGATGTTACTCGAGATTTCACATTGGCTTTGGCAGCACAGTCAAGGAATGAGAGGATGGCGTACTGGAAGAATAAGCTATCGAATATGGAACCTTGCACATTCCCTCATCTTAGGGGCCATACACCAACTATCAGTTCTCAGCCAAATGGTGTGACATCTCTTGAGATCGGAGCGAAGACCCTCAAGCTTGTCAAGCGGTTCTGCAAATTGCAGGCCGTCACGCTCGCCAGTTTCTTTCAAAGCGCATGGACTTTAGTGCTATCAGCTTATGTCGCATCTGACAGAGTCTGTTTCGGATATCTGGCCTCTGGACGTCAGCTGCCTGTCAAAGGCATCGATCAGTCCATCGGTGCCTATGCAAATGTGATGATCTGTCGTGCCGATCTTGGCCGACAGCATGATAAGAGGAGCTTCGTGCACTATATCTATGACCAAGTCTTGGAAGACATGGCCTTTCAGCACTGCTCCGTCGCCGAGATCCAGCACGAGCTTGGCTTGCCATCACTATTCAATACCATCATGTCTTTCCAGAAGGAAGAAGATTGCGTGGACGAGCAAGGTCCAGAGCACCAGGAGCTGCATTTCATCGAAGTTGATTGGCGTGATCCAACCGAATACGACATCACTATCAACATTAATCAATTAAAGATGGCTGTCCGCGTGACTGCAGAATATCGTCTAGCCTGCATGGACTCCGAGCAAGCACGTCGAGTCATTTCACTTTTGGAGTCGACTATCATCTTGCTGGTCACTGAAACTGCTGGACCTTCGACAGCCACACACAGGACACTAAAGGAACTTACTGCAACGCAAACTGCGAGTGTGGACGATCTGCGAGATATCTGGAATTGGAACAAGATAGTTCCGGAAACTGTCGACAAGTTGGTACATCATGCCATTGCTGATGTAGCCAGACGAATCCCGAGTGCGCCTGCCATATGCGCATGGGATGGCGAGCTCACTTATAGCAAGCTTGAAGCTGCTGCCAACAAGCTTGCTCAGCATCTTCTCGGCCTTGGTGTGGGACCCAAGGTCATTGTCCCCCTTTGTTTTGAGAAGTCGAAATGGATGCCAGTATCAATGTTTGCGGTTATGAAGGTAGGCGCAGCGTCATTAGCAATAGACTGCACTCTTCCCAAAGAGCGTCTGCGCAGTATCGTACAACAGGTGCACCCTCTTGTGGTACTGGCATCTGTTGCGCAGACTGAATTGGGCAAGCAGCTCACGGACAGCCCAATCTTAGTCATAAGCGATGTGCATCTGGATCAGCTGGCAGAGCCGGCAGTCGAGATGCCAGAGGTGAAACCTTCGGATCAGCTGTACATCGTGTTTACATCTGGCAGTACTGGAGTGCCTAAAGGTGTCACTACCACGCACTCCAACTTCAGCAGTGCTATTCAGCATCAGCAGACATCTATGGGGTTCAAGAGCACTTCGCGGGTGTACGACTTCGCCAAATATACCTTTGATGTTACATGGTCCAACTTCTTACACACTATGACCAGTGGCGGATGCCTGTGTATCCCATCTGAAACAGAAGCAATCGACAATCTGGCCGACTCCTTCTTGAAGTACAGGGCTAATTTTGTCGATCTGACACCTTCTGTGGCAAGCACTATACGACCGGCTGACCTCCCTGCCTTAAACCACTTATTGTTCAGCGGTGAGGTCCTGCCTACCCATATCGGCGCTCAGTGGGCTAAACGAGCGATTGTTCTCAATACATATGGTCCTGCTGAGTGTAGTGTCAAAGCAACCTTCGCAAGAATCGGCGAGACTGGAGCACAAGTTGCCAACATCGGCCGCGGATTCGGACTGTGCACTTGGATCGTACAGCCTACCAACCACGAGAAGCTTGTGCCAATAGGGGTTGTTGGAGAGCTTCTGCTCGAGGGACCGCTTATCGGCGCCGGTTACCTTGGAGATGCGTCGAGAACGCAGACAGCTTTCATCGAAAATCCTCCTTGGCTTGTCCGCGGATTGCCGCACGACGCTTCATCAGGCGCTCCAAGTCACCATGGTCGTTGTGGTCGATTGTATAAGACTGGAGACCTCGTGAGATACGAGCCAGATGGGACCATGATCTTCGTTGGCCGCAATGATGCTCAAGTCAAGATCAATGGACAAAGAGTAGAGCTCAGCGACGTCGAGTATCATGTTCGAAACAACATCGCCATTGCTGATTTGCAAGTCCAGGTGTTCGCTGAGATACTCACACCGTCCCAAAGCGATACATCCATCCTTATGGTCTTCATTCATGTGGTCAATGAGCGATACGCTGATGACAGTGCACTCGACCGTGCTCGACAGAGCGCCAGGATCCTCACAGGTCTGACTGAGAGGCTAACAGCGCACGTTCCGGCTCACATGACTCCATCTGCCTACCTGGTGCTGAAGGGGTTGCCTATGACGACTACTGGAAAAGCTGATCGTCGCCGGCTCCGCGAAATTGGTCAGAAGCTGACATTTGAGCAGATTTTGGCGCTCAGTTCTGGCAGTGACGGAGGCCATCAACCCTGTACAGCTACAGAGCGGCAATTGCGAAGCCTCTGGGCTCAAGTGCTTGGCATCAAGACGTCAGACACCATCAAAGCAGATCACAGCTTCTTCCAAATTGGAGGTAGTTCAATCAGAGCCATGAAACTAGTGGGCCTTGCTCGTAAGGTAGGGCTTCATCTAACGGTCACGAGTATCTTCAAGCAGCCCATACTCAAGGACATGGCGCGATCGGCAGGTCAAGTCTCCGGTCTCGATGAGGACGACATCCCGCCATTCTCATTGCTCAATACCAGAAAGGATCCTCGAAAGTTATTGGAACAAGCTGCAGAACTGTGTCGAGTTGACATTGCTCGAATAGAAGACATCTTTCCGTGCACTCCGCTGCAAGAAGGACTTCTAGCGCTCACAGCAAAAAGAGATGGCGACTATACTGCTCAGTATATTCTGCCTCTGCGGCGCTCAGCCGATCTTGCACGATTTCAACGGGCATGGGAGGAGGTGCTGAGAACAACACCAACTCTGCGCTCCCGGATTGTGGACCTTGCAGATCAAGGACTTGTGCAGGTCGTTCTTGATCATAATATTCAATGGTCCCATCACCTCAGTGTCAGCGAGTATCAGGAAGTCGATAAAATCGCAGACATTGGTTTAGGCAAGCCGCTTGTACGGTATGCTAACATTTCCGCGAACAATCAGAGCCAAACACATTGCTTCGCATGGACAATACATCACGCACTCTACGACGGATCTTCAATGAGGCTCATCATGGACAGGCTGAATCAGGCTTACAAGGATGCTCTTGCTCTGCAGCCTGCTCCTCCATTCAACCGATTCGTCAGACACATTCTCAACATCGAAGAGGGAGATGCCAACAGCTTCTGGCAAGCACAATTTGCTGGATTAGAAGCGCAGGTATTTCCAACATTACCGTCAGCAACGCATCAGCCAAGGGCGGAGTCATACGTCATTCATCATATCGAAGATCTCACCTGGCCTCGATCGAGCATCACTGCTGCGACAGCAATCCGCTCCTCGTGGTCGATACTCACAGCCCGCCTCACGAACTCGAGTGACGTGGTCTTCGGTGTAACAATGAGTGGTCGCCAGGCAGCTGTTCATCAGATTAATGAGATGACAGGTCCCACACTCACAACTTTGCCTGTACGAACGGTCTTGGACTGGGAGCAGTCTGTTGAAGCATATCTGGATCAAGTCCAAAGAGAGATGACAGAAATGATCCCTTACGAACAAACAGGTTTGCAGAACATTTCCCGAATCAGCAACGAATGCAGGCAGGCTTGCAATTTCCAATCGCTACTACTGATCCACCCTCTCGAGGAGACTAAGGATCGAGAGAGCTTGTTATTCGTTGCTGACAATGACGACGATGCAGAAGAGGTTGCTGCTGGAGACTTCACAACTTACGCCCTGACGCTAGAATGTGAATTGGAGGAGCACGGTCTGAAGCTCAAATTCGAGTATGATGATGGAGTCATCGGCAGCAGCCAAGTTTCGAGCTTGGCCGACCTTTTCGAGCACATTTTACGCCAATTGTGCGACTCATCAAACAGCACGAAACGAATCGCCGAGATTGAGGCGGTCAGCAAGACGGAGCTCGATATCATCTGGACCTGGAACGCAAAGGTACCGACGACGATCGAGGCTCGAGTCCACGATCTCATAGCTGGTACATGTCTGAAACAACCTCATGCCACAGCGATCCACGCTTGGGACGGTATCTGGACGTATGCGGAAGTGCACGATATGTCGACTCGCCTGGCGCATCATCTGGTAAGTCGTTGATGAATAGTCTATCTCGGAATGCCAGAGTATTGCTTCCAGACATTACAATCACTGATACCTTCATGCTTCTAGGTATACCTCGGAGTCGGCTGCGAGACAGTCATTCCTCTTTGCTTCGAGAAGTCGAAGTGGACGCCTATTGCGATGCTGGCTATAATGAAAGCAGGTGGCACTTGTGTAACCCTGGATCCCGCCCTACCTCAAGATCGTCTGTTCAAAATCGTCCAGCAAATCAAGCCCTCGATCATTCTGTCTTCATCGACCAACAAGGACCTCGCGGGTCGATTATGCGAGTGGAAACCTGTTATCGTTGTTAACGACAAACTCCAAGCTCTGTTTGATAAGCAGACATTGAAACTTCTGCCAGAAGTGCAACCGTCTCAAACGCTCTATATTGTCTTCACTTCCGGGAGCACCGGCATTCCAAAAGGAGTACGAATCAGTCATTCAAACTTCAGCAGTGCCCTGCGATACCAACATGGCGCGCACAACTTCGGACCCGGCGCGCGCATCTATGATTTCGCATCATATGCATTCGATGTATCCTGGTCGAATGTACTTGGCGCCTTGGAGTGTGGTGCTTGTTTATGTACCCCGGCGGATGCAGAGCGGCGTGATGATCTAGGTGAGCACTTGAAGGCATTGGGCAATGCTTGATTGCCGCATTCACATCCTCATACATGAGCTCTGCTGATCATCTTCCCAAACACAGCCGGATCTCTTCATCGCTTCCGCGTGACGCACGTTGAGTTGACCCCTTCTACGGCCTCGATTCTGCCACACGAAACTATCCAATCTCTCGACACCCTCATCCTTGGTGGTGAACGCTTGTCTGAAGAGCGCGCCAAGGAGTGGGCTTCGCTGGTCACGCTCAAGAACTCGTATGGCCCTTGCGAGTGCACACCAACTGCGACTGTGGCGGACATCTGTCCAGGCGGTAACATGACGACAATCGGGACAGGTCTCGGCGCCAATACATGGATTGTGGATGCGGTATCAGGTCAATCGCTTGTACCGATAGGCAGCATCGGCGAATTGGTTCTCGAAGGGCCTTTGGTAGGACCGGGGTATCTTGAACCCTCGACCAGCACCTTCTCTGCATTCATCGAGGACCCTGTCTGGCTGCTTCATGGTGCTTCAGGTCGCACTGGCCGACAAGGTCGTCTATACAGAACGGGCGATCTGGTTGTCTACGATGAGGATGGGTCACTTACGTTCGTTGGTCGGAAGGACGCGCAGGTGAAGATTCACGGCCAACGTGTTGAGCTTGGCGACATTGAGAACCATATTGCACAATTCAGTCAAGTACGACAATCGGCATGCATACTGCCCAAGACTGGTCTTTGCGCCAATACATTGGTTGGTCTGATCAGTGTGAAACATACCAGCGAGACCGATACTCTCCTCGCAAAGAATGGGATCAGACTCAGTGCAAGTGCCTCAGCTTCATCAGCTCTGACTACTGGTGTCACGTTTGCAGACTCAGACTCATCAACGACAAAACCACATGCTGAGATAGGTCTCGAGCAGCTCACGACCACTGTCAGGGATTATGTCGCAGCGCTAAAGAGCTATCTCGATGATGTCTTGCCTTCTTACATGATCCCAACCATCTGGGTTGTGCTCAAGGACCTTCCGCTCGATCCATCTGGGAAGACCAGTCGCAGGCAGCTGGATGACTGGCTCTCCAGAATGAACCAGCAGACATACAACCATGTCGCCGATACTGATCGCATTTCTGTTCTGCGGCAGCCAGTCACCGAAGCAGAAAGACTCCTCCAACACGCATGCTCTGTCGTCCTCAATGTGTCGTTCTCCGACGTTAACCTTGCACGATCGTTCGTTGCTAATGGAGGTGATTCCATCTCAGCCATGCGGCTGAGTGCGCACTCTCGTGCGGACATCATTGTCACTGTCGCAAACTTACTGAAAAGCAAGTCGCTGGTCGAGGTCGCACAGAAGTCTCCTGTGGCTACGAGCTCGACAACTACAGTAAGTGAGGATTTCAACACACCATTTGCTATGTCGCCTATGCAGCAATGGTTCTTCGATCAGCTTGGTCAATACTCAGTCGACGAGCCCGGGTACCATTGCAATCAATCGTTTTACCTTCGCATGAACAAAGCAATCTCTGTCGAGAGCATGCGTGCTGCTATCGCGAAGATTGTGGAAACGCATTCCATGCTCCGTGCACGATTCTATCAGGAGCCTGATACCAAATGGATGCAGATCATTCCACAGCCCAGTGCCTCGAACCATCACTTCGAAGCGTCGATGTTGAAGTCATATACCGATCTTGCGCCTTTCGCAGCTTTGCGACAACAGCAGCTTCTTGTGAAGCGTGGCCTCGTATTCTCTGCCGATGTTTGCAAAGTGGGCACTCAAGAAGAGCTGTACTTGCTGCTCATTGCACACCATCTTGTTGTTGATCTTGTTTCCTGGAGGATCATTCTTGCCGACCTCGAAGCAATACTGGCCGGAGGAACAACCTCATTGCAGAGCTTGCCATTTCAAGTTTGGAATCGATTGCAGATCCAAGAAACGAGGGAGTCTGCCTTTGCATCAGGATCTCCATCATCGACTTCAGATGTCGTGAATGATCTGTCTCTCTGGGACTTCGTAGCCGGCGAGACACCGAATAAAGTTCAGGACTATGTGAACAGAACCGTCGTCATTGATCGGGATAATACAAGACAACTCTTGTGGGAAGCCAACAACGCCTTCAGCACAGAGCCAGTCGATCTTTTCCTTGCCGCAATCTCGCACGCTTTCTTCCAAATCTTTCCGAGGTACAGCTTCACTATTGTGAATGAGAGTCATGGTCGTGACACTTTGAAAGAAGACACTGACCTCTCTCGGACCGTCGGCTGGTTCACCACGATGTACCCACTTAGCATTGCCAGAAGCACCAACGGCAGATTATCAGACATGGTGCGACGGGTCAAAGATGCCAGAAAAGGACTACTTGCCAGTGGGAGGGCGTCATTTGCGTCAAAATTTCTCCGTGACAACCGAGCTCGGGTTTCCAGCGCAAATGAAACCATGGCAGAGATGGTCTTCAATTATCACGGCCAATTCCAGCAGCTTGAGCGTAATGCTGCACTCTTCGAAAGCATCCCACTGGAGGTCTCTGACGAAGGACCTGACCTGCCCGTGTCCGCATTGTTTGAGGTCAATATATCGATTGAGCAAGGCAAGACCAACATTTCGTTCTCATGGAATCGTCACTTGGCGCACCAGCAACTCATTCAAGAATGGCCACATCAGATCGTGCGCTCTATTCGATCCATTTGCGAAGATCTACCCATGTTAGCTGTCGGGCAGCGAACATTGGTCGACTATGAATTTCTGGATCTAGACTACCCAGGCTTGGATCATCTCGAAACTCAAATCATCCCCAAGATCGTCAGTTTGAACTCCAGTGAGATCGATGACATTTATCCCTGCCCTCCTATGGTAGATGGCATTCTCCTTAGCCAGCTGAAAGGGTCCGGAAGTTATGAAACCACACAGCGTTATCACATCAGGCCTCGAAATCCCCATGTGATCGACATTGAGCGATTGTCTGTAGCTTGGCAGGCTGTAATAGACCGGCATCCATCTCTACGCAGTGTCTTCATTGAAAGCGCAAACAACACCACAGCTTTCAATCAAGTTTTGCTCAGAAGCTGTCGCCCAGAGATCAAGCTGCATCACAGTGAGAGTTTGAGGGCCGCTCACGGATTTCTGCAGATTCTTCCAAGGCCCAATTATCAGCAGCTCAAGCCTCCCCACCGTTTGGTTCTTTGCCCGGTATCAGATACAGACACTATCTTGATTCAGATCGATATGAGCCATGCTATCACTGATGGCGAATCCGCAACGATCCTTCTCCGAGATTGGAAAAGGGGTTATGCAGGACTCCTAGCTCGAGCAGACCTGCTGGAAACGACCCGAGCTTTCGCTAGAGCACTGCAACCCGATATAAACAAGAAAAGGCTGTATTGGACGCAAAAGTTGACGGGGGTACAACCATGTTACTTCCCTGCACTGCATGAAATGTCGCAGCCCGCGAGAAGCATGTCCTGTTCCACTCTTCACATCGACGGCACCGATCTTACATGCATACGGCGATTCTGCGAGACGAATTCCATCACGATCGCCAATCTGTTTCTCGCAGCTTGGGCATTGACGTTGTCGGCATACGCAGACGACACTTCTGTCTGCTTCGGATATCTTGCTTCTGGAAGAGACCTACCAATTCCAGATATCATGGAGGCCATTGGAGCATTCGCAAACATGCTGACGTGCCGCGCAGACATACCTCGTGATTGGAGCAGCAGTCGATTTGTCCAGTATCTCCACAATCAGGTGTTGGAAGACATGGAGCATCAGCACTGCCCTCTGGCTGGCATTCAACATGAACTGAAGATTGCTCCAGGGCAGCAGCTGTACAACACGATTATCTCCATACAGCAAGACCATGATGGCTCTTTGGACCAGCCTGTCGATCAAGAGCTTGAGTTCGTTGATGTTGATGGAGAAGATCCAACAGAGGTAAGT
Source organism: Niebla homalea (assembly GCA_019925105.1). Taxonomy (NCBI): domain Eukaryota; kingdom Fungi; phylum Ascomycota; class Lecanoromycetes; order Lecanorales; family Ramalinaceae; genus Niebla; species Niebla homalea. Next base: position 1,003,115 of record JAHGAU010000019.1, read on the forward strand.
CGACCCTATGTCTAGTGACATCTGTTGACACAGAAGCAGTATGATGTGGCGATCAGCATAATTCTCGGCATCAAGCAGATAGATTTGGCTATCAATTGCGCACCATCGCACTGCAACGATGATCAGGCACACCGCATCATATCGCTGCTGAGGAATACAGTCGTCAGGCTCGCCAAGTCATGTCAAACTTTAGACAAGAAGGACACGCTGGGCGACAGCATCATGGCAATCAGCGAGGAAGACTTGCATGACATCTGGCAATGGAACTCGAATAGCTCCGGAGACGAAGATGCAAGCAGCCGACACTTCGATAAACCCATATCTGCCAGACAAGACCGATCAATCACAACCCAGGCTATCAAAGCCGGGTCAGGACAACTTGCGTCAGAGGTGGCTCATTCTATTACCGGCACTGCTGCCAAAACCTGGGTCACTGGCATGGAAGACAGCAGTAGACTGGTGCCAATAGGGTGCACTGGCGAGCTCGTTCTGGAGTGTTCTACAGCGGGAATGGACTGCGTAGACGGCGCCAAAAACATAACAACTTCTTCCTTCGTGGACAATCCATCATGGCTCCTTGATGGTGGTGGTCCAGGGTTTCACGGACGTCAGGGGCGCATATATCGGACCGGCATTCTCGCTCAGTACAACTCAGACGGCAGCTTGGTCTGTGTCAGTCGCAAGGCAGATCAGAAGAAGCTACAAGGCCAGCCAATCGATCTTGACAAGCTTGAAAGCCGGATGCGCGAAGTGCCTCCAGTTCTTCAAGCTGTCTGTCTGATCCCAACCACTGGACCTTATCTTGGCAAACTTGTCGGCTTTTTTGATCTTCAAATATCACCTAAGCGCGATCATCGCAGCAGCAAGCACAAAGCAAGACTCGTCTCCAATGACCAAGCAGCTCAAGTCCGTGACAGTATTCAAGCCCTGGAGGCGTCGATGGACAACTCTTTCCCGGCGTATATGGTGCCATCTGTCTGGATAGCCCTGGAAGAAATTCATGTCAATACTGACAATCGCTTGTCTCGCAAAGTGCTGGAGGACTGGATCGGTCATGTCGATGCCGAAACATGCGCTCGTATTGCTAGTGCCGGATCAGTATGTCGTAGACCCATCACAGCAGCAGAGAAAGTTATCTGCCACGCCTGCAGCCTGTTCCTTGACCGACCTGAGAGTAATATCAACATCGACCGTTCCTTCATTGCAAATGGGGGCGATTCCATGTCGGCCATGCGAGTCAGTCCCCACTGTCGTGCTGCGGGCTTCGCCATCTCGGTGGCATCGCTGCTCAGGATCAAGACACTGATTGGTGTTGCCGCATCTGCGACTGTTACCGAGCATTCCAAAGTGCAGATTGAAGAATTCGAGAAGCCTTTTTGCCTCTCGCCTGTGCAGCAATGGTTCTTCAATCAGTCACCACCTGACAAGGTAGATACCAGAAGCCATTATTGTAACCAGGCTTCCTATCTTCAGCTTAAACGTCGGGTGTCGTTTCAACAAGTCGCAACCGCTGTCCAGCAGCTTGTGCATTTGCATTCCATGTTGAGAGCACGATTCCAGCTCGACAAGGTCACAGGATCCTGGTCGCAGCTCATCTGCAGGCCTGAAGATGGCATCTACCACTGTGCTTCTCTCCAGGTCGACACAATTACAGACGTCGAGAACAACCTTGTTGAGCGACACCAAGAGCTGAACATCGCACAAGGCAAAGTCTTCGCCGTGGATCTGTTCACTTTAAGATCCGAAGACCAGTTCTTGACACTAATCGCGCACCATCTGGTGGTCGACCTGATATCTTGGCACATTATCCTCGATGATCTAGAGGTGCTGCTCAATGGTGGAGCCTTGCAAGAGGCGATACCCTTCCAGGTGTGGAACAATCTGCAGAGCATGAAGGCTGAAGCGTCCAAGCACAAGCCGGAGCAACTACTTGCCACACAAAATCATAACAATCTCGACTTTTGGGGCTATGACTTATCCATATCTAACACATTTGCTGATCATGTGGAGGAGATGCTTACCATCGACCACAAGACGACCGCGCTTCTCCTCGGAAAGGCTAATGAGGCTTACGATACGGAGCCAGTCGATCTCATCCTCGCTTCGTTGTGGATTGCATTTCATGAGGCTTTCAAAGATCGGGACGGGCTTACGATCTTCATTGAGGGCCACGGACGTGAATCTTGGAGTTCAGACATGGACATTTCTCGAACAGTAGGATGGTTCACCACCATGACACCGCTTCACATTTCGCGCTGCCGCAACAACGATGTTGTAAGAGCCATCAAGGACTCCAGAAGAATGCTTCGCTCAAACGGCAGAGAGTATTTCGCTTCGCGCTACCACAACCAAGACGGCAAGAGAGCTTTTCAATCCCACGAAGATACCATGGAAGTGCTCTTCAACTATCACGGTCAGACCCAGCTGCAAGGTGACGATTCGATGTTCAAGAATGCTGCCTTCGATAATGTTTTTGATGTCGGCCTTGCTTTGCCCACCTCAGCACTCTTCAGCATCAACGTGTCGGTCCAAGAAGGTCTCATTGACCTGTCTATCTCGTGGAATCGATGGATCAACCACCAGGCTATGATTCGACAATGGCTCCAGGAAACCCCTCGTTCAGCATGGCTTTTGTGTAGCTCATTGTTGGCTTCGGAACGCTCACTGACGATTGCGGACTACGAGTTTCTGCGTCTCGACTATAAAGCTCTCGACCAGCTTCAAGATCAGACCATTCCTATCATACGATCCAACACTGGAGCGGCAGTTGTCGATGTCTTTCCCTGTTCGCCCATGGTGGACGGAATGCTGCTCAGTCAGGGAAAGGATTCCTCGGCGTACAAAACGTCACTTACATATGAATTGGCACAGAGGAATCAGCATCTGGACATCGCCCTTCTCAAGGAAGCATGGCAAGCCGTCATCGCACGTCATCCGGCTCTTCGCAGTGTGCTCGTCGAGGGCATCGACAAGAGGACAGCCTTCATTCAGATAGTGCTGGGATACTTCGAGGGAGATGTCATTGTCACCACAGCTCCAACCAGAGACGCAGCCTTGATCTCGATCGATCGACTACCTGACATCGATTATCAAAGACAGCTAGTGCCACCACATCGCCTTGTACTTTACAAGGTTGAACAAGACAGTACCATCATCTGTCACATCGAGATGAGCCACGCCATTACTGATGGTATATCAACTGCGATCTTGCTGGACGACTGGTCGAAAGCTTATCATCAACAGCTTGACGGCAGGGATCTCATCGAGACAACCCGTAGCTTCGTTCATCATCTCAATGCTAGCTCCGAGGTCGACAAGCTCAGCTACTGGAAACAGAAGCTCACCAATATAGACCCATGCGTCTTCCCCAGGATCTCTCAAGATTCGACACCTGGCGATCGAGCAATATCAGCTGTGCTTACAATTAACGGAGAGAAGTTCAGACAAGTACTAGACTTCTGCGAATCTCAGTCAGTGACTCCAGCAAGCCTATTCGACAGTGTCTGGGCGTTGATTCTGGCGGCTTATACCAGCAACGATCAGGTATGCTTCGGGTACACTGCCTCTGGTCGCGACTTGCACATTCCGGATATCGACCACTCTGTTGGCGGCTATGCCAACCTCCTGATCTGCCAGGCTGACACTTCTTCCCACGCCTTGGCCGACAGTCAATGCTTTGTCCAATATCTGCATGCCCAAGTCATGAAAGATCTTGAATATCAACATTGTTCGCTGGCAGATATAGAGCATGAGCTCGGCCTGTCTCACGGTCAAGCACTGTTCAACACTATAGTGTCTTTCCAGAATGATGATGGCGCAACCAGAGCAGATGTCGCTACTCAAGACCTATTGTTTCACGATATCGCTTACAAAGACCCAACTGAAGTAAGTAATACCGCAGACAGCGGAGACCTTCACATTGTCGCTAATTGCCTTGCACAGTACGATATATCCCTCGGCATCGCATATGGGAAGACTCAGGTCGAGCTGTCCCTCGACTCCCATTCATCATGTCTGTCCACAATTCAGGCCGAGCGTACCCTGTCACTACTAGAATCCGTTCTCATGTCACTTATAGATATCAGCATTGAAGCAGACACTGCTCTTTTGTCAACCATTGACATGATCAGCGCACAAGACCTCGAGGAGATCTGGACTTGGAATCATGCTGCGCCCGATCCGGTAAATGCGCTGGTGCACGACTTAATCTCGAAGACCGCGCACATGCTGCCTAGCAGCCCTGCTGTCTGCGCCTGGGACGGCGATTGGACATACCAAGAATTGAGCAGTCTGTCTTCCCAGCTAGCACATCAATTGATCAGCATCGGCGTCGGGCCTGAGGAAATCGTCGGTCTTTGCTTTGAGAAGTGTCGCTGGACCCCAATAGCAGTCCTCGCGGTGATGAAGGCTGGAGGCGTCAGCTTGATCCTGGACCTTGAACTTACAGAGGACCGTCCGCAAGTCATTCTGGAGCAAGCCAAATTGACCGCCATGCTGTCTTCGACGGCTGGTAAGGACACAGCCATCGCCCTGGCTAATGATATGGACTGCCCAATGCTGGTGGTAGATGAACTCAATCTGGTCCGTTCAGGCATACCGATCCTGGCTGATTTTCCCGCTGCTCTTTCTGATGTGAAGCCCAACAATACTCTCTACATTGTCTTCACCTCAGGCAGTACGGGTGTACCCAAAGGAGTGTCCATCACACACTCAAACTTCAGCAGCTCTATACACTATCTCCGCAGAGAGCACACCATCGGAACTGGGTCCCGAGTCTACGATTTTGCGGCATACTCATTCGACATGTCCTGGTCTACAATGCTCTGGACACTCGAATGTGGTGCTTGCCTTTGCATTCCGTCGCCGGCTGACCGTCGTGACAACCTAGCAGAGTCTATCGATCAATTCGGCATCACTCAACTATTATTGACTCCGACAGTCGCTCAGCTGCTTCCGCTTGCCACGTTGCAAGGCATAGAATGCTTGGTCCTGGGAGGCGAAGCCTTGACGCCTGAGTGGAGCAAAGTCTTTGCGAGTACAGTCAAGACTATGAACCACTACGGGCCTTGCGAATGTACGCCAGTAACGGTAGCAACAAACATCAGCCCAGAGGATCCTCAGGTTTCCATCGGTCGTGGTGTGGGTGTCGTTACTTGGGTGGTTGACACGATAAGAAACTCTCTTGTCCCTGTTGGATGCGTTGGCGAACTTCTCCTCGAAGGCCCGCTAGTTGGCCCCGGTTATCTTGACCCAGAGCTGACAGCAGCATCATTCGTCCAGGATCCTCCATGGATGCTCCGTGGCTCCAATTCCTACGCAGGGCGACGAGGACGCTTGTACAAAACAGGTGATCTTGTGCGCTATAATCACGACGGCACTCTATCATACCTGGGACGGAAAGATAATCAAATCAAGATCAATGGGCAGCGTATAGAGCTGGGTTCGATCGAATACTGTATTCGCTCCTGCATAGAGCACGAGGCTGCTGTCCGTGTGGTCGTCGAGCTTGTCAAACCTCGAGACAGCCCAAAGAAAGTGCTCGTGGCTTTCTTAAGCACAGAAGGAAGCTCTTCTGCAGCTCTGGGACAAGTCACTGCTGGTCTGTCCGCCAAGCTTGCTCATCAGTTGCCGGCATTCATGGTTCCCTCCGCACTCATATGGACAGAGAGCTTTCCCGTGATGGTCTCGGGTAAGATCGACAGAGGGAAACTACGAGGCATGTACCAGCATCTCTCAAGACAAGAGATAATCGTCCAAGGTGATCGACGAGCAACAGAGAATGCAGGTCCAATGACAGACATGGAGAGGGAGCTCGCAGCTCTCTGGTCAACTGTACTCGAGGTTCCCTGGGACACCATTAAGGCTGACGACAGCTTCATTCGTCTTGGCGGGGACTCTGTCGGCGCCATGAAGCTTTCTGCCATGGCTCGAGATGACGGCTTCAAACTGCCAGTGACTGGCATTCTTCGCTATCCGAACCTGGCCGACCAGGCCAAAAGAGTGAAGACCATCCACAACACGGAAGAAACAGCCGTGCCACCTTTCTCGCTGCTGCCTGCAAACGTCAGCTCAATAGCAGCTCGTGAGCAGATAGCAGAGCTCTGTGGTATTGCTACAAGAATGATCGAGGACGCCTTCCCATGTACGCCTTTGCAGGAAGGTCTCCTAGCTCTTACCTCGCAACGACCCGGGAGTTATGTGGCCCAATGGGCTTATGAGCTGCAGCCTGAGATCAATGTTGACCGCTTTCGACAGGCGTGGGACGATACCATTGCGACAACACCTATACTACGCACTCGAATCGTCGACCTCCCCGGATCAGGCATGATACAGGTTATCACGGCAGCCCAGGCTGCTGTCTGGACCGAGAAGGCCGAGATGCTGGCAATGGGTCTTGGCACATCTCTCACGAGCTCAGAGATACGAACGAGTCTCGAGGGCCATTCTGTCTTTGTTTGGACCGTACACCACGCGTTGTACGACGGCTGGTCTATCCCACAAGTGATGCGGATGCTGGAGACTGCTTATGCAGGAGTCCCGAAGCTCGAGTCGCCACCACCTTTCCAGAACTTTGTGAAATTCATACAGGACACTAACAAGGACGCTGTGAGCAAGTTCTGGACTTCACAATTCGAGCAGCTTGAAGCTCAGATATTTCCTTCGATGTCTTCATTAGCTCAACCAAACCCTGACTTTGGTGTTGCGTACCAGATTCGAGATCTGTCCTGGCCCAGAACGGACACGACCGCAGCGACTATGGTTCGAGCTGCTCTTGCAATATTGATTGCGACATACACTGACTCCTCTGAGGCCATCTTCGGAGTCACGGTCAATGGCAGACATGTTCCGGTCCATGGCATCGAGAACATGATAGCTCCCACGATTGCCACCGTACCTCTCCGTGTGAAGACCTCAAGGGAAATCAGCATATCCCAGCTACTCCATCAGCTGCAAGCTCAGATGCTTGACATGACCCCTTTCGAGCACACTGGTCTACAAGAGATCCGAAAGATAAGCCCAGCCGCTCAACATGCTTGCGACTTCCAAACGCTTCTGCTCGTTCATTCGGCTCCAGCCATGAATGAGCAGCCGCATACTCTGTTCATCGATGCAGAGGACGGGATCGATATTGACACAGGCAGAGTCGACGGACTAGTGACCGACTTCGACACCTATGCCATCACGATCGAGTGTGACCTTGAGGCTACTGGCGCACTGCTTCGAATGAAGTTTGACTCGCAAGTCATCTCAAGAGATCAGGTGGAGACATTTGCAGCGCAATTTGAATCGATCCTGCGACAGCTATGTAGCTCTCAGGTTTCAAAGCTCACGATAGCTGATCTTTGGACTGCCGGACACAGAGATCTGGATCAAATCTGGAAATGGAATGCCAGCGTCCCGGCCACCATTGATGTCACGGTACATGGCATCATCGCACAGAATGTGGCACAATACCCACATTCTCCAGCGATCTGCGCATGGGATGGGCACTGGACATATCAAGAACTCGACAGCATTGCCACGCAGATCGCCCTTGGACTTGTCAGTGATGGCTTCGGCCCAAATTCTGCTGCAATCCCTATATGCTTCGAGAAGAGTCGCTGGACTCCTGTAGCTATGCTCGCGGTCATGAAAGCTGGCTGTGCCTCAGTCATCTTAGACACCACATTACCTGTGAGCCGACTTGAAGCTATTGTGCGGGAGGTCGATCCGCCCGTGATCTTGTCATCCCTCGCCAATCTAGAGCTCGCAAAAGGCTTAATAGATCAACGAGTCATTGTGCTCTGCGAAGAGACGCTGAGAATGTTCGACGCACCAAGCACTCAGGTACTACCAACTGTCGATGCATCAACCAATCTATATCTCGTGTTCACCTCAGGCAGCACCGGTACCCCAAAGGCAGCAGTGATCACTCACTCCAACTTCAGCAGCGCAATCTACTACCAACAGGCTGCCACTGGCTTCAGCAGATCAAGTCGTGTCTGCGACCTTGCCAGGTACGCGTTCGACGTCTCATGGTCCAACTTCGTCCACACGCTCGCTGCAGGAGGATGTCTCTGTATACCCTCGCAGCAGGAGATCAGCAATGACATCGCAGGCGCTCTACTGGCCTATGAAGCGAACTTCATAGATATAACACCATCCGTGGCTGGTGTGCTGCAGCCATTTGACCTTGGTGGCATACAGACCGTCGTCTTCGCTGGTGAGCCTCTCCCAAGCCACATCGCCTCGCAATGGGCAACATACGCCCGCGTACTCAACATGTATGGCCCTGCGGAATGCACAGTCATTGCGACAATGGCAATATTCAAGCGCCACTCTGCAGCATCTTCAGCCAGTGGTATTGGTCAAGGCCTTGGCCTCTGTACTTGGGTGGTGGATAGTCAAGATCATCAGAGGCTGATCCCAATTGGAGCTGTCGGCGAGCTACTACTGGAAGGCCCACTCGTTGGAGCTGGCTATTTCAAGGATACCGAAAGGACCAAAGCATCGTTCATTGACTCGCCAGAATGGCTCACCGGCGGCAATGGCACCAACCATAAAGGACGTCAAGGACGCCTATACAAGACCGGTGACCTTGTCTCCTACAGCTCTGATGGATCACTCAACTTTATCGGCAGGAAGGATGCCCAGACTAAGATCAATGGCCAGCGCTTAGAGCTCGGCGATGTGGAACACAACCTGATGGCCTGCATCAACGCTGACCCTTCAGGAAAGGTTGCGGCAGAGGTTTTGACGCCAAGAAACAGTGACAAGCCGATGCTTGTTGCTTTCGTACAGACCAGCCAGCATGATGATGTTGGAGCGGAGATGATAGGATTACAAGATCGGCTTGCTGCCAGACTTCCTGCTTATATGATTCCTTCAGCTTATATCAAGATCGAAGAGCTACCACTCTCCTCCTCTGGCAAGATGGATCGCAAGCAGCTGCGCGCAATCGGGGCAAACATGACTCGGCACGAGCTCACAACATCCACCTCCATCCAGGCAGAGCGCCGGATACCGTCGACTGACCACGAAATCTGCCTACAAAAGCTATGGAGTGAAGTTCTCAGTGTGGAAATTGAATCAATCTCCGCAGATGACAACTTCTTGCAGCACGGCGGTGATTCCATTCAAGCCATGAAGCTCGCTAAGAGGGCTCGACACGAAGGGTTGGACCTATCCGTCGCCGACATACTTGGGAATGTCAAATTGTCGCAGATGGCTTTGCAAATGCAAAGAAGAGCCGAGGAGTCGAGAGGAGTCGAGCTTGACTATCGACCCTTCTCTTTCTTGCCGCCGGCAAGTCAACAACCGATAGAGCAACAGCTGATCGAGTACGGTCTATCATTAGACAATGTGCTTGACATTCTCCCTCTCACCGATCAGCAAACTCGATATCTTCTGGGCACATACACGACTGCTCGCAGTTCAGTGTTCTATCACACCATGGATCTCGATGACGGATTCGACCTTCCTAAGATACAGCATGCTTTGGTCTCTATTCTCGAGCAATTCGATATGCTAAGAACGGTCGTCATTCCGTACAAGAACATGTTTCTGCAAATCGTCCTTAGACATGTTAACAGCGACAGCACAGTTTTCGAGACTGCAACGGATAGTCTTGACGAGTACACTTTGCATTTGAAGAATCGGGACTTGCTGTCCGATTTGCATTTCGGGGATGTTGTCACTAAGATCTTCATTGTTCGCCAGACCAGAGACCAGAGACATCGAATCGTGATTCGACTGTCACATGTTCAGTATGATGGGATAGGGCTCGAACAGATGTGGACAGTATTCGAAGACAGCTACAACTCATCAACGTCTGTCAACAATGCAATACCTTCATTTGCGCACCACCTACACAGTCTATCACTCCTCGACAGAGAGAAGATGACAGAGTACTGGCGTAAACTGCTCAAAGGCAGCAGTCGAACAGAGCTGAAGCATCAAACCACCTTTCAACTCGGATATGCTACCGGCCCTGAAGTTGTCAAGACACTGCCGACCGCCATGATTAAGTCGAAGGACTTCACTTTCGCCAACGTGCTCAAAGCAGCCTGGGCATACGTCCTCGCCAGGCACTCGGCGACCAATGATGTTGTCTTCGGCAGTCTCGTCCATGGCCGCAGCCAAGCGGGCAGCCAAGACGTCTTCGGTCCATGCGTTAATATCATACCGTATCGCATCATCCTTGAGCAGAATTGGACAGCAAGAGATCTCCTCACAGCCGTAGCTGCTCAACAGCTAGCCAGCACGCCCTTTGAGAGCCTGGGCAGTCAGAGCATCATTCGCAATTGTACCAACTGGGCCAAGTGGTCGTTCTTCAGCTCCGTGATCATCCATCAGAACTTCGAACGGCGCAGTCATCGAGGCAGGGCCGTGGACTTCGATAGCGCCGACTTGTCTACCGGTGATGTTGACGATGTTCAGGTATATGTCATCTCCACGCCTGGGGAAGATGGGATGGAGATCCTCCTCAGTTTCAAGGATCAAGTCGTTTCGCAGCCACTAGCGGAGAGATTGGCGTCAGATCTGAGCCAGACCATCACCGGGTTCTACACAAAGATGGATGCCACTCTCATAACACCGAAGGAAATCCAAGGTATGCCCGCCTTGCTGCCACTGCCAGAGGAGAAGAGCAGTATTGTGTCGCCTACCAGTGAGCAGTTGACAACTCTGGCAAATTGCTCGGCAGATTTGAGAGCTGCTCTCGGCGCGGCGTGGTGCGATGTCTTATCTACGCACCAAATACCCTGCGACATCTCCACAGAGTCTCTGTTCGACCTCGGAGGTGATGCGAGCAGTGCTGGTCAGCTTGCGGCTCATCTGCAGAGGCGCGGCTATCGTATCGGGATTGAACAGGTTGTTGAGCGTCCCTCTTGGTTTGAATTGCTGCTTCACTTATGCCAGCAGCGGAGAGAGGATTAGAGGCAAACGAATAGAGAAGATATGGGGCACAAAAACAAGGAAGTATCAGACACTTGGATTATATGTATTGTGGTTAGATATGAATTGAGTACGTTGAGTATCTATTTATTTGGGATATATGGATCTATCTGCACGAAGTACCTGGATAGTCTGGAAGATACGGCCAGGTAATATTATTCATATAGATCTTTTAGATATAAAACCGATAATATTCCAGTCACCAAGTTCTTTTCAAAGATATAAATAACACACGTCGGAATGGAATTGTTACTAAATCAAGAATTAAATCAAAAAAGATAAAAAAAACCACCTCGAATGAAACAAAGGTTAACAACATACCAGTTTGAATTCGATTTAGCTAGTTATGCTGGGATTATCAAGACCTTTAATTAATCTCGTGGACTCGCCATAAGGTAAATATCGGCATCCTTGGCCGCGACAATGGCGGTCGCCGCGGTTACTGGCATGCGCCAGAACGGCAGCGGAGTCGACGAGGGGAAAGTCGCCATCGCTCAATTCAAAGCCATAGCTCGAAGAGGACGCATGGCTGGGGGTTCTGGAGTGGTCGTGGGTATGGAGAGACGCGGAGACAGCGGTGTCAGAAACCAAATCGCGGGCGCAGATGCCATAAGCGATGCCGGAGATGAAGATTGCGTCGCGATCGGCGCAGGTAACGCCATGAAGGTGTTGTGGAAGCCATCGAGGTAGGCGTTGAGGTATTGGCGAAGGCAGGTGGAACTTCTGAGGTATCGAGTCCTACAGAAGCTCTCCTGAACGAGGAAGTGGGTGAGACAGTAATTGTTCCACACCACCGACCACCTGGGAGGCAAAAGCACCGTCCAGGCTGCGGTGAAGCCGTCGCGTCCAGCACGATCCGTCTCCTGGCCGTAGTTGAGGAGTCCGTTGGGAGCGTCGACATGACGGACAGCGGGATGGTCGACACCCTGCGCGAAGGCGGCGGTAGCAACGATAAGACGGGGGTCGCGGCCTTCACGCCATGCGGTAGCCAGGCCTTGGCGCTCGCCATCATTGAGGTTGCCAATGTAATAGCCGTACTGGGGGCCAAAACGAGATCCTGGGCCACAGCAATTGTGCGGACATAGATAATGCCGAGGGCGGAAGAAAAGGTACTTCACGCTTGCGTCTCTTGCTGACAAAGCTTTAGGGTGGCCGAGCGGAGCAATTCGTCCTGGGACATGGAAGACGGCGGCAGATGATGTAGGCGTTAGAGCAGGTTGGGTCCATCGCATCAGACGGGGTAGAGTCTGCGAGACTGATGGATAGGCAAGACGGTAGTGCTTGGCAGCGACGAGGAAGGCGGACTCGCTGGAAGTTGAGGAGCATGTCGCTGGTCATGAACTTCAGGACTGGTAGTGTAGCGGGCTTGCGGAGGAGGGAAGGCCTACTGGGCGTTGGCAGGTGGCAGAGCCGATGCACCGCCGAACTTGTCCTCATCATCGGAGCCGCCGGTGATGTGGAGACCCCAAGGCGACTTGACGTAGAAGGCTGCGCAACACTGGTGGGCGAGAAGCACAACCCTGGTGGGCGAGGAAGTGGCGATCTAAGGCGATGGCGATGTGACGCCATTGACGGGGAAGAAGGCGAAACCCTAAGGTGGTTGCGGTGCCCCTTGCAATGGCGCTGCTAAGCTCGTTGGGCGACCAAACGGCATCGTGGTGGGTGAAGAGGGCGCCGCGGCTTGAGGAGAAGCCCAGTTGCGCTTCCAGGAAGTGGAGGAAAGGGAGGATCAGGACCAGACATTGGACGAGCAGCTGCCCCAGTGCAGGAGGAAGGAAGCAGGCGACGGGGCGAGTGCCAGTTCTCCACGGCGCCTTGTGATAGGAGGTGATGATGGCAATCGAAGCGGAAGAGGCGATAATGTTACGAAGCGACTCCTGATTGATAGCGTAGATGCCGAGGCGCTCTTTGCGACGGAGGGGAAGCCTGGCGGTCGTGTAGATGAGCAGGGCGAGGAAGCGAAGGAAGCACTGATTGTGGGCGAAATATTCCCTTGCGCTGGACTGCTTGCAGACTCCTGCTTGCAGGAGAATGTGGTAGAGCCAACTTAACAGAAGTGCATGCGAAGCTTGTCACTGAGATTGATTCGGTCGATGAGCCAACGTTGACCGACAGAAAGCTGATTAACGGAATGCTGGGTGTAGCTATAACCAAGCTCGTGGTTGGAAGCATCATCCAGCAGAGTGTGGAGAGCGATCAGGGCAACACCCGCCGCCCCCAAGAGCAGATTATTCCAGAGTGCCGAGTGGGCAAGTTGGAGGAGCGCCTGAAGGGCGATGCGCCAGCCCGACAGCCGGGGTTCGACGTGGGTGGGGACGACAGTGGACTGGTCAGGCCAGATGGGGTAACGCTGGGAATCATTGCTGGGGTCCTTGCAAATTAAGCGCCAACGATTCAATTGCGCTTTAGAGGAAGAGCTGGTGTTGATGATAAATTGCTGTGACTGTTGCTGGATATAGTGCTCCAACGCGAGAGACGCAACTTGCGTGTCGGGGCGTTTTCTGGAGGCATGGTCGGCGAGGTCGGCGGGAGGATCCTGATCGAGGAGACGGATACAGAAAGCCAAGAGGTCTGACCAAGTGCTGGCCTACTTTGCCATTGTGTCATCCTGTTGGAGATGCTTGGTGGCGACGCGAGGGGTTTCGAAAGTGGCGAGGTAGCGAGCCGTGTTCTCGTTAATGCTTGTGGCGTGGCCCGGTGCGGGATAGTGCCGCATTTGGGACGATGGTGGTGGACAGCCTGATCCATAAGGTAGGAGTAAGGGCGGGCTACATCGTCTAAAGGCAGATGTCAGCATAGAACGAGGGCTCGGCAGCGGAGGCGACGAGCCAAGATCGAAGGGAACAATGAGGGCGCAGAGCTCATCGAGGCCAAGACTTGTGAGGAAGACTTTGACGCCAGTAGTAATCAGCCATGGTGGCGTCTGGATCGAAGAGAAGTCCTCGTTCGCTGGTAGGGAGGCGAATGTGGTCTCAGACTGTTCCTGGCTGGCAGTGACGGATTAACAGTGTTTGATCAGCGCGAGATGAGTCCGACACCCGCATAGGTAGAGGGGACTGCACCATGAAGAAGCGTTGGTGTGGTTTGATGGAAAAGGTCTGCCTTTCGGTCATACCTTATTCTCGAGCTTGCCCACCATGCTTTGGGTTGATTTGATGAACGCGGCTCTGATGCTTTTCGACCTTCTTTTTGCACTTGCTGAGAGAAGCTCGTCCCCGATAGCAGCCGTGAATGGCGCATTGATAGGCAGGGGTGATATGTAGACTCTCGATAGGCGGAGCACGACTGGGTGGTACGGAATAGAGGGATGTTGTGTCGAGGTTGTTGTCTGTCTGGGTCTATGACCGGATCGGATCGGATAAACAATGATCCCGTGTTTTGGTGACAATCGTTGGTGGGGCGTGACGACAACAATAAATCCTCCTCATTTTAATCATATTATCCATTCATTCACTCTCCAGGCCCCAGCCTACCCCTCCATCGTCCATTGAACCCTGCTACCTTCTCCATGACATCCAACTTTGGTTCATCCATCAACGCATGGCTTGCCAACGTTGAAACACCAGCTCCTCTTCTTCCAGCCCCTCCCCTTCAACCTTCAAACCCTCTTCCATCTCCCCCAGCCTCAACAGACTTTGCTACCTCCAACAAGCCGCCCAAGCCGCCCAAGCGGCCCAAGCGGCCCCATAGCCTCTTCGCAGCCTCAGACGACATCTACAAGTCCGTCCATCCATCATCAAAGAAGCGCAGGATCCACCGCTCCCAATCCTGGAGCAACCAAATCCGCAGCAACAAGCCCATTGGACGACGCCGGTCTGACTCTACACAGAGCGCCTTCGTGGGACTTGCGGGACTTGCGGGACTTGCGGGACTTGCGGGACTTGCCATGCCTCCGAATCAGTTCATGTCGCCTCCTCAAGCTTCGAAATCCCCCCACCCTCATCTCTCGTCGGGCCTGCAAAGTGGGACTGCCAGTTTCGGTCTTCAGGTGAGACCACACACCCTGCCTTGTTCCGCGCTCAGCTGCTGATGGCTTCGCGTGCGCAGACACCTACTCAACCTCCACCCTCATATCCTGCCTCAGAATTGCCTCCCACCTCGGAGAATGACCCCGACCTCGAGTTCCCAGACCTCAAGATTCGAAATGATCCTGAATTCGTGCGCCAGACGCTGGGCAACAATGGGATGTGGATAGGAGGGGACCGCTTACAGAGTGAATACCCGGCCTTCCACGCTCAGATCAATGCTTTGTTGAATACGGAGCGGCGCTCGCCAAAGGAGAAGAAGGAGGAAGTCGCAACACAATTGGTCAAGTGGCTGAAGCAACACCGTTCCCTGCCAGAGTCAGCCCTTATGACCCATTTCATCCCGAAACTCATCCCCTGGGAGCGCATGCCTATTGAGAATTTCGCGCCAGCGCCCATGGAGCCCATGGAAGCAAGCAATCATCAAGAGCCGGAAGCAAGTGTTGATCAAGAGCCGGAAGCATATACTGTCAAAGATTTCAGCGACGACAATCTGATGTCGCTCGCCAATCAGCTCTTTGCCGCTGATTTCTTGCCCTGTTGGCATCCCCAAGAGAAGGTCAACATTACAAGATCCATGATGAAGATGCCTGGCATGACTCGCCCGAAGCCTGACCTCGTCTTCGGCATTTGGCAGGACCCGCAGCCCAAGTATGGAGATGAGAAATGCAGCCTGCCCACCCGTGCTCTCATCGGCCTCGCCTACCACATGATCCACCCCTTCTTTCTGATCGAGGGCAAGCGCGCCGGCGGCGACCTCATGGCCGCGGAAAATCAAGCTTGTCGTGGCGGTGCCGCCCTCGTCAACGCCCGCCGCCTCCTCAACAAAAGAGGTGGCAAGAGAGATGAGCTCGGCGCTGACAAGGACTCCTTTGTTTTCTCCATGACCATGGACTACTATCAAGCTCGCATCTGGCTGCATTGGTGCGAGATCCGTCCCAAGTGGGAGGGCGATCGCCATTATGTGGGTACAGCCTTGAATGAGGAACAGTGGTGCGAGTACTTCCACATGGATAACTTGCAGACCTTTTTCCTCGAGCGCGTGGCGGAGACGGCGGACCTGATCGCCAAACTCAACAACATTCTCGACTGGGGATGTTTGCAGCGGGTTGGGGAGATCGACAAGGTACTGCATGACGTATGGCTCAAAGAGCAGCAGCAGAACCTTGCGATCAAGGCGTCTGAGACTAGTGAGTCGCCGGCGAGCAAGCGCAAAAGGGTGGGCAAAGGTGATACCTCATGCTCGTCCGGTACGTAATGGTAACTAGGTCACTTGCAGAGAGCGCCTCGAGCTGTCGACAGCATGTTATTAGTCGGCCTATGTATATTAGCATACAATGATGCTGTTCCAGCTCAGCAAAAGCATACCCAAGAGCCATTGCTCCCCTCCCAGCAGATAGATAGTTTGCATCTGAATACATGAACTTTGAAACCAATGCCGCGTCTAAAGAAGACAACGAGGTGGCTGACATTTTACATGGTACTCCTTCATCCACACTCTTAATAACAATATTATTTATTAATATAACTAATCCGTAAGCCAAAGGATCGATCCTTCTTACCGCTTTCGGCTCGAACTAAAATGCGCCATATCTATTACTCGTCGACCCGGGATGATTCGGCATTCGCTTATCGTGCATCTGCATATGCATATTGGGAAGTACTTGAGCAGCGAATAGGCGGCGAGAAGGCTGAAGGCAGATGAATGGACTTCTTCTTGACCCCCCATTTCTACTCACTCTACTCATCTCATCTTACATTCCCAATTACAGCGGAATTGACCTCGGCCTCAAAACGATGCTTTCAACAGAAGACCAACGGATCGAGGTGGGATACCTTTTGGTAGCCATCGCTGCTGTGCTTGTATTGGCTTGTGGCCTGCGCCTCCTCCGACCAACACTCGATACTCGTGAGCCTCGTCTTGTGTCTCCAAGGATTCCAATCGTTGGTCATGCACTGGGACTGCTACGATTTGGTATCCCATACTACGCGAAGGCAACGTGAGTGATAGGCTACTTCATATCATGGAGTATCTGATACGATACATCATCTACAGGCGGCACCTACCTCCCTCACCGATCTACACTTTCGACCTCTATGCGACCAAGATGTATATAGTAAACTCGGGAAAACTCGTATCAGCAATCCAACGCAATCACAAAATCATTTCCTTCGATCCATTCCTGACAGCTGCCGCGGAACGGATGGCTGGTATCACCGGCAAAGGACTCCGGCTTCTGCAGGAAAAGCAGGGCGGAGGTGGCGGAATTAATCAAGCTGTCATCAGTGCAATGCATCCGGCGCTACTAGGCCCTGCTCTGGATGGAATGAACGCAAGCATGATCTCAGGACTGTGCCCTTCAATCGATGCCCTCTCCTCCAACGGTGACAGTCCCCTCGACCTGTATGCGTGGTGTCGACACTCGATCACCGTGGCGAGCACCAGAGCTGTCTGGGGTCCCCAAAACCCCTACGAATCAGAGCATCTCCGATCCGCATTCTGGTGAGTACTAATCTCGAAGCTGAGAAGGGTATGCAATCATTGGTTTGACATTTCTTCACCACAGGCTTTTCGACTCCAACCTGAGTAAGCTCTTATTGAACCTCTGGCCGAAATACACCGCGAAGGCAGCGTGGATGGCACGCGAAAAACTCGTCCAGGCATTTACAGAATATTACAATAACGGCGGTCATGACGAGGCATCTGCACTCACCATGGCTCGCTGGCAAACACAGCATGATGCTGGCGCCACTACCCAGGATATTGCGCGCCTGGAAACCGCCAATAGCATTGGACTCCTCTCCAACACAGTCCCCTCCACTTTCTGGACGCTC
Organism: Niebla homalea; assembly: GCA_019925105.1. Taxonomy (NCBI): domain Eukaryota; kingdom Fungi; phylum Ascomycota; class Lecanoromycetes; order Lecanorales; family Ramalinaceae; genus Niebla; species Niebla homalea. Next base: position 1,020,910 of record JAHGAU010000019.1, read on the forward strand.
TTCCACATCTACTCTCGACCGGACCTCCTGGCTGCGATTCGCACAGAGCTTCAGACTAATGCATTGACCATCGATCCCGACACCCATCAGCATGTTGTGGACCTGGCACTCATCCGTGATGGCTGTCCCAAGTTGCTCTCAGCCTTCCAGGAGGTTTTACGCGTCTACTCCAATGGAGCGCTCACCCGTGTGGTGTACCAGGATGTCGTGCTGGATGACCGCTATCTCCTCAAGGCGGGATCCCTGGTGCAGTTGTTGGCGTCAGCAGTGAATAAAGAGGAAGCCGTCTGGGGCACTCGCGCAGGTGAAATCGACCCGTCGCGTTTCAGCAATAATTCCAGCAAGGGCCCGGGAAGGGGCAAAGAGGCGGAGACGGAAAAGCCATTATCATCCCCAATGGGAGGAAGAGACGGACCGCGTAAAACATCGTACCTACCTTTCGGTGCAGCACCGAATATGTGCCCAGGACGGCATTTTGCCACAGGAGAAATCCTGGCGCTCGCTGCTGCACTCATCCTGAGGTACGATATCGTGCCTGCAGCCGGGAGATGGTGGGCTCCGAACCTCAATGCTTGGTCCATAGCCGCGGCTATAACACCGCCGATCGAAGAGTACCCAGTTAGAATCTCGACAAGGGAGGAATATGCTGGTGAGGGAGAGTGGTCGTTCAATGTGAGAGAGGGAAAGGGAAGGTTCGGTTTATTTACTGGGTAGAACGGGGCTCAGAAAACGGCAGTTTCCTCTCATCGGTACATATCCCATTGAGCACGACCCATCATGCCATGTACGTGCATGGCCGAGTCCTATCAATCGTGTTCGTTTGTGTCTGCCATGGATAATGCAGCGACAAAAGTGTTTGCATCTGCGACATCTAGCATGCGGTTTCGCGTCATGCCTTGCTTTTCTTTGCTATCATAAGATACATAAGGGTAAACAGACCCGCCTTCCCCCCTACAACAAGGCTATCAGCGTCGAGCGACAATTCATGCGCTATCTAGGCTGTTCCAGGCGGGGCCATACGGACAGCCTCCAAGCTTCGCAGGACGGACCCGATCGCAAAGCGGCCCACCAGGCTCAGTCTCAGTCCAGTAAGCAAATTCCCAGCAATTGCGGGCGCTCGCAACGTTGCCTAACCAACGGGGGTATACCATGGCATCGCGTCGGCCCATTGTGCGAGAATCTTCTTCGCGTTCCACCACAAAACCTGCGGCTTCGATGGCTTGGAGAGCGGTTGTTCTTGTCGTCACCATGTTCGATATGTTATTGCCACGCTCAATTCCATGACGGATGGCACGATGATGAGGGAGGGAGGGAGTCGTCGTACTTGTCCGTCATGACCCATTCGTAGAGCTTAAAGGTGTTACCTGGCTTCAATACGCGATGGATTTGCGTGTGAACGGCCGCGAGAGAAGGGGGGTGGACGGTGGCCTCGATTGCGTAGACGGCGTTAAAGGTGTTTTTCGGAAAATTGATCTTCTATGCCGGGTCTTGTCAGCGCTGAGTACGGCAAATGGATGACGTTGATGATGATGTTGATGATGATGATGTGGTGGACATACCATAAAGTCACCCTTCACAAAAGACACTTTATGCGAGAGCTCTTCTCTCTTGGTGTGGGCAGTTGCGCGTTCGGTCTGACAGGCTTTATTGTTCAATCCGACCACGTTGTAGCCCGTGAAGGCAGCGATTTCCCTCGCTGGTTTCTTAATACCACATCCCACATCAAGGACCGTCATATGCTTTTGGATTCCGACTCTTTACGCGAGGTAATGCTGGTGACGAGCGAGAGCTTGTAGAAGGGACTCCCCCTATAGCGATGCCGCATAGATGGAAGGATTGCGCCCATTATTCCTCGTAGAGATCGGTCGCAATATCATTATACCTATACGTAGGTATTTATCAGCGATGCTCATGGTGCTGAAGCATTCACTTGCCAGCGAACAAATGGTGAGCGTCTCACTTGTTGACGAGAGCCATGTAACTATCTTGCCTGACCTCGCGAGCATAGTCGTTATCTTTGCCTCCCACTGGTTGATGTAGTCCGTGATCACTTTGGGAGAGGCAGCGTCCTTCTTGAGCATAGAGAAGAAAATATTACGTTCGTCGGCAGATTTGCCGTGCATCAATTTGACCAGGACTGGACTGTTAAGCCATCGTTGGCAAGAGGTAACACGTTATAGGATACACGATCTTGGACTTTGCTAAACCCAAGGACATGTGCTGACAGCTATTGAGGCGTTGTGGAGAAGCTGAGGCTGTTGGTCTGTTTTATGTTTGTGGAGTGGAGGAATGCAAGTTCTGAATTTCGAGGATGGCGGATGGCATGACAGGACGGGATCCGGGTAACTCCTTCCCGAGCGAGCTAGGGGAAAGGGAAATCTAAACTTCTAAGCTCATCTAACGGCCTGGGGCCGAGCCGTTTTTGCAAACCCTAGGGGGCCGGCCCCCGGCTCCCGAACCCTAAAGTATACCCCTAAAAAGACCACGGGTGGGAGCACTGGCGGGAGCACTTTCTGCGATCGTTACTCGCTACGAAGAAATGACGTCTGTCTATTAAACATCAAGGGACAAGTCCTTAAGCCCAGATTCAGAAATTGCAAAGGGTCCACGGACCAGCTCCGTCTACCGAGGATAATTTTGGAGCCCCGAGCGTCTGCTCTCAAATACGACCTTGCTCAGACCATCGTTCGAGCATGCACTGGCTCATGTGTTCTCCCCACGCTTGGCTTCGGGGACTCGGGGGCCGGAGTAGATTGCAGGGTGTGGCTTGGGATCCGCCCAAGGGCAAAACACCCGTCATCGTGCGATTCGAGCGTGGTGTCTCCATCACCGCCAATCACGGTCCGCATCCCTGTCAAGGTGGCTCCCACATGGATGCTCTGCAAATTCGGTCTTGTTCGTTTCCAAAGCCGTTGGCGGACTGAGCGCTGCTCTGGCGTGTGCTTGGATGATCTGGTGACAAGGAAAAGGCTCCTAAAAGCTGTCGGACAGGCCGCGATAACACTGACAGAGGCCTCCAGTTGGACCCAGAAGGAATTCCATGCTTGGTCCTCCGTGCCTAGAACGCCCGCCGAAACCCCGCGGACGAGAGCGATGGCAATCATCAAGAGACTCATACAAAGCACAACGGCAATACTCAGCTTACGACCCAGATTAAAAGATGCTTTACGCAAGACGATAACAGGAATCGAGATTACTGCAAGATCTTAGTAGGGGGAGGTTTGACGCCGTACACCCGATCTACTTACGCATAATATCTGTTACAATATCGGAAGCCACCGTAAAGTACAGAAAGATATGCTCTCGCCGTAGGAAGCCCGGACTGGAAGAGCAGTGCACTATCCGACCGTCGTCAGCGAACAAGCTTGCGAATAGAGACTGGAGACTCACAAAGCACTGAAGGACCTGTATGTGGACAGACAATGAACGTTCCCGGGATCATTATGGCCGTAATAGGAATGAACACCACGAGAATGATCCACCACCAGACTTCTACCCTCGGTAGCCGATTGACGAGAGCCCGGAAATAGAGGAGGAAGGAGAATTTGACCGAGAATATCGTCGTCCAACAGAGAAGCTCTGCGATGAGGGCATACGTGGCTCCATCCGTGATCTTTTGCATCAAGTCTGACGGAGGTAAGGCTCTCCCTTCGCTAATGGCGCCTAAAAGGAAATAATTTCCTATGAAGACGTAGAAGAGCGCGCTCCCAGCGATCAGTGTTGACGTAGCAACAAAGAACAGATAGTCGTCTGCATGGATGCGCTTAAGATGATATATACGGATGTAAGCTCTCGCGGTAGCCGCGAGTACGGCGACACCGAAGAAAAAACCCGTCGCTGCCTATAAATGTCGTCAGGCTTTAAGCCACTGCTTCAGTTATGGATCAGGTTCATCCTACATAGTAAGCAGTCTCACTGATCGAAGATGTCGATTGGGACAGAATCTCAGTCGACATGGTAAGGTCTTGGAGGACAGTATCAAGGGCTTATTTTGGGGCGGATTCGGGCCAGTAACTCTTAAAAGGGCAAAAGATCTCGATCCTTCAGCAAGAGCCACGGACTATAAGCACTCACCATGGCCGAGGAAGAGGGGTAATATTCTATGAGAGCTTGGGGGTCAAAGTGATGGGCCACAGCCATTGGTGCGGAACTTCATGTCGAATGGAAGCTTGGAAGGGAATCCTGTACATCCAAGCCTTGAAGAGGACAGTAACGACTCTTCGACGTGCAGGAGATAGGTCACGTAAGACGGCGTAGTAAGATCAGCGGTGAAAGGTCCATCCACTAAGATCACACAGTACAAGGCTGAGTACAACCTCGATATCATGTGATAAGGGCAGGATGCTGTAGCTTTAAGGCACAATTGAAGATCGCTGACTTTTGTTTGGCCCGATGGTCTTGCTTAATCGGTATCGTAGACGGTAAGAGTATTGCAGCTTTGGTATTCCAGTCATCCGACGCGAAGATGTTTTGGCATTCGACCGACCGCAGCAGGCTTTTTGCATTCCGCCGTAAGTGCATCATAAGGCAGAACCTGGGTATATGGCTAAATTCTGAAGGAGGAAGGAAGGACGAAGGCAGAAACGGGGGAAGGCCAGGACTTGCTCTAGTGACTAGCGGACAGATTTAGGTTTGGTCATAAGGTATGCATCACTAGTTCTATTGGATACAAATTATGCCTCATGCAAAACATTGTTATGCGTTCACCACTAAATGCATGTAAGACGCCAAGTCATTGGGGCCCACCCAAACCTTTGAAAGCCGACGGCTTTAAAACAATTCCAAATACCCCCCTTTCACTGAAAGGCGCTTGTTGGCCATCCCATCGCTGACTAACTTCACATACACACAATGTTTCCGTTCTTGTATTCTCCAATTTTAATACCCCCCTCTTTAATCGCAGTCGAAATCACGGTTACTGCCTTGATTATCGGATTCACATCATCATCCTCAAAGCTCCTCCGCTTGTTTGGCCTCCTACTTGTAACCACGGCGGCAAGCCTCGCAATCCGGACAACTCTCCGTCACGTCTCCATCACTCTTTGGGCCAGTGTATTTGCAGGGAATGCCTCCACCTACGTCTTGCGATATCTCGAACTGGCACTCATCGACCAGTGGAGCTCTGACGACGGAGGTCCTACTGGGAAGAGAGGCGATTCGAAAGAGACCAAAAAAGTGGATCCGGATGAACGAAAGAGTAACCTGGGGTTGGCTTCTCGATGTGGGACAGCAGGGCAAAGACTACAATTTGGATTCGATGTGACCTTGAACCCCCGTCAGTTGAACACCCCATACCAAGTCAAGAATGTTCCTGCCTGGTCTTCGACCGACCTAGAACGCGTACCATCCCGAGGAGACTTCCTCCGGCGCACGGCTATCAACGTCTCACTTAGCTATCTGATCGTGGATCTTTGCAGTCTAGGAGCTCAGCCCGAACGTAACGCAATCCTGTTCTCCAGGGACAATATCCCCTTTTTCAGCCGTCTGAAAACCCTTGGTACAGCAGAAGTCATTCTCAGAGTCTTGGCCTCCCACACCCTGTGGCTCAACATCTACTGCATCTTCAGAGTCTTCCATGGTTGCTTGAGTTTCCTGGCTGTCGGCTCAGGCATTAGCGAGGTCAAGGATTGGGCTCCACCTTTCGGTGCGCTATCGGAGGCGTACTCAGTTCGACGGTTCTGGGGGTACGTCGAGACAGAGTTACTATTCAGAGCTTCCATCCTTAACACCTTTCATCAGCGCGTTGCCATCTTCTTTGTGTGGCCTGGCTGACCAAGGGTGTCTGTCGCAGTATCTTCTGGCACCAAATGTTCCGACAGACTTTCGGTGGCCCTGCTCAATTCCTTGTCCACGATGTTCTCCACATATCTCAACATACATTGGTAGCACGCTATTCCAAGATTTTTGCAACGTTCCTCATCTCCGGTCTCCTACATCTGTCCACGGACCTCGTGATGGGTATAGCGTGGGACGAGTCCGGGGCCATCCGCTTCTTCTGCACGCAAGCCTTCGGTATCCTTCTTGAAGATAGTGTACAAGCGCTGTACCGTCGTGTCGGGCCGGAAATTCAGAGGTCCCCGCGAGGACGAAAGCTGGTCAAGATGATCTGTTACGCCTGGCTGGCCTGCTTTCTGACGTGGTCGACCCCGGCATGGGCATATCCAGCCATGAGAAGGAACCAAGGGGCAGCAAAGGATGCGGTATTACCATTCAGCGTCATGAAACTCTTCTTCGGGTAATGTGTCATGTGTGTCGTTGGCCTAGCACCGCGCGCCCCAACCTTCTCACTGCAGATGCTTGTGAGGTGTCAGAGTCCTCTTTTATTGCGAGAGCGGCCGGTGAAGCGAATATGAGGCTTTGCTGAGGCAGAGATATCGGCTGTGGATGCGCCTGCGCTTTTCTTTGTGCTAATGCGTCATCGCCTTCTGTATAGTATTGGTCCCACTGGCGTTTAGTTCATTGGAGGAGTTAGGGGTCGGCTTCGATATTGCATTCCATAACGGTCGCAATGCTCAATGGGTAAGAGTGTGCGAGGACAAGGAGGAGAGAGAAGTCGAGTAACGGGCGCGTTGGTTCCGTATTGGCTCGACCTTGCTTGGGCCACGCAGGTCTTGTTTGGCCATGGCATTGTGCGATGAGCCAGATGGCAAGGTTATGGCTGCCCAAGCTGAAGGTAGAGAGATTCAGTGAAAGAAGACGAGTAGATCGTGAGGAAAGAACGATGACGGAAGGAGATCCATTATTAGTTCCGAAGATCAGCCGTTTTAGCGCGAGCAAGTTGCTTAAGAATCCTTGGCATTACTTTTTGCGCGCACCCACTTTAATGGTTTAAACCGATATCCTTTATAAACATTCAATATTTTATGTTCTCAATTATAAATGATTCCTTTACGTTATTTTATATATATTATTAAGTTTTATTTATATCTTTAATTATAATATAATAATAAAGGGTATTAAAAAAAAGTTTATTTTAAGTTTAAAGATTAAAAGCGGAATTTATCCGTTAATAGATTTTATCCGTAAATAAAGCCCCCTTTTTAACTTAATATTATTAAGTTTAAATATATAAAACTTTATATATATTAATTCCTTAATATATATATACTTTTTATAATTAATAGCTTTATATTTAACGCGTTATTCATAGAGTTAATAAAAGCTACTAGAAGGGGTACGCGCAAAAAAAAAATGCCAAGGATTCTTAAGCAACTTGCTCGCGCTAATTACGTGCTGAATAATGCAGAGAGATCCGCGCTACACCCGACTGGGCTACGGTTAAGCTTTACGGCTCTTACGGGCCTCGCTATATATACGGTATTTATGTATTATAAAAATATAAGTATATTTACCGAAGAAAATATTATTAAATACCTTTTAATTAATAAATTCACGGTAAAACTTATTAATAAATCTGCGACCTGCCTAGATTAAATATCCAAAAAAAAAAAGGAATTTATTTACTTGAACCGCTCGTAAATTACTTATTAATATCCCGGAAAACTTATAAGCGCTTTAAGCGGTCTTAAACGGATAAAATAAAGTTAAAAATAAAAACGTTTAAAACGGTAAAATAATCGTTTTTATATTTTTATAATTTTCTTAAGTAAGCTTTCTTGATAACGGGTATACCGGTAACCCCCTTTATAAGCCGTAATATTCAACGTTTTTTAAAACGTTTTTTTAAAATAAATTTTAAATTCGGTTAATTTAAATAAAAATTACCCTTTAAGTTAATAATTTATCCTTTAAGGGGGGGGGGGGTAATTAAAGGGGGTAATTTTAAAAAAACGTTAAGTTAGGAAAAAAAAAAGTAAGATTTATAAGTAAATAAGAAATTCATAAGCAAGCCTACTCCGGGAAGCGGGACGGGATAGAACGGTTTTTTGATTCACTTATCCTATCCCGCGTGGGACGGGATAAGGCTGAATCCCGTCCCATCCCATCCCTATCCCGGCGGGATGGGATCGGGATATGCTAAGATCCCGCTAAGACGCGGGGTAATAAGGGTGCAGGTAAGGGTGGTAATAAGGGTGCAGGTAAAGGTGGGAGTGAGGGTGAGGTTATTAAGGGTGATGAGGGTGATAAGGGTGATGAGGGTGATGAGGGTAATGAGGGTGATAAGGGTGGTGAGGGTGGTAAGGGTGGTGAGGGTGGTGAGGGTGGTGAGGGTGGTGAGGGTGGTGAGGGTGGTGAAGGTCATGAGGGTGGTGAGGGTGGTGAAGGTTATGAGGGTGGTGAGGGTGGTGAGGGTGGTGAGGGTGGTGAGGGTGGTGAAGGTTATGAGGGTGGTAAGGGTGGTAAGGGTGGTGAGGGTGGTGAGGGTGGTGAGGGTGGTGAGGGTGGTGAGGGTGGTGAAGGTCATGAGGGTGGTGAGGGTGGTGAAGGTTATGAGGGTGGTGAGGGTGGTGAGGGTGGTAAGGGTGGTGAGGGTGGTGAAGGTTATGAGGGTGGTAAGGGTGGTAAGGGTGGTGAGGGTGGTAAGGGTGGTTAGGGTGATGAGGGTGGTGAGGGCCGTGGTAAGGGTGCAGGTAAGGGTCGTGGTAACGGTGGTGGTAAGGGTGAAGGGGAGTGTAAAAGTGAGGGTAAAAAAAGGGGAATTATTATAAAGATTATTATAAATATTTTTTTGGTGGTTTATCGATAACCGAATTATGGTTTTTCCGGTTATCGATAAACCATTAAAAAATATTTGTGATAATCTTTATAATAATTTACCCCTTAATTTATTGTTTTGGCTAGGTTTTCCCTTATTTTATTCGTTACCGGGATCTTAATATATCCCGATCTTATCCCGTTCTATCCCGTATTAATACGGGATGGGATTCTATTCACTTTATTCCGTCCTATCCCTATCCCGTCCTTATCCCGTCCCTATCCTATGGGATAAATCCCGTCCCGCTTCCCGGAGTAAGCAAGCCGGATACTCGCGAGCGCTTAAAGGCCAGGCGAAAGGGGATATAAGCTTAACCTGCTTAACCTGCTCGCTTAAACCCGGAGTACTTATATGCTGGTTTATAAATTCATAAATAATCTTAATAATAATATTAAATTACCGGACTAACTTTATGTTTATTATATAATATATAGCCGCTTAAAACCCTTTTTAAAATTATAAAATCTTTTATAATCGGAAATACTTATCCGTTAACTTATAATTATCTTATTATCTGCGTAATCCGGATTATAATATAAAATACAATAAGTATTTTATCTTAATTAACTATATATATAATTTACGTTATGTAATTCTCCCGAGCTTATAATATATATTGAGTTATTATTTCTGATTTTAAGCTAAATTATTGTTGGTATATAGACCAAAAAGTATAATAATATATTAATAATAATTCTACCTAAATGCAGATAAGATCCTAAGGATTATCTGTCCTTTACGTCTAAAGAGTATTTTATATTTTTTAATGGTCCCGCGTATCCCTTATATATATAATAAATATTATTAAAAAAGAAAAAAAGGTTATTATCTATAATAACGCTTATTTTAATATATTAATATAGAATATTAAGACTTAATAAAAAGTTATGCTTTATATATCTTATATTCTTATATTAAAATCTTACTTAATTTTACGGAAACGGTTATAATTACGCTTAAAACGGAGCGTATTAAGAGTATTAATAAATAATAAGGGTATTATTATAATAAATGCCGGTAATTACGATAGAGCAATAATACCTTAAGTATAAAGTCTATTACGGCGGGTAACAACGACGTTATTGAATTCGGGATACGTAATATAAAATTTATATAATAAATTTAAATATAACTTTAATAACGGAAGATTACTATTATATTTTATACTTTAAGTAGCTTATTTAATTAAAGATCTGTTATCGTTTTTTTATAAATAATCTTTTTAATAACATACTTTTCTTTATTCTCGGAGTTAATAACGAGAGTAAGCGGTATATTACGGTTGGGTTATTTATTAAAAGGGTGTTTTACTGGGTTATTAATTGACTTAAGTATATTAATTAAAATAACCGGTATTATATTCATATTGCCGGGTATTTTAAACTTATATACGATATAATTAATTTTTTTAATAATAGAAAAACCGGCGCCTTATCAATATAGGTTATATTTTTTAATACCGGGGTTATTATATTTATATTATAACTTTAAATAAAATGAATTATTAACATTAAATTAATTTAATTTATAACTTTAATTATACCGGAATTTAATTATTATCTATATATATTTTAACGCGTTTTATATTTCTTTACTGTTTTATAGCCGAAGTATATTATACTTAAAAGCTAAAGAGGTTATTTAAAGGTTTTAAAGGTCGCGGATATTTATATTACAGTAAAGTTTAATTAAAATAAATTTAATTATTATTAACATTAAATTATTTAAAATACCTTAAATATATAGAGTAATCCTTAGTTAACTATAATCCAGATACGTAATTATACAGTACCGTAATACGATTTTAACCGTTTAATTAATCCATTTAAATTAATTGTTAATATAAAAATAATATACGTTAAATATAAGAATATAAGTTTTTTTCTCTATAAATATTAATTTCTAAAATGTAGAAAATGTTACGATTGGTGCCAGGACCAAACTGCACATATACGAAACCGGGTTATTACCCAGGAGGGATAACGTAACGTTAAAGATGAAATACCAGTGAAACTATTAACGGTTTATAGGATCGGATTAAAACGGGAATAAGTATATAAATAAAAGTAACTCGGAGTCTTATAAAATCGGTACATAAATGGAACGAATATATAAGTAAAAATAACTTAAAGGTTTATAAACTCGTTAAATAAGTAAAATAAATATATAAGTATATTAAGTAAAAAGGACTGTATAGAATACTATTTTTACTTTAAAGTTTAAATTTCCCTATATTTAATAATATCTTTAAACTAAAAGTATTAAATTCAAAGTAAAGTAAATTAAGATTATATTTATTTAACGTTACGCTTATATATTCCATTTCTATAAAAATTAACTTACCCCTTTAAGATTAATTATAATTAAGTAACCTTAAAATCCGTAATATATTAATTACCCTTAAAAATGAATTAATTAAGCGTTAGCCGATTAAATAAAATACGTCGCCCTATAAATACGGAAGGAAATAGGAATAAACGTTTTAAGCCGGATCTTTATTATAAAGAATAAAATAAGTTTAATAATCAATTTTTATAATATAATCTATATTTTTATTTAAATAATAAGATCGTTATTAATAAAAATAAAGTATTAATAATAATACTATATATAGAAGGTAAAGTATTAATATAAATTATTATAAACCTTTAAGATTATTTAAAAGGATATACGGATAATAAAATTATAACGTAAATAAAGAACTATATAGTATTTAAGCAACGTATAAAACGTATATTCAGATTAATTAATGAAAGTTTTATCGTTAAGGGAGTTATTTAATAATTGGAATAAATTAAGTTAATAACAGATTACGTAATTACATTTTAATATTACGTTACGTAAATAAAGTAGAATAATAAAAGATAAATATTTATATTCCGAAAAGGTTTAAAAGATAACGTTTAAGATAAATTAAGATAGTATATAAGAGTTCTTAATAATATCGGAATTCTTATAAAAGTATTTATTAAGTTAAATAATAAGTTTTATTAATATAATATTTAGAAATAAGAAAGTTAAAATGAATTTACGGGATAAATTATATAAGGAAGTTATTTTAAAAGAAACTTTAAACGTTATAATTTATAAAGAAAGAAATTGTAAGGTAACCTTATAAAGCTAAATATATTAATATTATAAAATAAAGGTTAAGGACGTAAGCTTAATAATAAAAAGTATTAATTTTATAAGAAAGAAGGATACTTAATAGGGAATTATTAATCAAAAAAAAAGGTATAACGATTATAATTAAATGTAATAAATATACTTCCAGAGAATACTATTCAATTAAAAAAGAATAATAAGGAGGAATTTTCATTTTAAAATGAAATAAAATCCAAAAAAGAGAAAAAAAATAATAATAAAAAGTAAAGAATTAAAAGCAGTATTAAAAGTAAATTATAATATACCGGGAAACTATAATATAACGGAAAGATTAAAAAAAACTTATAAAAAGATGATATCGTAATTTAAAATTATAAAAATAACCGTTAAATATATAAAAATAATATAAAATAGGTCTAAAAAATCAGGATTATAAGCTATTATATTAAATTAAATGCTATGAAGATTATTATAATTAATATAAAAAAGATTAATTAAATAAATAATTACTTGAGAAGGTTAAATAATTATAATATTTATTACCTTAATAAAATATATATAGGAATAATAAATACTTAAATTATTTATAAGATAAAAGAATAAACTATTATTTCCTTAAATATAGAAAAAATTAATAGAAATAATTTAAATAAATTAACTTTATAAATGTAAATCGATATTATTAAAGTTATTATATGGAAGAGGATTAAAAGAAGTAATGGGATTTATTATATAATAAAAATACTAAGTAAAATATTATAATAATTACCAATAAGAAAAGAACGACTTTAATTATTAAGCTATAGTATTATTTAAAATTAATATAATAAATAATACGTATAAGAACCGGAATTATAAACGTTACTTAATAAGATAGTTAAGTATTAATAATATATTAATTATTACTTTAATTAATATTAAAGTACTAAGAAGTTATATATTTAATAACGTAATATAAAAAACAGAAGTAACGATATAAATGAAGAGAGAATTATATTTATTAATAGGAATTACCGGGAAAAAAATACTGGGAATAACTTATATTATTAAAACGATTATATTTATATAATTAATATATATAACTTAATAATACCGCGATATACTTTTACTTAATATCCTTAAATTAACTACTTATAACGTTATATTAAGAATACTTAAATTAAGAAAATATAATTTAATTATTAATTAAAAAATTAAATAATTATAATTTAAAAATAATATAATTAATAACGCTTAAACACTTAAGGAGACTTATAAAGAATTTATAAATAAGGATACTATCTTATTATATATAGAATTATATACGATTAAAAATTTAATAACGGAATAAGTAAATATAATATTTACTTTAATAGGATTAAGAATAAGGTTATTTAATTATAAAGCTAAAAGTACAGAAGGAATTAATAAACCTTTAATTTTAAAAGAATAACAATAATAATTATGTTTTTAAAAAAAGGTTTACCGGAAGAAACCTTATTAAAATATGAACCGTAAGATTATAAGATATTATTACTTAAAGGGAAAAACTTAATATTTAGACTTATGGATTACTTCTTAAAGAAAGAACTTAAGGCTTTAAATAAGTATTTAAAAAAAATTGATAAAGGGATTTATAAAATCATCGTCGTTATTAATAGGATATTATATCTTATTTATTTTAAAGAAAGATGGAGAATTAAGGATATATATAGATTATAAAAAGTTAAACGTAATTAATATTAAGAACCGATACCCGCTATTAAACGTAAATAAAATAAAAACTTAAATTACAGGAATAAAATTCTTTATATATTGGATTAACGAAGAATATATAATTTAATAAGAATAAAAAAAGGAGAAAAATAAAAAAATAACCTTTAAAACTTAAGGAGGATTATTTAAATATTTAATTATACCATTTGGACCTATTAATATACCCGCTATATATTAAATATTAATAAATAACGTATTAAGGAATTAATCCGATATATATATAATTATACATATAAATAATATATTAATTTATTTAAGAACTTTTGTTAGCCGGTGTGCACCCCGCAGGGGTGGCCTACCGGGCCTAATACCCCTTATATGGTAATAGCGGCTTACCCTTAAGCGCTATTACCTGTCCAGGTTAGCTACTTTTGCCCTTGGTGGCCGAGTGGTTATCCGTCCTAATAACTTTGGAAGATTATAAAAAAGATATTATAACTATATTATAATGCCTTATAAAGGTAAAATTAAAGTTAAAACCGGAAAATTAAAAATTTTGTTAAATAAGTATAAAATTCTTAAAATATATCGTTATTATTAGGGGAATTAAATTAAATTAAATAAAAGTATGAAGTTTATTAAACTAATTAATATTAAAAAACGTAAAGGAATCATAGTCCTTCTTAAATATTATTAACTTTAATTAACGATTTATTGAAAGGTTCTCGGAAATAGTTTTATCCTTAATAAAACTTATAAAGAAAAATACCTTATATAAATAAAAAAAAAGAATAATAAAAAACGTTTTAACAATTAAAGGAAACCTAAATATAGATACTTATATTATAAATATTTTAACTTAAAAAAGTAATCAAGATTAAAATAAACGTATTAAATATAATAATAAAAGTTTACTTATTATAAAAATATAATAAGGTATAAAAACCCGTATTATATTATTCTAAAAAAAATAACGGATACGGAATAAAATTACAATATATATAATAAGGAGCTATTAAAAATAATATTAACTTTCTAATAATAAAATGTATATATTAAAAGGGTAAAAAATATTAAAGTATTTATAAATTATTAGAATTTAATCTATTTTATCATTATAAAATAATTAAATAAAGAATACGTATAATAATTAAAATTATTAAGATAATATAAGTTTGAAATAACTTTTTTATTAGGAAAAAACTATTAAGTAATAAATAACTTAAGTAAAAAGCCGGATCTATATAAATAAAGGAATAATAATAATATAATAATATTAAAAGTTAATAATGATAAAACCCTTAAATTAAGTAATATAAATATAATCGGAATATACACGGAGTAAAACCTATTAAAGGAACGTTGAAGAGGCTATTAAGGCGATATAAAAGTTAAATAATAAATTAGAGAATAAAAAAAAACATTATTAACATATAAGAAAGGATAATATATATTAAATAATAAGTTAAACGACTTAATAAAAGTATATTACAATAACCCTAAATATAAGTATTTTGAAGTTATAAAAATATAGGAAATAATAACAAGATATTAGGTATTATTAAAAACAATAAGAATTATTAAAAAATACGTTAAAGAGTACCCGTTAGATTAAAAAAATAAAGTAAAAGATTATTGAAAATATAAATATCTATAAAAGATATAATTATTTAGGTTTCTATAAGGATTGTTAATAATAAGTTTTATTCTAAAATTATTAAGATTATAAAGGTTTACGATAAAAGAAATATATAATATTATTTTAATAATAATCAAAAAATATATAAAATATATAAAATATATAAAATATATAAAATATATAAAATATATAAAATATATAAAATATATAAAATATATAAAATATATAAAATATATAAAATATATAAAATATATAAAATATATAAAATATATAAAATATATAAAATATATAAAATATATAAAATATATAAAATATATAAAATATATAAAATATATAAAATATATAAAATATATAAAATATATAAAATATATAAAATATATAAAATATATAAAATATATAAAATATATAAAATATATAAAATATATAAAATATATAAAATATATAAAATATATAAAATATATAAAATATATAAAATATATAAAATATATAAAATATATAAAATATATAAAATATATAAAATATATAAAATATATAAAATATATAAAATATATAAAATATATAAAATATATAAAATATATAAAATATATAAAATATATAAAATACATAAAATATATAAAATATATAAAATATATAAAATATATAAAATATATAAAATATATAATATATAACTTTTACCTTATTTAAAAAAGAATATAATATAATAAAAATAATATATTTATTTTTCAATAAAGTTATTAAAATAAAACAATTTCTAAACGAAATTGTCTTAAATAAAGGTAAATTATTTATATTAACGTATTAAAAAATGATAACGGAAGAAATAAATATTAAAGTAAAGTTATTTATAACTTATTACCCGTAAATAACTAATAAAACGGAATAAATAAATCGGATATTAAAAATAAATTTATAATATTATATTAATAATTAATAAAGCAATTAAATAATATTATTACTTATAATAGAGTTTACGATAAACAATTTTATATTAATAGTTATAGGAATTACTTTATTTTCTATTAATTATAAAAGATACCTAAGGATAATGGAAGAATTATAATTTAATCCTATAGTGGATAAAGCTTAAAAACCGTATATTAAAATATTTAAAATTAACTTAAGAAAATATAAATAAGAATAATAAACTATCAGAATTATAAACGTATAAAAGGATTTTAATTAAAAAAGGGGGATAAAGTATAATTATATATAAAAAACCTTAAAATTAAAAGCTTAAGTAAAAAGCTTAACCATAAAAAAATCAGCTTATTTATAATTAAAATAATTAAAGGATTAATTGATTATGAATTAGAATTACCAAGGAACGTTAAGATATACTTAATATTTTATATATTGTTATTAAAAAAAAATAAAAAAAGGTTAATAATAAGTATTTTATAATATAAAAATATAGAAAATATTCTATTTAAAATTATTAAAATCCTGGATTAAAAAGAAGATTAGTACTTAATTAAACAAAAAGGATATTTAAACTTAAAAATACTTAAAAACCAGAGTATTATTTTATATTAGATTTTATAAAATTATTAAGAAAGTTTTATTAATAACGCTAGCTAAAAAAAAAAATTAAAGAATTACGATTTAAAAAAATAAAAAAAAATATTATTAATAAAGGCTTTATTATTAATAAAAGAATTAAAAGCGTCGGAAATATTTGAAGATTATTAAGTTTTAATTATTTTTGATTCTTTAAGATTAAATAGATTATAACTGATTATATTTTCTTTATAATTATATAAAAAAGCCTTTTATTATTTTAAATGCTTAATTTTAAGATGAATTAGTCTTTTAATTATATAAATTATTCTCTTATTTTCCTTCATAAAAAGAATTTTGAAAATTAGCTTTTTACGCTTTTTGTTAGCAGCTAGCGCCATCTCTGCGCCGGCGCCACAGTGGTACGCCATATTGCTACGCTAAGGTAGGCTGAAGGGCCTTGGTAAAGGGCCTTGGTAACGGCCTTAATATGCGTTATTTATAAGTTATAGTTTAACCGGCGTAAAGCGGGGTAATTATTACCTTTACCTTAAGTAAAGGTTATACTTTAATTCTTTTTAAATTCTTAAAGAATTAATTTTATTATTAATTTACTTATTAACGTAAAGTTTAAGTTTTTAAATTATAATATTACGTTTTCTATACTTACCTTTATTAATCCCGCCAGCGTACTATTAATAGTATTAATTTAATATTTTAATTTTTCTTCCCTTTTAAGGAAAAGGCCTAACGTTACCGTCGTAATAAATATTCGATTAACTTAATGAACCTTAGAATAAAAAGGTAATATTTACTTTTTAATTAAGAACCCCTTTATTATTATTAAGCAGATTATAACGGTAAAATACCGCTATAATATTGCGGCTTAATAAGCTTAACTTCTAAAATTATAGTTTAAAGTTAACCGACTTAAAACCGAGAATTATATTTATTAAAAATATATATTTAACCACGTTAATACGTAATATAAAGGTTTACGTTCCGGGACTATTCTCCGTATTAACCTTATTATAGAACTTTATATTAATAACGCGCCGTTAATAATATTTACTTTATTTTATAAAAATAAGTTTTTTTATCCAGAAAAGCTTAAGCTTTATTAAAATAAGTTTAAGGGTAAATATTAAACTTAATTTATTAATTTAAAAAGGCAATTTATACTTTATCCTAAGTACTTTTTTTATTAAAAGAAAAAAGGTAATTTTTTATTTAAGGTCTATTTCTTATAAAATTTATAATTTACCGGATAAAGAAATTAGTAAAATAAATTATTACGAACTTAAAAATAAATTCTTAAACTTAATAATTAATCTGGAGAACCGCTGGCTTTTTTACTATAAGCGTTTTAAGGATATTAAGTAATACCTTAATTAAAAGATAACGTAATTCCGTAATATTTTAAAGATTATAAAAAAGGATTTATTAAGATTATTTAAAAAATTTTATACTTGAATATTCTTTATAAAGTTTTTATTTAAGTTTAAAATTAAAATCATCGTAATTAATAATATATTAAGGACCCGGAACGATATCGTAACGGCGGCGATTATATAGGAAAATAACCTAAAGCGTATTATTAATAATAATTAAAGAATTAATAAAAGTAAATCCCTTGAAAATAAGGTATTTAAACCTAATTTTAACGGCTTAAAGTTAATACGTATTTATATTAAAAATAATTTTTACGGTTAAAAATATAAGGTTATACTTAAAACTTTTAACGTTATCCTTAAAATAAATAAGAACGTTAAATATTATATATATTACGGGAAAAACCATTATATATCTGATTACTTTATTATTTTATAGAATAAGGTTTTAATAATAATAATAAAATCCCGTAAAAAGGGTAATATATTGAAAAACAATAAAGCTCCGGCGGTATTTTAGGGTCGGAATTAATAAAAAGATAATTAAAGGTATACCTTATTTTTATTATTAAGGGCTAAACGAGTTTTTAGGATAATCCTTAATTATTAAGTATATTAATTAATATTAAAGCTTAAATAAATTTAATTTTATAAGTATATACGGTTTAGTAAAATCATAGTTAATTTTCGTTATTTTACCGTAAGTGGCTTTTCTTAATAATAAATAAATCTTTTATTATAATATTTATTAATTATAATATTATTTAATTAATAATTAAAAATAATAGAAATAATATAAAATACTTTTTTACGTTATTAATTAAAAAGGTTTAAACGTAATCCTTAATTTATTAGCCTTACGTACCCTATAAATAATAATCGATCCAACAATAAATAAGTAATGCTTTAAAGTTAATTTTCATAAGTTATAGATTAATAACGTTAATAATTTCGGTTAAAGTTTAACGGAGATTAATAAGGTCTTTATAATCATTTATATAAGCATAATAATAAAACGCTTAAAAGTACCGTAAATCTTTTAAAGTAATTTAATGCGTATAAATATTATAAAGGACTTTATTAGCCGGAATATTCCGAGGGAATTAAGTAAGTATATAAATATCTTTTTTAATAATATAATTAATACTTTATTTAAATTAAAATAAAAAGATTACGTTATTAATTTAAATAATAAAAAGCTATTATATAATTTTTTATATAATTTATCTTAAATAAAGTTAACGGAATTCTAATAATATTTAAAGGATATTATAATTTAAAGTTAGATTCATTATTTAACGTCGTTTATAAACGCCTTAATTTTTTTTATACTTAAAAAGGACGGCAGCCTTTATTTTTATATTGATTATTATAGGTTAAATATAATTATAATTAAAAATCAATACTTATTATTTTTAATTACCGAGATCTTTAACCGGTTAAATAATTTTAAACGGTTTATTAAGTTAGACTTTAAGGATACTTATTACCGGTTACGGATTAAGTCCGGCGATAAATAGAAAACGGCATTCCGTATACGTTATAGTTACTTTAAGTATTTCGTTATACCGTTTAAGTTAATTAACGTCCCGGCGACCTTTTAAACTTATATTAATTATACCCTTATTAACCTTATTAATATATCTTATATAATTTATTTAAATAATATTTTAATATTTAATAAAAATCCGGCGGACTATTAACGTTATATTTAATAAATTCTTAAGCGCCTTCGTTAATTCTAGTTTTATATTAACTTTTAAAAGTATTAATTTAATATTATTTAAATAAAGTTCTTAAAGTTTATTATTTTTATTAAAGGGATTTAAATAGACCAGGAACGTATTTAAATTATTAAGGATTAACCTACCTTAAAAACCTACCGGGAAGTATAGGTTTTTTTAAACTTTATAAATTTTTATTACCATTTTATTTATGAATATTTAAGGATAATTAAGCTTTTAATTAATCTACTTAAGGATAATAAAAAAAAGAAGAAAACTAACTTATTAAAGTAAAATAATACGGTTAATACAGCGTTCCGCCGGTTCCGTAAAATATTTATTAACGCGTTATTACTCCGTTATTTTAACTTAGAACGGGGGGTATAAATAAAAACCGATGTATTTAACTTTATTATCGTAGGTATCTTATTTTAATAATTTAAGGAAAGTTATTAATGCTTAATTATATATTGGTCCAGGAAAATAACCCCTATTAAATAAAATTATAAAATGTATAATTAAGAGCCCCTTATTATTATTATAGCGTTTAAGTAATAACGGCATTATTTAAAAGGGAGCCTTAAAGTTATTTAAATATAGACGGATTATAATAACCTTTAAAAGTTTATAAAGTAATTAATATTAAGTTTACGTTAAGTTAAATAGGCCTTAAAGCTTATTAATTATAACTCTAAAATACTTTATTATTGAAATAAAATAAATTTTATTAATCCTTTATTAAGACGCTTAAATTATAAAGGAATCTTATTTTTTAATATTACTTTATTACTTATTTTATAGAATAAGCTTATACTTTAATCTAATAAGTTAATAAAGCGCCGGCGGACGGCGGCCATTAATTGCCAGCCATTATTTACTTTAGGAAATATTTAGGTTATTATCCCATAAAAAAAATTTAATAATTACTTAAAAAGCCGTATAAGGAATCCAGGCCGATTAAGCTACTTATACTCCGGCAAGCGGGACGGGATATATCCCATGGGATAGGGACGGGATAGGGACGGGATAGGGATGGGACGGGATGGAATAAGGTTTATCTTATCCCGTATTAATATAAGATAAGACGGGATAGGATAGGGATATGTTAAGATCCCGCCAAGATTACGGAATTACTATTTATAGTATATAATTTACTATTTATAGTATATAAGTCTTTATATATATTAAAAACCCCTTTAAAAAAATCCAAAAATTCGATATTAAAAGTGAATTATTCACTTAATCCGGTTAGCGTACCAAGAATTGGGATCTTGGTATATCCTTATCCCATCCCGCCGGGATAAAGATAGGATGGGACGGGATTTAACCCTTATCCCGTCCCACGCGGGATGGGATAAGTGAATCGAAAAACCGTCCCATCCCGTCCCGCTTCCCGGAGTAGCTACTTATTAAAGATTTATAAGTTAATAATATATTCATATATAAGATTAAGGACGATAACGTAATATTAATATATTCTCGTTGAAATCGTAATAAAACTTAAAACTTCAATCCGAATATTTTTATTACTTATAAAGGCTATATATATATTCCCCGGGATAAAGCGGTTAAGGAAGAGCTAATTAATAAATATTATAATAATTTATTAATAAGCCACTTTAAAGCTAAAAAGACTTATAAGTTCTTAATCTATAAATATTATCAAAATGGTTTAAAAGCTTAAATTATTAATTATATTAAAACGTATAATACTTATTAAAGGATTAAGATATTACGTTATTACTTTTACGGTAAGTTTATTTTACTCTTTTAACCGGTTATACTTTAGAAAGAACTTAATATAGACTTTATTATTAACTTACCCGTAAATAAGGTTAAAGGTAACGTTTATAATTTAATTTTAATAATCGTAAATAAATATATAAAGATATATAAATACCTCCCCGTTACAAAATAAATCGATATTATTATATTAACGGATTTCTTCTTTAAAAAAATCGTATTATAGTATAATACGCTGGTTAAAATGGTAATTAATAAAGGGTTTTTATTTATTAATAAATTCTGGGGATTAATATACTATTACGTAAAAATAAAGTATAGGTTAAGTATTACTTTTTATTTATAAACGGATAATTAAATAAAGTATTAAAATTAAGGCCTTAAATAGTATTTAAGGATTTTCGTTAGCTTTAAATAAATGAATTAAGTAGGATTATTCCCCTTAATTAAATTTACTTATATAAACTTAAAATATTTAACCTTAAATTATAGTTTTTTTATAACTATATATAATTATAATCTAGATATTTATTTTAAACTTAAGGATAAACTTATAAAGGAAGAAATACCCATAATAAAAGATAAGGATAAAATATTATATAAAATATAATTAATATTAACGGATTAATAATACTATATTATTAAATCGGCTTAAAAAACGTATAATAAGAAATATAAATTAAAATCATATAACGTTGGTAATTTAATAATATTAAATATTAAAAACCTTAAATTAAAATAATTAAGTAAGAAGCTTACGTTTTAATTTATGGGATTTTTTAGAATTAATAATAAAATTAAGACGTAAACGTACCGTTTATTCTTTCTTATTATTTATTAAATTTATTTTATTATTTATATTTCTCTTTCAAAGCCTTATTGTATATACGCCGGTAATTAAACGGTAAAAACTATAATATAAGTACTTAAATTAATTAATAACGAAAAGGAATAAGTAATTAAAAAAATTATTAATAAGATTAAAAGTAAAAAAAGCATTTAATATTAAATTAAGTAAATTAATTAAGATTTTAAATATAATTAATAAATATCGGAAGCGGACTCAAAGTATTCCCAGGAATTATAGGAATAATATAACGGGATAATACGGAGTAAAAAAAGACGTAAATAAGGTTATAACGTTACGATAACGGAAATTATATATATAGTTAATAATTATATATATAATTAATACTATAGCTACTTAACCCCTATACGTTATCCTTCCGTAAAGTTATTAGAGTTTAAGTTTTAACTAATAACTTTACTTATTACGGATATTACGTACGCGGATAAGCCGGCGTTATAAAGGTAACTTATTTTATTATAATATTATAATTAATAAAAGTAACTTTAATAATAACCGCAATAATATTAAAAAGCGAAGAAGCATAAACGTTAAATTATAAACGTTTAACGTATTATTAAATAAATAAAGCTAAAAAAATAAAGTTATTAAAATAATAAAAGATTAATAAATATAATTATTAGGTTACGCTAGCGTACCGGCGGTTTTAATAATGTTATCTGCTTTATTATTCTTAATAATATATAGATTATAAGCGTTTAATATTTAATATTATTAATTTTAATATTTAACGTTAAACTTTAATAATATTAATATATAAAAATAAATGAATAATCTATAATTTAACGTTAACGCGGATTATTTTCTTTTTTTTTGTTTTCTTCTATATATAAGTTAATAATATTTAATCAGGATATAAAGGTATTATACCGCCCTCCTTTTCCTTTAATTCTTAATTAAAGATACCTTTTTAATATTATTTATTAAAGAGGCTTTTTAATTCGATTTTAAAATATTATTCCTAGAAGTTAAAACCGATTTCCTTAATAATATTATTAAAAAGGGTATAACCTTTTTTCCCTTTTCTTTAAATAGGTTAAAGCCCGTATTTCTTTCCTCCTTTTTATTA
Source organism: Niebla homalea (assembly GCA_019925105.1). NCBI lineage: Eukaryota > Fungi > Ascomycota > Lecanoromycetes > Lecanorales > Ramalinaceae > Niebla > Niebla homalea. The sequence continues at coordinate 1,044,297 of JAHGAU010000019.1, forward strand.
TTTAAGCTACCGGATATTATAAGCTTAAAGTCCTATTTCCTTATTCCGGATATAAGGTTAAGAAATAAAAAGTAATTCCCTAATAAAGTCGACTTTTATAAAAAGCCCGGCCCCTCCGTATTAAGCTGATCCAGTTATTAAATATTAATACCGTTATATTATTATTAAAATATAATTTATTTATTTATTCTTTAAGCCGGATAACCTTTCTTTCCGCCGTTTTAACGTAAATAATAAATACCTTTTTTTAATTTAAAGGATCGATATTTTCCCTTTAACTTTTAAAGTAATTCGACGGAGCGTATACTCCGCTTAATTAACGGTAATTAACGTTTAATTAATATTTAATCGGAAGACTTTAAAATCCCGAAGGATTTCATTACGCTTCCGTATATACCGGGCTTACGCTTTAATAAACTACGTATTAATCGACCGATACTTACGTATTTATCGAATTATCCAGGATTATAATTAATCCGGGAACTATATATATATTAATAAAACGGCGTTTTAATAGCGTTAAAAATACTTATAAGGAAATAATAAGGAAAGTATTATTTATCGTAATATATATAATAGGGTAAGGGGCCCCGCCGGTATAAAAGTTTATCCTATAGGAAATAAATTGAGTAAAACGTTACTATATATATTATTAATATTATATTTACGTTTACGTTAATAACGCGTTATTATATATAAGTTATACGGCTTAAAGATTAAGGTTAACTTATATATTTTATTAATAAATAGAAATAAGCGGATTATTAATATAAATAAAACGCTTACGTATTATTAACGTTACTTATTAAAATAATAATATAAATAATAAGAATATATAGCTATATACGTGTTAACTTATAAATACTTATATAAACCCTTAATATATTATACTTATAAAAGTGATTAAAACTATTAAGGAGAAAAGAAAAGAAATTTAAAATAAAATAAAGGCTTTATTATAATTATATACCGTTTTTACGATAGCACCTATTTTCATTACGGTATAATAAATTAATAATAACATTTAAGGCAATTAATAATTAATATTATAAAGATTCTTTTCTTATTCATTTTTTCTTACTAGGTTTTATAAAGGGGTTTTTAATAAGCTTTATAAGTCGCGTTAGTTTTATATTAATATAACGTACTCCTATTATATTATTATTAAATAAATAATATTATACTCGTATATATACTTAAGGACTCTTTTCCTTTTATCCTTTTTTTACTGGGTTTAATAATAGGTTTTTAATAAGCCTTTTATTTAACCGGCTTAATATTAGCTTCCTAGATATATCTCTTTATACCTTAAAGATTAACGTATAAAGAGGGAGATAATTATTAATAATTAGCCCTATTTCTGCGCCGACGCTATAGTAATACGCTATATTATTACGCTAAAATAGGCTAAAAAGCCTTAATAAAAAGCCTTAATAACGGCCTTAATATGCATTATTTATGAGTCGTAACTTAACCGGCGTAAAGCAGGGTAGTTATTACCTTTACCTTAAGTAAAAACTATACCTTAATTCTTTCTAAGTTCTTAAAGAATTAATCTTATTATTAATCTACTTATTAAAGTGGAGCCTAAGTATCCAGACCATAACGTTACGTCTTCTATACCTACCTTTATTAGTCCCGCCGGCGTACCGCCGGCGGTGTTAGTCTAACACTTTTTATTTAAACGATCAAAATCATTTTTAATAACGCTTTTTATATTATATTAATAAGAATTTTCTATAAGTATAAAAACTATAAAATTAAAAACCAAAAAGAATACGATATTCTTTGTTAAATTAAAGATACTTTAAATATAAATAAATTATAATGTTAAGATTATTAATACGTTAAATTAAACGGAAACGGTTTACTTATTAACGACTTAATATAATATAATAAATATAACAAAAAATAAATAATATAATATTATCGATAAAACTTTAATATAAAAAGGGATAATATTATAATTAATATTAGGACTAAACTATATATATATAAAATCGGGTTATTACTTAAGAGGAATAACGTAACGTTAAAGACGAAATACGAATGAAACTATTAACGGCTTATAGGATCGGATTAGGACGGGAATTAACATGTAAATAAAAATTAATTAAAGGTTCGTAAAATCGGTAAACGAATAAAACAAATATATAAGCAATAAATAAAGCGAATATATTAATTCATTAAATAAGGAAAATTTTATAAAATATTATTTTTATTTTAAAGTTTAGATCTCTTTATATTTAATAATGTTTTTAAATTAAAAGTATTAAATTTAAAGTAAAATAAATTCAGATTATACTTATTTAACGTTGCGCTTATATACTTTTTTTCTGTAAAAATTAACCTGCCCCTTTAAGGCTCATCATAATTAAGTGACCTTAGGATCCGCAACAGAAATAAACTTATAATCTTTATTTAATATAATATCAGAGGGAATATATTAGCTTTCTTTTATTAATTCTATTAATAATAAGTTTACTTAATAATTAATTTTAAATCTAATATTATTAAAGAGTAAGAATACTCGTTCAAAGAACTTATTAATAACGATAAGGAGTATATCGTAATTATATTAACTTAATAAAGTAATAATAAAGATTATATAAGTTATATAAAAAATAATTAATAAGGTTAAAATTGATTAAAATAATTTATAAAATATATCTTACTTAATTTAATTTAGATTATACTTAAGGTAATACGTAATACATTTACGTGATTATTTACTTAATCCGAATAAGTATATTGAGCTCGTTACTTTATTGTAAGATCGGTAAAAGTTATTATATACTAGTAAATTTTTATATATTTATTTAAATATTATTCCTTTAAATTTATTAAGTATATATAATCGTAATAAATAATTAACGAATTCTAGGTTATAAATAAGGTTATCTTTTATATAAAATTTTTAATTTTGATACTCTATAAATTCAATTCTTTTTTAATTATTAAAAGTTTCTATAACCTTATTTATACTTTATTTTTCATATCTTCTTTCTTAATTTATTAATTAAATTCTTTTAAAATATAAATATAATCAAAAGTGTTCAATTTATTATTATTAACGTTATTAAGAGTTCTAACCTATATAGATAAACTTTACGTATTATTAATTAATCATAAAGTACGTTAAGAACGGTATTTATTAAATTCGACTTATAAAGTGAATAAATATTGAAAACCGATAAATTTTACGATAAATATAAGTTAAATATATATTAAGCTTATTAATTACGGAGGTCTTTAAATTTATTTATTTAAAAATATTAATAATCACCTTATAATCCGTAAAGATTATGTAGTTATATCTGTTAATCTGCCACCTGTTCGGATTAGTGAATAAGAATAAAATCGATTTGCTCACTCAGATCGCTCGTGAGCTCCCCATAAGTGAATTAAGAAACTTACGAGCGCTCTTAGCGGTCCCGAGCGGGTAAAAAAAAGTTTAAAAATAACAACGTTTAAAACGGTAAAATAACGGGTTTTATTTATTATAAATATTAAGCATTAGAAAAGTTTATATAGAGGTTAAAGAGTTAACCGAAAAATGAATAAATAATTATTTTATTCTTTCTTTTCTTTCTTTTCTTTCTTTTACCTTGCTTTCTTAAGACATAATATACGTAATAGAGATAACCAGGATAAATTAATATACTTTTTAGATACCTTCTTAAGACCAATATAATAAATTAATATATAAAAATGATACCAATAAACGGGTATAAGGGATATAATTACGTATATTATTCTCCTAGATACGTTAATAAAAAAGATATAGAGATCAATAAGAAAATTTTTTAAATAAAGTTTACTTAATAACCTTCTTAAGACGTACTTGATATCACGTAATAAGTTTACTTAAAATATACTTAATAACGGCGAGGTTAAAAGAAATATTAAAAGTACGAAAATTAAGGAAAAAAAATAAAAAGTAACCGGTTATAAATCCTAATCCCTATAAAGGGCGGCATTTATAATCTTTTAATAAGCGGAGTAAAACGCGTTCTATTTTTAAGCGGATTAAATATATTATATTTAAAGAGAATATAAATATAACGTAATTTAAACCTTAACATAAATAAATATAGAATATTAAGGGCGCCGTTATTAACGTATTAAAATAATAGAAAGGATCGTTTTTAAGGATTAGTCTTATTATATTTATTTTTTATTATTAAGTAAAATATAAAAATGAAACTATAAAAAACGTAAATAAATACGTATATAAAATGCGTTAAAGGATAAGGATTATTTAATTATAATATGTAATATTAAAAGAGTAAATTTGTTATAGAAAGAAGAAGGGGTAAATTGTTATTAAGTTAATATTTTTTTAACTTTTATACTTACGATAACTTAATTTATAAAGAGAATATTAAAAATTATTAAATATATAAATAAAATATATATAAATAGATAGAACGTGGTCCGGAATATAAAGGTATTAAGGGTAATATTTTATTATAAATGGAGTTAAAAAAAGGGAAAGTATAAAAAATATTAAACTTATAATTAAATATATAAAGAAAATTAATTTTAAAAGGCCTAATCAAGAGTAATGTCACTTTATATATACTTTAAAAAGGGAGAATAGAACGAATTATAATAATATAAAACCTATATTTTACTTATTTACATAAGGGCTTCGGCCCACCTTTAATTATACTCCATTATATCTTATTATTTTATTACTTTTACTCTTTCATTGCTTCCTATCTTTTCTAATTCTATAAAAATCTGCAGACTATAACCGCGTAAGTCTTTTAAAAGGATCTATGTTTAAATTACCCGGTTATTCATTCTTTTTAACGATTTATGAAATTCCTTCCTTTATTGAATAAAGTATTATCGTGCCTACCGGATTTTCAAAATGAAATAAGGCGTTTAGTTAATATATTAAAAGCTCAATATCGGTATTAATACTTACATATAATTATAATAAAATAAACGTAAATGCTTATTTATATAATTATTAAGAAACGGTCTTTTAATAATATTTAAGAAAGCGGATTATAAGGAGTAATCCGGAGGGTACGGTTGTTAAGAAGTATCTTAAGTTATTATTAGGAGGTATCCCTATTAATTAAGGTTTTAGCGAATTAATATATTCAATTTAAATTAATAATTCTTATATTATGTATTGATTTGATATTAATACACAATATATTATTATTCTTATTTATTAATATATAAATTAAAAAGTATCATAATATATTAATAATAATTCTACTTAAATATAAATAAGATCCTAAAAATCATCTGTCCTTTACGTATAAAGAGTATCCTACACCTATAAATGCTCCCGCGTATCCCCTATGCATATAATAATTATAATAACGTTATCTCCCTTTATTATATCCTTATATCGTATAAGGTAGCTATTAAGATATTTTCTTTTAAAGTTATAAGCTATAATATAAGGCTTTTTATAGTTTTATTTAATGAATTATTCTTTCCTTTTTAATCGCGGATAATCATTTAATATTAAGGAATAAATTAAATTTATTTTAATAGAATTGCTCGCCGGTAAAGGTTTTCTTATTAATAATATACGTTTATTTTATTAACCTTAAAATGTTAAGCTACGTATTACGCGGGTCGTATCCATGGAGGAACGATTAAGAGTACAGTGGAAAGGCTGCAGGCGATCATCGGGGCAAAAAGGATATTAAAAACGGCATCCGACCAGCCGAAAGCGGCTACTCTCAGGCCGTCCCCGCATCTCCACAGCTTCTTTAACGTAGGAACAGACTTTCAACAAGACCATAGTGCTCCTTGCTGGGCTTTGCGAGCATGGCATAAAGAAAACGTTGTTGTTATTAAGCTTGGTATAATATGCTTAGCCCCTACCACATCCTGATCGCAACTCAGAAGCAATGATAGGTGCCAATGAGCCCTTCTCCGTTTACGAAACGGAAACCTCAGCGTCCCCAAATCATTACATTCGCTCCTACTTTTACTCACGTTCGGAAATTTTCCGTGAGCTAGTGAGAGTCCAAACGGAGGTAAGTCTCGATTTCAACAACCGCCAAAAGGGAATAAAACCTTAGTTTGCCTCCAGCTTAACGGCAATGGAATAGATATACTAACTTTCGCAATATCTTAATGCCAGGGCTGGAATATGACATCAGGCGACGAACATTTCCAAAAGCAGCGAAAAACAGCCGATAGCGCTGATACAAAAACATCATGGGGGTTTTTCAACCTCATGCAAAGAATTGGCAACGAGATGCAGGAGACCACGGGCGTGATGAGCCTCCCCGGCCCCGGGCAGATTCTTGATCTGTGCATGGCGCCTGGTGGATACAGCGCGTCAGCGCTAAAGTTCAACCCTCGGGCGTCTGTGTCAGGAGCCACTTTACCGGAAGAGCTCGGAGGGCACAAAATGCTCCTGCGGAACTTTAGGGGTCCACCCGTACGAGTGTGGGAAGGTGACCTCACGTCACTTGTAGGGGACATGGGCATCGATAATGGCGCTATCCCAGACGAGCATCCCGATTTCGGGAAGTTCAAGAAAGATGAGGTTTGGGCTGGGGAACAATTCGACCTTGTATTCTGCGACGGCCAAGTTCTTCGGAATCACTCCCAGGCTATGACAGAGCACCGGCAGCGGTGCGAGGCGAGGCGGCTAACTTGCACTCAGCTTCTGATTGCATTACGACACGTTAAAGTCGGAGGCTCAATAGTAATACTCTTGCACAAGATTGACGCGTGGGATACGGTCTTGACGCTGCGCGCTTTTGATCGATTTGCGAGTATTACACTCTTCAAGCCGTTGGTTGCGCACAAGGCCAGGAGCTCGTTCTACCTTGTTGCAAAGAACATCCAGCCTTTTCATGAAGATGCTCTTATGGCGATCCAAGACTGGGCTACCGCTTGGAATAATGCCACTTTCCGCGCTTTAACAAGTGAAGGACGAAAAGATTTACTCTCAGGTAATGGCAACGAGAGCACGGCCTTGGGACAGCAGGTAACAAAGCTTATGGATGAATTTGGAGAAAGGTTGATCAAGTTGGGGGAAAATACCTGGAGAATCCAAAAGGAGGCGATCAGGACATCTCCGTGGTTCAAGGAGATGAAGCCTGAAGAGAGTTCGAAAGCATCCACTGCGAGTGATCTTCAGGCCGGTCAAATAAACAGCAAAGTTCTGGAGCCACGGGGCCCAGAATATCTTGGTATGTAGAGCATGGTCACCATCCATCCATCCATCTATGTAGCCAGGGCCCCCAAAATACCAGCATCGGAAGGGGATGGAGAGACTCACTTGGGCTACGGCCCAATCCTTTTGAGTCATAGCTCTTTGAACGAGCTTATGTTTGCCTCTCCCGTTTTATCGGGCTCTTTCTTATTATATGTATTTACCCGGACGTTCCACGAGACTGAGAAATGAAAATCACAACGAAACGGTGCGAGACATCTTCACTTCTCTTCTTCTTCGCTGCTTCTTCGTGGCTTCTTCGTGGCTTCTTTACTATCCTTCAATTTCTCTAGAACATTGTTGCATCTAGTGCTATCCGCTGCCCGAGTCTTACAGCTGAGCCGAGCTCCAGTGTCAAGCCAGAAACAGACTAAGCTACGACATACACATACACTAGTATACAGAACATCGATCGCAGGCGTCCTCAAACCCTGAGGCTGAATATCACCCTCAGATTGTAGCAACACGAGGGATTGAAGTAATAACCATCCCATCCATTCAAGTGCTTCCATTAAAGAACCTAACATAAGGAAGCATTGCAATTATTGCGCTGTTGTTCTGCGTGTGGGAGACCTGATCAATCTTACATGCGCAGACGATGGCAAGATAATTCGGACGGTCTCTTAATCACTGTTCCGTCGCAAATGCTCCTAAGCCGCCTATGGCGGTGCATCCGAATTCCTCAAGAATATCCCAACCACCAAAGAATCCCCATCCAAAAAGCCGGCAGAAGAACCAGCCAGCAGAAGCAACCTATAAAAGAAACAAATTTGAGGGATAGAAGCCCTATAGACATCCAAACCAGACAGCAGGAGAGGCGGAAGGAAAGGCGGAAAGTAATGGGGAATGAGCTAGGGGATTTGGCCTGGAGGATTTCTCGAGCGTGAATTTACGGAAAACTTGGTGGAGTTGGCATCTTACGGGAATATTACATTGCATTATGCCGCAGCGCATCGCATCGCATCGCATTATTATAACCATTATCGCATTACAATTACCACCTTGTACCACATCGCATCGTATCGCATCGTATCGCATAACACCACATCGCTTTGGAGAGGGTCAAATCATATAGTACACAGTGCAGACTATACCTCTGTGTTCGCCTTCACAACTATCAAACATGAAGTAAACGGGATCGAAGGACAATAATAAGAACCCCAAAAAATAGGCAGCATATTCTTCCAAGATATTGAAATTCAATCAAGGGAATAAAGACAAACCAATAGCTCGTCCCATCTCAATGTGCAGATCTCGCACAGGCGTCAAAACATCTACCGTGTCAATAACACTCATGGCAAAAATCCCACCAATAACCGATCAAATCCTCGCGATTGGTAAGATTGCTGGACGGGCAATCTCTTTATACCTCTTCAACTTGCAATTTCCATCACAGAATCTGTTGGAACGCGATGCAATGCGAAATGGATATAAGATACGATGCGAAATGCGATGCGATGCAACAGAAGATGCGATATTGAAAACAAACGCAATATCACGCAATGCGATGCGATGCAAGAAAAGTCTGTCTTATGGATCAAAAAGCAATCCAGTCAGGAATCTCTACTCCGCGACGGGAAAAAAGGGAAGGAAAAAAAAAAACCAAAAAATAATATTTTCAGAACGGACGACATTTCTTATCGATAAGGCTCAAGGCACTAGGAGGGTCCGTATTATGGGAGCCGTCATGCAGGCGATGCTAAGACATACTCATGATGCGTGTAGATATCATCACATGGCCGAACATTCCAGAGTAGCTAGTTGTTTTCCTGCAGACCCTTTTGATACACATATATTTGCATACATACTCATGTACCCATGCGTGTGAGAAAACACTTCTGTACATCCACCGTATTATGCATTTTCGTTAGTCATCATAAGTGGAAGTTTCTTATCGCAATGAACCTCGGACCGATCCGAGTGCTTGTTGGTACCAAGAGAGTGTGGCTTGCATGGACTGTTTTTGCGACCGTGGCTGCTGTAGGGCTGAGCCGGAAATTATATAGTTGTTGCATGTCAGCGAAGGTATTATGTAGCCCATGTGCCGCACACCTCATCCCATGGGCAACCGCGGTTTCCCATAAACTACCGCGATATCCCACGGGAGACCCCGCCACGCCAAAGTACCGTGCGGCTGAGAGTACTACCAAAATTAAGGCTCGCTAAGGTAGCTTTCGGGGTGGTCTTCGGGCCGGCTCCAAGGGGCTTTGGGGGCTACCAAAATTTTCACCTTCAGAGACTGCGGTGTCCGAGGGCAAAGTTTGCTGGTGACTCTCAGCCAAATGGAACCCCGGCTGGGCGCAGTCTCCCGCGGGATACTGCGGTAGCCGTTGGGAGACCTATATTCGGGCCTGAGCTGACACAGCTGAGGCAGCCTTTATCTTCTGCTGTTCCTTACCAGCGGACCGGTAAGCCGAGCCTACGTTGTAGGCCTTGGATCAAGCCTACCGAATGAATCCTCACCTCCATCACCTTTACCCTCCCGCTTAGATCCTCACCTCAAATCACCTCTCCACCGGAGCCTTTGACTAGGACGTCTGGCCATCATCTTCAGCTTCAGCCTCGTCACCGTTTTACTCAGCAGTGCTGTCGTCGCAGTCTAGACCTCTCACCTCTCACCCCTCAAACCTCACCCTTAAGATCCAGCTCCACTCATCCTCAAGCTTCTGACCAAAGTCATCCTTCACCCGATATGACCTCTATACACGACACGCTACGCACCTCTCAAGACACTCACCAAATCAACCGTGTCAACTACTCTCTTCCAAGTCTCACTACCAAAGGTGCTACCACCTATTATACTCAAAGACCTCTTCACAACAAATTCACACCGAAACTGAGTGCGACACCTCGAAATCCATCCTCACTAGCCGAATCACATACTCCTACAGCAACGAGCTCGCCCGAGCAAGCAATTAAGCAAGAAGAATTCACACAGAAGAAGCTTACTCCTCAAGCTCAGCCGCCGTCGCACGCAAAATCCTGAGCTCCTTCCTCCGCCTGTCCGTTATCGAATCTGGAAAGACTCCTATCTAAGACTTGGAAAAGAGCCTCGTGCCATATATGAATCAAGAGCTGGGACTACAAAGGGATCGAGGGAGATATGTCTTGGAAGGCACTTATACCACTGTGCGAGAAGCATGGTCGAGCTATGAAGCTTTCAGCAGCACCCTTCACGACTACGTCCTGTGTGGATTCGCAATAATCGTTCTTTTCAGGTCTTATGAGCCGCAGCATGCGAATCACTTCAGCACTGTCTTCGTTATTTGGCTTGGTCAATGTCTACCTCCGGAGCTGCTCTCGACGGCGTTACTGCTTCAACATCGCCGTCACCAGGTCCATGAGGAAATAGGCTACTAAGCCTGAGAGCCACAAATTGAGCTCCAATCGCAGAGCTGCATGTCAGCTCCGCATCTGAATACCACCCTCTTGTAGCACCCGGCCTCAGGCTCGAGCACGGACTTACCCTCGAAGTTCCTTCTTGTCCGCGTTTGACGTCGTACTCAGATCCAAACTGGAGCCCAGGCTTATGGCCATGGACTGCTAGAAGCAGTAAATCATCCATCCGGTGTTGCCGGCGCTCGCATCCCAGATTGTGCTGCGGGACGTACCCGCGAACACAAAGTAACGCTCGCAAGTCTCCACCCTCTCAACCACCCACGAGTGCAGGTCCGAGTCCCTGGCGCTATACACGACCATATTCGTGACGTTCGTTGTACGACTCCTACTTCTCGATCGCCATATTAGCCGCGTCGAGTTTCAGGCGCAGGCCCAGGATCGAGGCGACGCTTGCGAGCGCAATCGAGGGCCAGTCCTTCCTCGATTTCCTGTCGATAAAGTACATCGAGTCGTCGAACGAGATCCCGTTCTCGAGCTTCCATCGGACAGCCACCGCGGCGTTGCCGAACCTTGACCTCTCGAACCTGTTCAATAGCTCATCCGAGAACGCGCAGTAGACCGCCATGTGCTTCAGGTCGAAGCCGAAGCCGTTATGGACGACGGGCTTCCTCCCAGTCTCGAGCTCGGCCTCCCTGCGGAACCCAAACGTATATATGCAGAAGCACACGTCCCGAACCGAGTCGTCATGCTAGCCCCAGTTCGAGCTCGTGATACTGATGATATTGTCGTGGCGGAGCGGAACTCCTCCCTTCCTCGCGTGCGTACGTACGTACTTACCTTGATGTCCAGGCCCATAATCGAGAATGGCATCGAGGCCGAAGCCAGGGTCTTGCCTGGGTTGCCGCCCGAGCTCGTGCCGAAGCTCACGATCGAGGATTCACCCGCAGCTTTTATCAGAGGAGCTGCAAAGCTCAGAACCCCGAAGCATCCTGAAACCCTTCTCGTGGAGTTGAATTCATAAGACAAACCCTCATCTTATAAGGAGACGGCAGCAGAGCATAACTGAGGTTACTGAGCAACGAATCAAAGATGCACTAAGAGCTTGAGCCAGGGAAGAATGCACGGCATTGCGACTTCCATCGAAGAGCAGAGGCATAATTTGAGGCCAAGCAGTATTGCTGTTAGCCTCAATTGTTCTATTCGTTAATCCTTATTTCGCCAACGCGATCGCCATCATCTCCCTTTTCATTATTATCATTAGTAATAGCCTCTCGTCGTTACGCTTGCGTCTTTCGACCTAAAGGCTTTACCTCTACCAAAGAAGCGTAAGACATAAGGATGGCTCCTTATATTATGCGCAGCTTCACTGGCAGGTTCGCAGGCAAAGCTGACACCACACCAGCCTCCCGCGGCCCTCTTCGTCTCTGCCTTGGTCTTCCTCGCCCGCTCGCGAGGCGCCCTTATCTCCCTTGCCCTGGTCTCCATCATCACCACGTCCAGCAGCAGCATAGGAAAAAGAAGAAGAAGAAGAAGAAGAAGAAAAAGAAGAAAAAGAAGAAAAAGAAGAAAAAGAAGAAGAGGCAGTTGCAGTGGCAACAGCTACCGTTACCGCCGCAGCCGTCGCCCATTACTGTGGAAATCTTAGGAAACCTCTGATGACAGGAGGCTGCCTTACCGCCATCTCTTGGAGCATTAAGCCTTATCAGCCGAAGCGAGCTTCATCATTCTTATACAACCCCTCGCCTTCTTGCCACGTGAACTTTCCTTCTTCAAAGAACAGTTCAATATCCTCGCTTTTGGTAGACTTCCTCTGTTGTGGAAGTCTACAAATGAGGCCCTTAGATGCGACGCCAAATTGCCCTCCCGCAGTTTCAAGCTCTTGACGCCCGCCAATGCATACCAAACGAACTCCGTCCCATCCGTTCACTTTTAACACCAGGAGACCACAAGCCAGTAGAGTTTCCATATTGAAAGCACAGTCGATGGCGAAGCCGCGGGCCGGATCTCGACCTCTTTTGGGGAAAGTCCCGTTGTAGGGTCCGCGAGTCTTCAACTTAGTCCTTGATTGTCGGCTGCATGCGGTCCGATATAAGTGTAGCAAGATAATTTGCGACGGTATTCCGCTCGCACGTGACAGCTCCTGGACACCTCGACAGGGCATCTGACATTGAATAAATTGATTCCAGGTCCACTCGTCCACATACCAGCTCTTCGCGAGAACGATTGCAAAAGACGCAACGGTCCACAAGAGAATGAGGATGTTTGAAGGATCGAATCCTGGTGATCGATGTCGAAGGCCCAGCAGCAAGGCGATGCCTGCCATTATTGCGAATAGCCACAGAGACAGTATGGTAAGCACGTAACTCTTGCACGGTATAGTTATACAGGCAGCATCCACCTCCCAAGCGTTCATCACAGCGTTCGATTTTTCATATTCGCCCCAGAGACGACTGGGTTTGTTCTCCGCCATATCCGGTCTGTGCCCAGCTTCTGGGTCAGGCAAGCCGTCCAAAGCTCCAGGCGACAGCTTGATGTAAGAAATCCAGGAACGGAAGGTTGAAGTTTTAGATCCCGCAGTCAAAGACACGGGAGGATTGACTCGTTCCTTTTTCTCGGGCAGCCTGAATTTAGACAAGGGTATGCAGTCCTGCCCAGACATTCTTGATTCGTCGTCTTTGTATCCCGCCACTAGAGACAATTTCATCTCGAAACGTTCGTAAGGGTATAGAGCAAGAGGCTCGTCTTCCTTCGCGTACAAGGCGCATAGGTTGAGCATCATTCGCAGGGGCCTCGCAACAAAAACACCACTCAAAGCAACCAACACATGAGCGGTAACAAAATCCGCAGCACAACGAACGTTGAATTCGCCGGACGGTTTCCCCGCACCAGCTCTATGATATGAGTCTCCTTGCCAATCAACAATCGCCATTATTGGGTCGGCTTGGTTGGATGGTTCTGATAACAAACCCTTCAAATCGCCAAGTGCAAGATGCCATCCGGCCGAGCAGATGCGCAAAATGCTTTCCTCCGAAGTCACAACGGTCCTTTTTTGCCGATCGTTGAAGGTTGACCAGAGAGTCTGCTCGTAATTGGCGAAGACAATGTTATTGATTTCGTATGAAGACGGACTGTTTCGAGTCAGGGCGTTGATTCTTTCAGGACCACAGATTCCATCGAGAACAGCTCTGAATATGGAGGTTATCCGACATCGTAGCAAGAGCATCGTCTTATAGTACCGGACAGTAGGCTTAATCTCATCAACGATACGAGCCGATCGACGCGTGTCGCGAGAAGTCTCGATGGTGAAGGTCTTATCGTTCCGAACATTCTTATGATAGTGGTCCTGGGCGCTGAATCCGACGGAAGTTTCGATCGATCTACCCTTGCTGATGGATTGGATGGCACATCTTTTAGGATCCCTACCAACGAGCTTGAGCTTTGCTATCATACGCGCTAGTAGAGCTACGCATAGATTTTGCCATTCGGCGCCTTCGACGGAAGAGATAAGTAGCCGGAGGACTTGACCGGACAAATAATCCAGTAATCCCGTATACACGTCGTTGAGATCTGCTAAATGTCCGATGCCTTCGGGTGGCTCTGGGTCGCAGTATTTGGATCCATGATACTGGGCCAAAAGCACACGACTCGATTCTTCGGCGGTCATAGTGGCAGTCGCAAACAAGTCCTGCAGGCTTATTGAGTAATGTCGATGGTCTCGCATGTGCTCAACCACCGTCAAAGCACTATCATATACGCATATGTGAAGCGTGCTTTGAATCATTTGCGCCATTTTCGTCACTTCGTCCATAGATGGTAAATCTGATGGACCAGTCCGAGGTTGACGATGCTTGTAGAGCATTGGCTTATCGATGTTTGCCAGTACCGTTAAAAGTCGGTCGACCTCAATTTCGTGATATGAAGACGGAGATACATCAGGATCGCGGTCATATTGATCAAGGGGATCGAACTCTGGTAGATTATGATAGAAATAACCTCTGCTCTCGAAGTCGCTGTGAATTGCTACCTTGTTCAGAACCTTTTCTCGGTCCAAAATCAACTCTGGACGACGATTATAGGGAGCCGAGGCTGCGAGTATGTCACGAAAACTATCATATTTGAGCCTCGATCGGTAAATGCTTGTGGTGTAACAAGGTGAAAACGTACTTTTCTTCCACAGTCCCACTGTCCTGCATCTCAATCTCATCTCCACCTTGATAGGAGGAGTGAGGGTCTTCGGCTGGACGCATCATACAAGTGTGAATGAAAAGTGGAAGTCCGAGGTCACGACAGAAGATGGCTCCGTGCAGTGGGCTGAAGCCGGCGATTATACTCAAGTAAAGGTGCTGAGCAGTCGAAAAGATACATCGAAATCTTCGTAAATATATCTTCGAGCCTACAAGAACGCTTAGCCCAGTACTTATGTAGCGAGTTTGGTATGGGCTGCGTGTCTGGAGACAAGGCGCTCTTGACGGCTGAATAGCATCTTCGCGCATGTCATCGTAGGTCCAATCAGATGAGTCAAATGTAGCTTCAGCCCGATCGAGGTTGCTATAGAAGGCGAAGTCCAAAAATTGAGGCTACTAATCCCCATACAGGCCGTCCTTCTAGGTGTACAGCCCACTTCCCTTCCGCGCATAGCCCTCCGTAAGTATTATGGCATCTTCGCGACCAATGATTCAGCGCATTCATGTTGATTGAGAATCCTTGTCCGGTTTAAGACTCAAAGTGTCTCCTTGCTTTCTGCGCCTTTATGGCACTGTTAAGGCACTTACAGCTTCGGTCCGCAGGCGGTAAATAAGATCTCCCGCAACGTCCACTCGGACTGCCTTCCAGAGTTCTTACGCGGAGCTTTTTTGTAATTATTTTCCGGATAAATCTCCGAGTTATTTATTTGAAAGGTCCTTAACAACGTTTTTCCGAATAGATTTCTTGAGAAGCTTCGAGAGCTTGATGCAATGTCAATGCCGCCATCCTTACGGAAATGTGGGATATGTAGGAGAAGTGATGGATTATGTCTCCTCACGCAGTGCTTAGCCATGCGTAAACCTGCGAATGGACAGCCTCGTCTGAAATACATAACTGAGTATGAGCGAGGTTGATCCATGGCCAGACTTAAGAGAGCCAAAGGGAGTATAGTGTTGCCAAGAATACGGCTGTGCCGCTTTCCTTCCATACAAACCGGGCGCGACCCTGAACCCGAAAGTGTACAAGTGTCAGTGGCAGTGCGTTGCGGCGCAATCAATCAAACATCTCAATACAAGTGACAGCCCCCAGCCTGACGGTGACTTCTATAAACAAACCCTGCTTGTCGTTGAACTATAGCTAGGCCACGCTCTTTCATATTTTCAAACCACATTGACCCTTTCTCTCTATGAACACAACGAGTTACCATAAATGGCAACAGACTCATCCACTTCGACGTTAGGGCCCAGCAGCCTTCATCCGATCTCATGGTCGGCTCCCCATGTCCAAGTACCTGTGATCACCGTGATTCTCGGGCAATCTAAGGAAGCTCCCGCAGAGACAGACTTTGGCTCATTCTGGAATGTCGCAGAGACGGCAAATGAAACGCGACCTCTCGTTGTACGCGAAACCAGAGACACGGATCATGAATTGATCAATAAGAAAGTGGAAATGCGTTCAGAGTTGCGATCTGTCATCAGAAAAATTATGAGTGACTATCTTCACCTCAATCTGGATACAGATCCGCTAGTCTTCAGGTTCCCTTTCAGAGAATTGGTATACCGTGCGGACGCAATCTTTGCATACCCTCCGGGAAATCCAGCTGAAAATAGTGCTTTGGCTAAGCTCAAGTACTTCCTGTCTATAGATTTGAAAGACGATCTTGAGACCTTTCGCACTGCTAGACAACAGGATTATTATACTTTCATCTATCTATGGACAGCCTTCGTCCCTGGTGAGCTTGTTATACATCGTCAGCTGGAATTCGTGCGATGCTATCAGATTGTTGGGTCATTTTACGACAAGACCCAAGACAAATGGGTCATTGAGCGTGAGTAGATTCAACAGTTATCGGGTTTTGCCTTTCGAATCGGAAGATTGAAGCAATATCCTTACTAATGTTCTTAGATCGTTGTTGGAACTTCGACACGAATTCATTTGGCTTCTCTTATAAGCAAACTACGATCACCAGATTTCACGGAGCTCAACATGGCAGTCAGCTGCCTCTGGTGCCGGTCAGATCATTGCCAAACGCGGAGTGGCTGTCCATGAAAGAAGCCTGCATTCAGCGAGGGCAAAGGTGGTTTCGACTCCAATTAGGGAACAATCACTATAACTACAATGCAATAGCACAAGATATCGGTGAAATATCTGAAGAAGGTCAAGGAGAAGGTCAGGGTTCTTACGTGAGTAGACTCGTAGCATTGACAGGACTATACACTGATCTAGGCCGTAGGTGCGCGGAAAGGTAGTCGTTGATCCGCAAGCCTCTTTTAAGTACGCTTGCCGATCGCGGCCCAAATTGAGAGGGACTGAACGTGTCTCCAAAGAAGAATCTTTCTCGGGGCGCCAAAAGCTTACCGAAGAGCAGGCGCTACTCGCACCTCCAAAAATTGGCGGCATGGCTTTAGACGAGGACGCCTGGTATAGCTTTTGGATCGACGAACTAAAGGAGATTGAGTGGGTTCCTGGCATATGGGATCGTTTGGACTTGGACCCTGCTCGGAAAGAAACGATTCGAACCCTCGTTCAAGGGTATAACACCTCGAAATATGAACCATTCGAGAAAAATCGAGGTCTTATCTTCTTCTTGAACGGACCACCAGGAACGGGGAAGACACTTACTGTTGGTGGGTCATTCATTGCGCTCACTTGATAGCAATTGAAATGCCTCAACTCTGATCATTTGAACGCTGAATCGCGCCTGTCACTGATCAATGCCCGCAGAAAGCCTCGCGGAACTAAAGCAACGGCCACTCTATAAAGTCTCGCCAAGTCAATGGAAGGACAGCGCTGTGATTTCCCGCTCCCCAGATCCGGAAAGAAGGTTTCGAGAGACGTTCTCGCTTGCGCAGGACTGGCATGCAATGCTCTTAATCGACGAAGCAGACTCCATTATCACTAAGAACGATTCAAAAAAGCCGGCGTTACAAGGTGATGCCGTAGCCTCTGATTCCTACCTTCAGTCTCGCTGACTGCATCCCCAGCATTTCTACGTCAGGTCGAAAGATTTCGAGGAATCGCATTCTTGACCTCGAATATGGATCAGAGCATCGACGACGCGGTTCGAAGCCGGTTGACAAGCACACTTGAGTACCGTCATCCAAGTCTCACCCAAGCCCGCCAAGCCTGGAAAAGCCTATTGGAAAAACGTTCAATCGTTCAAAATGAAGCTAGAGAGGCAGCCGAGCATCTTAGCAAGACTTGGGACATGGACTATCGGCAGATGAACGCCGCTTTTCTGCTCGCCGACGCCTTTGCCAATGCTCGAGAGACCCAGGTCACACCAGAGCTTATCGATGAAGCCTTGAAGTTTAAAGGCGAGATCCCGCGAAAAGCTATTGACGAAGATTAAGTCGAAAAGAAGTGCGCGAGGGAAATTAATACAGTGGGATTGCGTTAATGTCTTCGGGGGGTGTTTTGGCCCTAACGCGTAAAGGCCTATTGAACGGCCTTTTGTTAACGGTAAATAGACATTATACGGACCTTTAAATAGATAGGAATACGGTCGTTATTACGGTAAATGTTAAGGCGTACTTAAAATGTGATTTAAAAGGGCATATATATATTGGATAAAAGAATGACTATAAAGAGTAAAAGTATAAATATAAGGTAATAATACCACCGGAATCTTCTCCGGTTCGTGGAATATTGCTTAATATATGGGTTCTCCGATATATATGCGATATCTTAGGTGGTAGCCATAGAGGCATATAGGTATTAGGAAATTATATAATCTTCGGTTGATTTTAAAGGGGGTTCCGGAGGGGGGGAGGGAAGATACGGGACATTAAATAGTACGGATCATAATACTAAAAGTCCTGGAGTACGCTAGAATCTCGGTAAAGGGTTTTCCGGTATTTTGGTACTTTTTAAATTTTTTTTTAAGAATTCTTATACCATATATACTTAAAAATTACCCTTTTTAATACTTAAAACGTTGACTATAAGGCCTTTTAAGCTTACTTAAGACTTAATACTATTGCCTATTTAAATATAGTTATCGTATATTTATTCGTCTACGTTTTTAGACCTTTAAAGACTTCTTATATATTAATAAATCTGCAACCTACTTGGATCGAGTGAATAAAAAGAAAAGATTTATTCACTTAAACCACCGCGAGCTACTTATAAATAAATTTAGAAATTTACGAGCGCTTTAAGCGGCCATAAACAATAAAAAAAAAGTTAAAAATAAAAAACGTTTAAAACGGGAAAATAACGGTTTTTATTTCTTATGATTTTATTTATTAAGCTTTCTTGGCAACGGGTATACCCGTTATTACCTTTATAAGCCGTAATACTTAACGTTTTTTAAAATAAATTATAAATTTAATTAATTTAATTAAAGGTTACCCTTAAAGTTAACAATTTATCCTTAAAGGGAAAGTAATTAAAAAGGGTAATTTAATTAAAAAAACGTTAAGTTAAAAAACTTATATATAAGTAAAATACTTACGAGTAAACCGGATATTCATAAACGTTTAAAGGTTAAGTAAAGGGGGATATACTTTTAACCTGCTTATTCTGCTCGTATATATTTAGAGTACTTATATACTGGTTTATAAATTGGTAGATATATTTAATATAATCCAGTTATTATTATTTAAAATCATATAAATAAATCCTATCATTTACTAGGCTTTTACGGTATTTATTATTACCTATTAAAGCGATAATTTCGTAAATATAACGAAGGATTTATTTAATTTATTTTTAAATATAATCTTATATAAGTTTTTCGTTTAAATATTTAAGCTATATAACCTTTACTTAAGCTTATATATAAAAAGCTTTAAATTAAATCATTTATTATTTTATCTATAATTATTAAGGCTATTACGTAATATTCACTCGTTGGTCCTATCAACGAGTTATTCCCCCCCCTCGGGCTATCCTCGGCGGCCCAAAAAGTTAGCGTATATAAGTCATTTTTTATAAGTAACTCGTTAACAGGGTTTTCTTTTACAGATTCCTTAGCTTTCTATGGGAAATTATACCCGTGAATTAACTACTTTCTTGCTTTCTCCTTTTAGACTTGGTAAAAAAAATAAAATTTACGTTATAAAAAGCTCGGAATTACGTAAAACTTTATATAATAATCTTCTTACCCTGGGACGATAAAGTGGAGCCTCCAACGGATCACGGGCTCCAGTGAATCACCGGGGGGGCTCTAGTGGATCACAGGCTCCAGTAAATCATAGGCTCCAACGATTCACTTATTAATAGGGCCTTCCCCCGGGGTGGCGCCAGTAGTCCACGCTAAGGGGCTCCAACGATTCACTTATTGGTGGGGGCTTCCCCCGGGGTGGCGCCGGTAGTCCACGTTAAGGGGCTCCAACGAATCACTCATTGGTGGGGCCTTCCCCCGGGGTGGCGCCAGTAGTCCACGTTAAAAGGCTCCAACGATTCACTTATTAATAGGGGCTTCCCCCGGGGTGGCGCCGGTAGTCTACGCTAAGGGGCTTTAACGATTTACTTATTGGTGGGGGCTTCCCCCGGGGTGGCGCCGGTAGTCCACGCTAGCCGGTAGTCCACGCTAAGGGGCTTTAACGAATCACTCATTGGTAGGGCTTTCCCCCGGGGTAACGCCGGTAGTCTACGCTAAGGGGCTCCAACGAATTACTCATTGGTAGGGCCTTCCCCCGGGGTAGCCCCGGTTGCGTACGTTAAGAGGCTCCAACGGATTACTTATTAATGGGGCCTTCTTCCGGGGTAACCCTGGTTCTATACGTTAAGAGGCTTTAACGGATTACTTATTAATAAGCTTAATTACCTGAAGAAACCCCGGGAAAAATTAAATTTTTTTCCTTTTTATTAATTAAGATATAGAATTTAAGGTTATTTAATAATTAAGTTATTACTTTTATAACCCGTATTAAGCTATTTAGCTTAATAAGGCCGTTAATAATATATCCTAGGTTTAACATTAAACTTATTAAGTTATTCCGATCGGGTTAATACGTTTATTATTTTCAGGTTATATACTTACCCTTAATTTATTTATAATATATATATTACTTACCTTTTTAACTATACTTTTATTTAAATAACTTAATTATAACTTAAAATAATATTTATAATAATTACCGTTCTATATTAACTTAATTTAACTTAATCCCGTTTTTATAATAACCTTTTTTCACTATATATTACTTTATAAAATAATCTTTTATTTAAAGTACGGATACGTATATATTAAGGTTACTTTAATTGCTTATATTTAAGGTTAATATCCTAAAATTATATTAAAGGACCGGCGGACTTTAATAAATTAATTATAACCCTTTTATCCGCTTTTATAACGTAAAATTAAACTATTTTTTATTTTACGGCCCCTTATCCCTTAATTAAAGATTTATTGAAACGTATATTAATATACCTTCTATAAGTTTTTACGATATCTTTATAAAAGCTTAAATAATATATAAACTTATTTACGTTAAACTTATTAATAAATAAATCTTAAACATTATAATAAATATTAACGATATATTAAGGAAGGTCTTAAGTTATTAATAATAAAATTATAATAAATATTAATTACTTATTAACGTTTCTTTATTAATGGTAATAATTAAATATTATTTAAGGTTAACCCTTTTATTATTATAACGATTAATTATTCCTCGGGATTAAAGATTACCGTACCGGAAAGATTTAATAATACCTTAAGGGATCTTTAAAGTATTAATGATTTCTTCCTTACCTCCCTTTAACGATAAATAAAACCGTATAAAAGAAAGATAAAAATAACGATTATAAAGATATTATATTATATAACCGTTTAACCGTAATTAAAATAAACTAAATAACTTAAATACTTTAAAGGTATAAAGCTATAAGAGGTTTTACCCTTAATTAAACCCCTTACGGAATATAATTATTTCTTTTTAAGGTAAAAATATAATATAAAACGGTTAATCCTTTAAGCTTATAATAACGTATTAAATAATAAAATTAATATCTTTAATTAAATCTTTATTATTATATAAAATAAATATAATATAAAAAACGGTAACCTTTTATAAGTTAATTTATAAACGAAAACTTATATAAAATACTATAATATTTAAGCCCATTTCTTTACGTATATTTACCGTACTTAATAGCTCCGGGAAGGTACCGTTATTAAATAATCTTTCTTTAAATAATTAAGATATTAATTAATTTTTTAATAATCCGATTATTATACGGATTACTATATACGTTTTATTATTCTTTATAATAATTAAAAGTAATATAAATAGTCTACGATCCTTAAAGTTATAATAAGGGAAAAGTAAAACGTTTTAAACCGTTAAGTTTAACGATTTAATTTTACTTTACTTATATAACGTCTTCCCGATAACCTTTACGTATTTATTTTTATTAATTTCTTTACGGTTCTCGGGATTAAACCGGTACATTATTTATTTTTATCCGTTAAACCTTTTTTATAAGTATTAATAAAGGTTATTTATAAAGAAAGAAGGAATTTTATAAAATTAATAATTATATTAATTTTCTTTTAATAATTATAAAAGTAATTTAACTCCTTATTATTAATTAAAGTTTTTAATCCTATAATATAAGGTAAAAATTAAGCCTTAAGGATTATTTAAATAACTTTTAATACGATTAATTAATCCGGAATAATTATACCCTTTTTATTTAAATCTTAATATTACGGTTATAGGGTTAAGTTATCCGGGATATTATTATTAATATAAGTATTATATATTAAGCTTAAAATCATAAAACTTTAATTTATAAAGATATTTCTTTAAATATCCTTATTTTTTATTACCGTTTCCGTTATTAATAAAAGCTATTATAAACCGATTTTTAAACGTTATATTTTTTAAAGGATAATAAAATATTTAAACTCTTTTTATCGATTTAAAAAAACTAAAGGATAATCCCGTTAATATACGGTTTAATTAATTATTCTTAAATAAACTTATTAATTACTTTAAAAAATATAAGTTATAATTCCTTACCCGGATAATTTCCCGGGAAAAATTAAGGGTATTATTTATTAAACCGTATAGTTTAAATACCTTCTTTTATTATAAAGATTTTTAAATATTTTAAAAAACTATTTACGTTAAGGAATATTTTAAATTAAAATAATAATTCTTTTCTTATTTAACTTTTTTAACTTAAATTTTAAGTATTTAATTTACTTATAAAACGGAACTTTTTAACTTTTAATTCCGGAATTACTTAAACTTAAGTATCCGTTATATATATATTAATAACGGTTTTATATTGCTTATTATTACTTATTATAAAAGTTATAGTATTTAAAAAACCTTAAGAATAATTAATAAATATTTCTTAACGGATATTAATTATTATTTTATTTAATACTTTACTTTTATCTGGCCGTTTATTTAATAATTATATTTATATATTTAAGAAAAAAGTTTTAAGAGTTTTTATATTTAAAATAATTAATTAATTTTTTAACTTTCGGATTTCTTTACCGTTAAAACCCTTAAAATATTTAGATTTAATTTACGTTTTACCGTTAACTTATAACGTTATTTTATAGTTATTATTTCCTATAAATATTTATTTTCCAGGCTTAATTTTTATTAAAAAGGATATAAACTCTTAAATATTAACGTTAATCGGTAAACCAGGTATAATAATAAAATAACCGGTACTTAATACCTTTATTTATAAGATAAATACCTTAAGGAGTTTTGCTTTTTTTAATAATGATATCGGAATATTATAGTTAAATAATTTAATTTTTAATATAAAAATAATATAAAAATTAAACTTTTAATTCCCGTATAAATAAAGAAATAAAAATAAGCCGGTACGGATAATTTACGTAAAACCCAACTTACTCCAGCTTCCGTTTAAGGATTTCCCCATTTACCTTAAAGAAAGAATCGCCCGGGATATATATAGTCCGTTTACTATTATCTTAATTAAAAAAATATAACCCCTTAAACCTTTACTTTTATACCTTTAAATTAACCGCCTTTTAATATTAATAGCTTAACGGCAGGGTTTTTTAATTTTAATTATTTCCTTAATAATAAAAACGATAAGTTACCCGATTTAAATACTTTACCGAATATTAAAAGTTTAACTCCGTAATTAACTACCCCCCCGTCATTATCGCTCTTAAGAATTATTTATCCCTTTATATTACGTTTAATAACCGGTATATCGACTTTAAAACGAAAACCTCCCGGAAAATATATACCCGGTAATTAAAGAACGGCTTACTTAATATTAAGCTTTACTTTTTAAAGAAAATATATTTAAATATCTTAATAATTAGCCGTATATTATACCGTTAACGATAAAACGTTAATACTTCGGATATTAACTATACCTCCCGGTTAAGTAGCGGAACCGGATAAGTTTAACGCTTAAAATATTATCCCGCCGGAATTATTATTAATAATACCCTTTCCCGTCCCTCTTTTTTAAGTAATAAGGTTTAATATAATTTATAAATTAATAATAACTCTCCCCGTTTTTCCTTCTTAAATTAATCGATTTAATTTATTAAATAAGTAACTTATAATACCCTCGGAATTACCTTTAATATTTCTTTTTCGGTTAAAAAAATTTAATATAGTTAATAAGTTAACGGCGATACCTTAATTACCGCTCCCTTAAGTAATAAAACCCAGTATAATTAACGAGTAAACGATAGCCCCCTTAATATTAACGGATTTTCCTTAAGCCGTTAAATTTACCCTTTAAATATTACTTTAACCTTTTATAGCCGTTTTTAATATATATAACGGAGGTTTATTTATATTTTAAGAATTTATAACATTTTAAGCTTAATAATAAACTTAAAGCTTTTAATAATAACTTTAATATACTTAATTTACTTAAATTATTTACTTATAATAATTACAATAATATTGACGTTAATAAGTTTAAGGGTTTATAAGATATCTAGAATATTAATAATCCTTTATTAATTAATAACTTTAACTACTTAATATTAATTAAACGTTACCGTAACCGGAATAATTACCTTATAAAAAACCCCGTCCTTTTTTAATCCGTAATTTCAGTATAACATTTAAGGACGGAATATAATATTTAAGTTAAATAATACCTTATAAACTTAATACTTTATATAGTTTTATATCGTTAAATATACTTAATAAATAAAGTTTTATTTAAGGAAATATTTAATAGTAACCGCTATAATATTCCCTTAATCTTTACTTATTACGTTTTAATTTTATATTGCGCTTATTATAAAAATATGAAATAATTAAATATCGGATAATAATAAAGATATCTCTTTTTATTACGGATAAAATAAGCGCTTTAAAGTATAATTTTATTGATTTACGTACGTAACGCTTATAAAGCCGGTAATAATTTCCTTATTTCCTTTAACCTTATACTTTTTTTAACTTAAGTATAATATATAAAACTTTATTTAATTAATATAACCGGTACTTAAATAAAAAATCGTATTTAATATAATTATTATTTTAATTTATTCTTAATTAATTACTTTATACTTAAATATATTGATTATATTTAACCTTTATACGTTAAATAAATATAATTAATAAAAAAAGTAAAAAGGGATATATATAATAAAAAACGAAATTAATATAGGAAGTATAACGTAAAAACTATTTTATAAGGATATTTTAAAAGTTTAATTAAGAACTTATTTTATCGCGTTTATTTATTATAAATAATTATACCGATTATATAAGCCCTATATAGCCCCGTTCTGAAAGTACTTAATATTTATTTAAGGGATAGATTTTCCGTTGGGTCAGATACCGGCGATTATTAATAATACTCCGTAATTATAATTAATATAAGGCGGATATTAACGATTACCAATAATATTCCGTAATTATAATTAATATAAAGCGGATATTAACGTTTACCGATAATAGACTTTTTACTTATATAAGACGGATATTAATAATCGTTAATACCCGTCTTAATAATTATATATACCGTTATAATTAAGAACGTAGTATTAAATAATCTCTTTATTGAAAGTAAGAGTTTATTATTACTTAATATATAATTATTTAAAAGCTTTATACGTAATATTTATATTTATACGTATTACCGCGATTAAATAAGGTTACCTTAATCGGATAAAACTATTGGACTTTTAGGTTATTAATGGATATATTTTTAATACGTAAATATACGTTTATTACTTTATTAATAAACGCCGTAATAAAGCTTTTCAATAAACGTTTTAATAATTAACGATAAAACTTAATTCTAATTATTTATATTTTAACCCTTAAAGTTTAAAGAATAATAATAATCGTTATAATTAATAATTAAATTATTAACTTTTTATTTTCGATTACTTAAAAGCTATTATTAAGGTTTACCGTAATCGTTATTATCTTATATAATAGTTATTAAGCCTTTATTACCCTTAAATTAAATTATAATAAATGTTCCGAGCTTTAAAGAGAATATAAGGCTACTTACGTTCGTTTTTAATATTAATATCTTTATATTATAGGAACTTTACCCTTTATTAATTTATACGTTATTTACCCGGGCCTATATCTTTTTATCTTTTTAATAACTTAGGTAAGCGATCCGGTACGAAGTTTAAATAGATTATTATAGGACGGGTATTAACGATCGTTAATCTATTAGCTTTATCGGCCTTTAAAGTTAATAGTAATAAAACGGAGTAAATAAAGTTATTTAGGAATTCTCGATTACCGTTTATAATTTAGTAAATTTTAAGTTTATTTCCATTCTTTTTATTTTAAAAAATTTCCTATTAATTATATTTTACTTCTTATTTACTTAAATAATTATTTATTTTCTTTTGATTTTAATTAAGTTTATTCTTTTATTAATGAACGTTAATTACTATTTTAATTATTTAAATTCTATTTATTAATACTTAGTTTATATTGCTCTTATTTAACTCCGTTATCTTCCCTTATTAACCTTTTCGTTTCTTCCGTAATTAACTTAAATAATCTTTTTAACCTTAAAGTTTATAAGTTTATTATCTTCTTAACGATTATTAATCCTTACCTTTTTAACCCCGTCACCTCTTTAAACTTTACGATATATATTTAATTCCTTTTTTGACTATATCCCTTATATTGTTAGCCTTAAATACCCTT